>CM060954.1:115831341-116426341 GCA_030765055.1 Mantis religiosa | reverse complement strand
TGCGTAATGCAATATTATGATTGCACATTATAAGATAAGATAAGGCGCTGATGCATGCAAATTCCACAATCCTTCTGATGAAATAAACGAGATGCAGTTGCTTATGAGCTATTGTAGTTATTGGCTGTGTTTTTTGTCGTAACATTATGAAAACCATTGCGCTGTTGCTGAAAGCAAACATGCTTCGTATAAAACTACGAATGTGATTTTCCATTGTTTGCCTAAAGATCGAGAACTACAGCGCAAGTGGGTTTTACGCTGTAAAAGGGCTGATCCGGTTAATGTGAATAATGCAAGGATTTGTTCCGATCACTTCCTGCCCGAAAACTATGAACGGGATTTTAAAAACGAGCTGTTAGGTTTGCCGCTGAAAAGAAAGTTAAAGGGCGACGCTGTACCGTCACAGAAAATTCCTAATTGGCATGGGAATGTATTTGAGGCGGTAGTAGCAAGTACCACCAAAATCAATTTGCAGGTAATTATCAGATACACATTCCATTTATGTATTTGTTTCTATGTGTACACTGAGTTTATTCGCTCCTTTTTTATAAGAAAAGTTTGATGCGTGGAATAATAATAAGAATAATAAGAATAATAATAAAACTGTTTTTATTAATAGGCAATATCAGCAAGAGATCGCCGGTGCGAAGTTAGGACCGTGCGAAAGAGGGCGCTGTCTACTATAGTATCTTTATCTCCCCCCAAAAAAAACAAAATATGACCCGTCGACCAGCACGGAGGTAGCTCCTGACCACTCTGTTGTTGCTGAAGAGGAAATAATTAGACTAAACACTCAGATGCAAGCCCTGAAGAAAGAAAACGGTGTTTTGAAACGCCAGAACAAGGTACAGAAGTAATATTTTGTAGCTTTCATGGACAAAGTGCTGCGAAGTGTAATGGAGTGATGCAAAACTTAAATTCTATAATAAGTTCCAAGTTTCCCGAAATTCATCACAAAGTGATCTCTTTTAATGTGAGGACAAGAACCTTCATTAGAATTAGGCACTTAAACAAAAGAGCGAAGGCAGAAATGACCAGGAAACTTGCAGCAAAGAAAAATCTTCAATGGGTTGCTTCGTCATTTTCTTGAGCTACACTGATTAAGTGCATTTGAATAGTAACATGTTTTAAACTCTTAATACAACTGCTAGAAAGAACCTTCATTATAATACACAAATGGATGTTTATTCCTTCCGATTTTACACGTAGCAGAGCTTAAATAACACATACTGAGGGGCTAGTGTTTAACCCTCGCGGTTGAACTGTATTCTGAGTGACGTCATGCGCGTTAGCCAATGGCAGCGCGACTCTCCGGAATGGCCTACCTGAGTACTCTAGTTGCCTTGGTTGAGCTCCACCTCGCGATAACAACCGGGTTTTCATGTTTACACCTTGTAGGAACAGGTATCGCGTGGTATTTTACTTTTCCATTGCCGCCATAACTCATACTTTGGGAAAACGATGTAAAGCTGTCACGATGGCAACTTCGTGTATGCATCATAGCTGTCGTGATTAGTAGTAGTTAGCTTTTACTTTTTCTTCCGCCTCAATAGTTAGTAGGTAGATGAAGTATTACTTTCCATCCAGCATTTTGATACCATTTCTCACGAAATATGTACATATTTTGAGACAGCTTGAATAAAAATAGTTTTTAGAAAAAATGTTTGTATGTTTGTTTGAACAACATAACTCAAAAGCAAAAAGTGGAATAAATAAAGCAAAAAATTGGTATTTAAGTTCAGTATCTCCCAAAGCTTGCGACAGAAAAGTTTCAAGAAAATCCTCCATCCCCAACTACCCTTAAAATTGAACAGTTTTTCAACGTTTTTAGTAGGTTTATATTAATTTTTATTAAAATACTACATATTAAAGATATTTAGATACAAATCAAATTTATATCTTGAATTTTCTGGGAATACTTTTGGAGTCCATTTGGAAGGATTTTTTTTAATATAATGTGTAATTGATAAACACTAAGCGATACACCAAAACGCAAACACAAAAAAATATATCTTTAAAACAATTTACTTCAAATAGCTTTTTCTGGTATAAGCTATTTTCGACATATCTATTATTAATGTTCGAATTGTTCAATACTTGGTTGTTCTTTTGAAGTCTTGTCGACATTCGGTTGTTTTTCACGATTTAATACAAGGGGTGTCCAGAAAGTAAGTTCTGTTTGAGTTTATCTTTGCTGCAAGACTGCGATCTGTTTCGCACATGCGCGGTAGACGCTCTGTATCAAGGAGAAGAAATGTGCGCCATTGTGAGATCGCTGTCAGCCACGTACGCTTTGTTGTGCTTGTTTACAATGTCAGTGTTGATTGAAAATCCCGCCGCTTGTGAAATCAGATCTGTGATTCGTTTTCTCAATGCTAGGAAAATGAAACCAATTTAAATTTATCGCCAAATTTGTGATGTCAAAAGGTGTTGTGTTTCTTCACGATAACGCACGACCACACACTGCAAATGCGACGAAAAGCATCCTACAGGCATTTGGCTGGGACGTGTTTGACCACCCCCCGTACAGCCCTGATCTCGCTCCTAGCGACTTTCATCTGTTTTTGCATCTCAAATCTTTCCTTGGCGATCAACACTTCTACAATGACGAAAAGCTGAAAGAAAATGTTTCCAACTGGTTGAAGACACAGGTGGTAAACTTCTATGAAGAAGGTATGCAAAAATTTGTGCCTCGCTATGACAAATGTCTGCAAAATTTCGGCAGTTATGTGGAAAAGTAGTTTAAGAGTTGTAGAATTTTGTGCAATAAATAATTTTTCTGTACCTGTACACAATTTAATTTTATTACCAAACAGAACTTACTTTCTGGACGTACCTCGTATATTGTGGAATTTTAAGTTCAACATATAGCATTCAGTTCTTAAACATTTTACTATAATTTGTTTTTATAACTAAGCGTATGTAATCTAGCTATTTCTAGAAAGGTTTGTCTCGATTAAGATGAAAAAGAAAATCTATTTAATAAATACGTTTGTACATCTACACTGATAAAACGTGGAGGAGAGAGAGAGAGAGAGAGAGAGAGAGAGAGAGAGAGAGAGAGAGAGAGAGAGAGAGAGAGAGAGAGAGAGAGAGAGAGAGAGAGAGCAATGTGAGTGAAAGACGTTAGAATTTTGTTGGGTCTATGAAGCAATTTTATTAGGTATCTTCAATTTCTTTACCGTACTCAATATACCTTATATCAATTGCAACTCAAATGACCTGACAAACATTTGACTAAAATAATAATTACTTCACAATGTCAATTGCTAATATTAAGAAAACCAGGAGCCCGCATTAAAAAAAGGCGCGCTTGATTTGGAATTACAAAAAGCTGGGGACCATTTCCTCTGCAAAATTACAATATATCCTATGGTGTGTCCAAATATATTTTAGCTTCTTAAACTTGGCTTTAAATCTCAGTTGCGTTTATACTTGTATTATGAAACTTCACAGCATTATTCTTAACTGTAATTTCGTAGAACAAGGTTTCTCTGAAATAAATGCGCACGGTTCAAAGTATATTTCAGGATAGTTAATTCGCTGCTGCAGTGGTAGATGTTAACACCTTGAATAACCATTCGACTAATTGGATTTGCCTTCTTTTGTTTCCTATAGGCAATTACTTAACATTCAGCCATAAAACGTTACATCTGCCCTTCGCATTTTATAGCTGTAATTTCCTGAATCCATCATAGTTGTGCGGTGACTGTTTCGGACACTGCCGACACCTTGTAATTACGAGAGAAATAATCAGACAAGAGGAAACATTAGAGAATATTTATTTTACTAGATGATAGAACTTAAGACTGGAAATTCATTACATGTCATATTTTAATCAAAATTGCTGGTGCAGGTTTCAAAAGAATGAAAGGCAGCGAACAAGTTTCTATGAAAAGAATCACTTCGGTTGGCATTATTTTCCTGAAAATGTGTCACATTCTTGAAAACAGCTGAATATGAATACTAAATTTGGTACTAAACGACTTCTAGCTTTTGATTTATGTTCTCACACATACACACTCGCACGAATGTGCTCAGATGTGAGTAAAACTGCCTTTATTGATTTCATGAATTTATAGAGACATCTCTATATGAACTGTTTAGTAGAATGTAATATTTCTTCTATCTACAATAACTAGGTGAATGAAGGTGTAGAAAGAAACTCTAGAAGCAATATAATACTAAAAAGTTGCAACTATGTGATATGCAATATATTTTGGGACAAATACACTTTTATTTTATTACGAAGTGCGAAATTAAATTTTGACTCATCGAGTGGTCAATATTCTGGCTTCTCAACCCAATTTTGGGGTCCAATATACCTATGAGGAATTTTTATTTTACCTCAACGGAATCTGAATATAAGACTGTGAGAGCGAATATGAATGTATTTGTTAGCGAAAATAACTTTAAAACTAGTTAAATACCCACACTGAAAGTATTAACATAGCACCACGAGCTGTTTCTAAAGTCTATGACTCCATATGAGCGTAGAAGTTAAAAGTTACACATATGAAACAATTCAAAAAGGAATATAAAGCCAGAGCTTATACATGTACATCCTTACTATTTAATTTAGAAACAGCGGATTTTATGAAACCTATATAGAGCTTTTTCCAATGATTTCTTGTTTAGTCAATCACATTGTTAACCTAAACAGGATAACATTTAAAATAGCTTTCTTTGTTGCTGGTTATGTCGGAGTTCAGATAACTATAGATGATTTACGCCAATCAAAATATTTACTAACCTGCTACGCTCGTTTAAAGCTAAGTTACATACAAGATTTCTTAATTTTTATAGAATTTCTGGATATACAATTAATTTTTGGTGAAAATCCGTGCATTTAGAACAGGCCTGCGAGAAGTATTCACAAAGTATCAAACAATTCCGTATTTGCCCTCCCTTCGTGATCACCAAACGGAAAACCGGTAGGGAAAACCGGTTCCGCGTAATGTGTATGCATGAATACTAGTAGTACTGCAGTTAAAGAGGGGAAGTACTACTTTGCTTACATCTGCGGAGTACACTCCTCAGTCCTGATTTAAAACATTAGAATTGCGCTATTTTGTTGAACATTTTCTGGCAAGCCAAAATTCTCACTTAGTCTACATATTAGCACTCCCTCTGTAGACGAGTTTCCACATGGAAGTCTAATCGAAGCTTTTGTTCCCGATTCAGTGGTAGTGTAAATGAATGCCCTTAAAAATAATTCATTGCAAAGCCCTTTTCTCTCAACTGATGTTAAATTGTCTTATTGAACTATAAAATATTAAGTTTTTAACCACATGATTGCCTTTAACTTCCAAAGTGAGATTCCACGATCGCCCAGCCTAACAATTACTTCAAGAGATCCCGAGTTCGATTCTCGGTCAGAGTAAGTTACCTGGATAAGGGTTTTCCCGGTTTTTTTTTTTTCAAGACGAATGTCGGGTAACTCTAAGCTCCATGGACCCTGGACTCATTTGAGCACCACTTCACCCAATTCATTCATCGTCCGATATAACTTAACGTTGGGGTGGACGTAAATTACAAAAAAAAGAGTCTAACAATTACTATGTTCACAATCTTTGTGAAGGGATGAGTAGAACAGTTGAACGCGTCTGTGTATTAACGTTTTCTTCGCCTCCGTAAAAAAGGGGCCATTCAGAATGCAGGGCTGCGGTCGCTCTAAGGATGTTGACTTCAAAAACCACTGTCTTCAAAAACTTGAATTTGGATTTTGTGATCACAGTATACTCTCATCCAAAATCAACTTGCGAAATCATTCTAAGTACATGTTGGATTAAAACGTTCGTGCAGCATTTCTCATACAGCAAACTCACCACCCTTATGATTAAGGTTTATTAGACATTTGAATTTATTTCCTACTATTTTTGGATACATACGTGGAGTAGCAATAAAAATATTTGTTTTTATGTATGTTTAATAAAAACATTTGGCGTACTTCTTTCAGACCTAACTTTCACGACATTTCAGTTTAACATATTTACAAAGTTCTCCGGTGTTCGTGGAATCCCTAAGCGGTGTTAAAGCGGAATACGGAGTCCCCGTTCTTCGTTCCCCTGAAGGATATGTAGGTATGCAATCCTCAAGATACGATACTTCCTTGCAAGACTTTACGCCCATGCATCGCACCCACACTTTTCTTTCGCTAATGGAAGGAATGGTGTGGGCGGAAGCGTGTTTGTATTCACACAAACATTTCATAAATTATGTTTAGAATGTGTCAGACACTTTCGGGAACAAAAGAACCGTTTCCTTTTACCGGAACACAGGGATACATGCTTGAGGCTCTCTGGTTCTTCGTCTTTCAACCAAACAACTATAAAGTGAATGATATTTATCCCGCTGGACGTCTAGAATCCGTTAGACATCTTGCTGATAAACTCGCTGCTTCTTATTGCTCAAACATTTATATGTTCAGTGAGTAACACCTCGTTCTTTGTTTATAACTCACATCTTTAGCCCAAACATCCCACAACCAAATCACCAGTATGTTATGAAAGGACGTAATCCCTGCAGCGCCGCTGTTAAACGTTTTGTTCTTGCCGTGTACAGGATGATTCCTATGCAAAGACTAGGGTTTTCATGCTAGATAATATCGTTTGTAATAAGGAAATTATGATTTGCAACTTACTTTTATTCAAATGATGGTAATATATTAATATAGAATTCTTGGACAGATATTATACTGTCAGAACAAATATATATCCATTTCTTCTTCCTACTGTGCCGTGTAACAGTGGTAAAAGGCCTTTCATTAGGTTGGCCAGAAGTATCTATTTTAAGTGGTGTTTTAAGACATACTTTATCATCATCTTCCTTCATGCTGTATGCATTACTGCCTGTTGTAGTCTACATCATTTATTTTATTGGTTCCACTGTTTTCTTGATCTTCCTATGCTCCTTTTTTCCTACTGACCTATAGTCCATAAAATAGCGTGGTAATCTTTCTTTCTCCATTTTTTTGTACATGGATTGCCCATTTGCCTCTATATTCTTGTACTCTGTCATTCAGATCAAATATCTCTAGCTCTTCACATATCTTCACGATTTTTCTATATCCCGCAATGTTTCTTAGGAATTTCATTTCATTTGCCTGAAGTTTTCTTTAATTTCGTCATTTATTAGCGTTGAAAATATGGATTATTGTTATAGCTACGATACAAAATTTTGAATTCAGACAAAAGAGTATCTCAAAAGTAACTAAACACTTAAACGATTTACAAGCATACCTGAACTAAATTTAAATTGAGTTTTTATTTTTTATTGCTTAATGTTTCCCATTCTATATTGGCTGTGAAATATTGCTTAATTTGTTAAGGTGTGTGTGTGTGTGCCTGTGTGTGTGTGTGTGTGTGTGTGTGTGTGTGTGTGTGTGTGTGTGTGTGTGTGTGTGTATAGTGTTTAACGCCCGCTTTTACTACATACGGCACCGCAGGCGCTGACACTGATGATACATGAGATGAAGATGGAGCACCAATGGAATGAGATGGCGGGGGAAACCGGAGGTCCCGGAGAAAACCCGCCCCAGTGCCGTGTTGTCCACCACAATCTCACTTTGCGGTCACCTGGGATCGAACCCGGGCCGCCTTAGTGAGAGGCAAGCAGTCTAACCACTGAGCCACGGCGCGGCCTAATTTGTTTAGGGGCTTCTTTATCTGCCTTAACGTTGGTTAAAGTGTAGTAAATCTACGACACGGACCACTGGTTGTATTTCCTTTCTGAAGGAAAAAATGATAAGGATTTCATCGTCCTCTGCTATGGATGCGCATACGCGACCTATACTAAATATTGGTCGATGACTGTAGCGTGCTTTCTACTGATTGACCTTTTCACTGCTATATATTTCATGCAACAGCGTCCGCGTTTTACAGACCCGGCTACGCCGCCCTTTTCGCTCTGTGGTTTTGAAGATTTCACATTATCTACTATCCTGTACACTGTGATAAATTTATTTATTTAATAAACTCGCGAGCTTTATTCAGTAAATATTGGAATTCCAATCCTTAGCTGTAATCGGAGTGAAATACAATTAAAGGAACATATTTAATCAGATCCTTCAGAGCAGAGATAATACACCTCCATTTAAAATTAGACTGGCATCACAAAAGCAGTAACAAACCCGTAGCATGTAATTTATTTCACATGAGAAACATATTCTGACTGTTTGAAGTTAGATATGAATCTATTCTACTGAATAAAAGTGGGGTAGCAACTTGAGGTAAATTGACCATAGCTTACATAGTTACTGTCTTGAGAGTTTTACTTTTCCTACCGCTTGGGAACCTGAGGTAGAGGAAGCATTATATTCCACAACAGTTCGACATTAAAATATATCAGAAATAACTGTTTGACCTTTCTTTAATCCAAAGTAGCATTCACTATGTCTCTATCTGCGAACAGCGTAATTCGAAAACGAAAACGAAATTTTTAGACGCACTTTTCAAGTGTGTATAAACATAAATCTAAGATTAACAAAATATTATTTACTATTTTGTGTAAATATTTTTGAACATGTGATAACATAAAATTATATTTTAGACCTTTGTATGGTTAACTAGAACGCATTCGATGCAATTTTTTCTCTTAGATTACCCACTATAAAGTAGACGAGTCTAGGTAGAAAAATTTAAAGGGTAGTATAATCTTAAATAGATTTATAGCATGTTTAATTAGTTTAATTGCACTTTAATTGTATAAACATTTCGTTAATATTTTCCGCCGAACATGTCTTAGGGATTCACATCGCCATCACGGAGCATAAATCGGTGTCATAAACATTTTTACAAGTACATGCTAGCTTCCAGTTGATTTGAACATTTCCCAGAAAAATCAAAACCCACAACAGTAATCTATGCTATACACTTTTATCCATAATTTGCAGGGCTTGTTTAAACTCTGTTATTTTTGTGATATTATGAAGGTGTAAAATAAAAGTAAAGATGATGCACGACGTCAAGAAAAAACGAATTAAGTGCAAACACATTGAATTAATGTATGAAAATAGGGCAAAGTTGTTATTACACAAATTCTGTCAAAGACTTATTTAAATTATCTAAGTACATTGAGAGCCACACTTCACGGCTTTTGATATCGTGAGTCTTCGATTAGTTGATTTGTTAATTTGGGATTAATCCTTAAAGAAACAAAAATAAATTGAAAACTTTCTCTCTTTTCACTTGCCTTTTATTTTGTCTTTCATCAAGTTAGTGGAACTATTCCTTTGAACCAAAATTCTGGATGAATATTATAATGTCCTATCTGAAATATCTCGCAGTCAGATACAATGATGGATATTTTAGGAAGAAATAGCGCATCCCATTCAAATATGGAACTTATAACAAACAAAATTTCTTAAGAGAATACGTCACTGAACAATTTTTATTTAACCAATTTTACTCAATTTATGCAAAAAATTAATCATAAATACCTTAGTTAAATGGATAGAGTTGACATTTAAAATTCAAATCCCTGCCATGGCATTGAAAATATCCAAAAACTTTAGCCTATATACGGTAGTGTGAAGAAATGATTAATTTCCATCGATTAACTTAAACCTTAGTTAGTAGTGATTGTAATTGATAGTAGTAATTTATTTATCATATTTCCTTTTACAACAACAAATGGAAATACAAAGTAAAGATTACAATTATAAAATCCATACTGAAATATGCCATATAATCCTAAATCGTGAAAATCCTATCATGTTGCCGACCATTGAATAGTAATTCGGTCCCCATACACCTAACCCTAGGTTTTTGTGTATTGGAGGCCCTCTACTCCTTTTTACACTTTCTGCCATTTCACCTATCCCACTCTACATTTTCTCTTAATTGTTTTTTGCCATCTCTCTTTAACTTTCTCTAAATAATTCCCTATATTTCTCCTGTTCTGTTCCCCTTTTACTGACAACATTTTTCTAATTACTACTTCACCCCCCCCCCAAATTGTCCCATTTACGTAGCCAAGCCTGCTCTCTCCATATCTTTGATTGACTACAATTTAATATACAATGGAAATCTGCATTCTCTCCTCCACGCAATGGACATTTATCTAGCTCCCTCTCTTGACCTCTACCTTTCAAGTTTCTCACTCCTGTTCTCGCCCAAGCTAAACCTTCTCGCCCTAACTTACTACGTATATCTATATATCCTTCCTTCCCCCAGGTTGTTTTTATTTCTCTATATAATCTCAGTGAGCTTTTGTAACTTGTATTGGCGAAAATGTCTTGTCTGTCAATATCTTCTAATCTTAGCTTAACTTCTTTCCAGAAGCCTCTATACCCATACTCTGCATTTATCCAAGAATGACACATACCTATCTGCTTCAACACGTCATTCATTTTATGTGCCCAAGACCCACCCCAGTTACTTTTCTTTTCAATATGAAAACATTCTTTAATTATATTGTCATCTTCCAAGTTAGTGATTCTGTATAAATATTTCATTGCCCTTGACAAGATTTTAATTTTAGTAGAATGCCTGCCTAGTTCTAATTGTGCTGCCCCATTGGGTGATGCTATTGGTAATCCCAATATATATTTACAAAAGGATCTATTCACTCTATCAGTCTCTCTCCAAGCCTCATCTACTCCCCAAACCTCTGATCCATGTAACATTCTATTTTCTACTACTGCCGTATAGATCCTCTCCAACCATTTTACATTTATATCTGGCAGTTTACTGTAGCATGATCTTATCACTCGCATGCCATTTTACCTTTTGCCACAGACATCTTTTTTTGTTCTTTCCAGCTGCCATATGAACTCAACAACCTTAGTTAAACATTGCATGTATTTCAATTTTCTTCCGAAATTTTGTTAAGTTTTGAAGTTGTTGCGTTTCAACACTAAATTGTAGAATACTATGTAGTATACTCTGTGCATTATCTCCCGCGATATAACTCAACTACGTTTGAATGTAAATTATATGACCAGCAATAAGCTATCCCAAAACGCATGAAGAGCAGTTCGCTTTGATGAGAGACTCCACTACCTCTGTTTGTGTAGTTAGCCTTGTTATTGACGCAGCATCAAAAGAACTTGCCGGCCACCACTGATGTAAATAACTGCTATTTTAGTCAGCTTCTATCATACGTCAAGGTCTATGTTGTTGATTGTTGATTAGATGAATCACGCTGCACGCGCACTCGATTTTAGATTTCGTATTTATTAAACAAGAAACGGTCCAAAACAGTCTGAGGGCGAATTCCGGAAACTAGGTCGTTTATCGCTTCTGTGACATGAATTAAACAGTAAAATATATCTATCGTGCATTCTTTTTCAAAATGTTTCAGTCATTGTTTGAATAATGGCAGTTTTGAAATTACAGATGCAGTCAGACTGAAAAGTTCAATGCCTCAGCCGGTTTCGAAACAAGGATTTCCCGGTCTCCTTTCGGTTGCTCTTAATTTTTCGGCTGAGCTACCACGGCAGTATGCCAGCACAGTTTTGAAATGTTCCTTTTTAGATAATTGTTTTACATTTTCCAAATCATTAAATGATATAAAATGTTTAATGGATCACTGCGCCAAATGCAGTTGTATCCTTGGGTATCGCGTAGGGGTATCATGAGCCCGAGTTCGGAGCTCGATCAGGGTGTGTTATCTGGATAAGGTTTTCCCTTAACTTAACTCTAAGCTCTATGGACATTTGAGCATCATTTCATTTATAGTTAAACTATAGTTATCCGATATAACTTATTTTGAAGGATGTTAAATAAAAAGAGAAAATGCAGTTGCACATAACTATCAAAGTCGTTTTAAAAATGGGCATTTTTCAAAAATTTAAAATTAGTTCATCATTTACTTTTTTCCTTTCCTCTTCCTGTCCTCCACTCCTCCCTCCCTTTCTCCCTCCCTCTATCTTATATATACACATGTGTTGGGTATACGTGTAATTAATTTGATAATTGGTACCTTACTATGTATCTATGCAACTGGACAGTGTTTGAGAATATTAAATTCCCAATAAACGTCTTTTGAAGACAGCCACACAAATGTGCCTCGGAATTTCGTGAGAAGTAATTCCTAAGTTCTGCTTCGGATAGAAAAGGCGTCATCTTATTCATAGACAATACTCCATCTAACTCCTGGGTCAATAAATCTGAAGGTATAACAAGCGAAGAATAGAAGGCTCTCGTATCTGCTTTATAAGAACAATCTCTGGTAGGTACCAGAACGACAACCATTGCAGACATTGCACGAGTATAAGCCATTGGGCACATTGCGTTCATTTAAAGAACTGTTGGGAACTTCTGGAGGTCTTAACTTGAGGTATTTGGCCACCAAGAACTGCGAAAGGAAAATCTTACAATACACTAAGTGCACAGTTCATGGCTGAAATGACAGTACCACAAAACTTGATGTAATCGTCATCAGTTACATCACCAGAGCCGGAACCATATGAGATTCAACAATCCGAATGAAGTCTCACAATACCAACCCTATAAAGTCAACGTGCACGAACCATTTAGCACTGTAAAGAAAAGTACTATCCTTAATACATGACAGGCGCAAGAGGAACAATTTCTTCCTTTTTCTATTAAGTTTTGACGCAATTTTTACCAGAAAATCGCTTAATTCAATAAACAGCTATTAAATCATGATATTTAATTACAGTTATGATAAATCACCTACGCAATCATCAGTAAAGATGCATTACTGTACTTTTTCCTTGCATAACAATGTTTTATTTTCAAGTGTTTTTTCTTATTAATTTGAATATGTTGAATATAAATTGTTACAGTTGATTTTAATTTTATTTGCGAATTCTTCTTCGCAGTTCTTAAATTGGGAAAGTGTGGTTTATTTCTTCTAAGTAGAATATGCAATAATGCCATTAAGGAGAGAAATAGGTGATAATTGTCAAAGGAAATGTTAAAAACTTAAGTTATTATGATGTTTAACTTATTATTAACCCTCTACAACCCGAATTTGTTTACTACGATGGTAAAAATGCTTTTCTCCAGTATTATTGTTTAAGTTTCAGTACGAAACTTACAAGCATTTGTCAAATTAAAAAGGCAATTTTAATTTAAAATAATATTTTGTTACTTTGAAGTCACAATGGGCCACAAAGGCTATAGCAAAAATTACTTAAGGCATTACATATAGATGAATCAAATTAAAAGCTATAATCTATAACTATACTATACAATAACTAGTTTTTACTGTCCTTTTCTCTGTAAACCATAAAATTACAATTGTGTATAGGCTATTACAGCATTTATGAAAAGAAAGATAATGCATTCTAGATCTGGGACATATGGATGTAAGAAAACATCACATGAAGTGTATAATCTCTTTAGTAACATTTATGCTGTTGACTGGATTATTTTGAACACTTTTGACAACAAATTGAAGAAAAACAATTTTCATCAACAATTGGTTGCGCCAATCGGTCTCTTGATGTTCTCCACATCACATATAGCTTGTTTCAGAAATATCTCAATCTTTCTTCTACATCTGGGACAGGAGAGGCAGAGATGCTGCTTCATTTACGCATAACACATCAGCTGATTCAACCTCACTTTCTGATAAAATTGTGTAGGCACTAGCAGCTTGAATCTCCTTTTCTTCATCACTGTCAGATACAAGAACTGAGTTATTTGACTCATATCTATTTATTGGACGAGCAGTTATATTATTTTTATTCTTCATGCCATAAAAAATATGAGGATACATAATAATTGACCTAAAACGAAATTGATTTTGAAAGCTTCATTTTGTTCACGAAGTGTAGCTATAAAATATATGGTGTATGTCAGAAATATAATTCAAACATTTATGCTTTATATACAAAAGAGAGATAACTATATGGAATTTTAGTATGAACTTTTGGACAAATACTCTAGTACTCCAGTGTGCACCCATAACCTAACTTATTATGGTGACTATTGTGATCCACTGTAACTTTCAGGTAACGTAATTATTTTGTTTGAAATAATAAACGGTATACATTTCTATATAATGTTTAGGGCTTTAAACTATAACTTGACTCTTACCCGTGGTGCCTGATGTTTTTCTTTCAAATTATATTGCAGAGATGCATAAAATAAACTTTTACAAAGTGCCACTAGTAACATCAAAATGCAAACTTGTATGTGTTGCTTTAGCTTCAACCTATTAGGTACATTATGAACTAAATAACCAAACAAGCCTCATACAAGACGACCATCGGCTGGCCCCGTAGCTCAGTCGGTAGAGCACCTGCCTACCGTGCTAGGGGTCCCGGGTTCGGTGGGGGTGGGGATTTTTCTCCGTCCAAGATAATTCCCCATCTTCCACAGAGTCTGGAAGTATGAATGAGAGTGTGAATGTGTGCGTGATGTAATGATTAAAAACCCAAAGATAACGAGTTAACACATTCGGTATGTTCCAAAGGAGAACGGCCGCCGATATGACCATAGTAGTTAAAGTTGTGGTATAAATGGCACAAGCAAAAAAAAAAAAAAAAAAAAAAAAAAAAAAAAAAAAAAAAAAAAAAAAAAAAAAGTGACCGTCGGCTGGCTCAGTCGGTAGAGCACCTGCCTACCGTGCTAGGGGTCCCGGGTTCGATTCCCGGCGGTGGTGGTGGGGATTTTTCTCCGACCCCATCTTCCCCAGAGTCATATTTAGTATAATAAATATGAAATGTTATTTAAAAATCGTAAAAATTTGTAATGTAATGAGCATGTTTAATAGTTTTACATTAACATACAATTTAAAAAACTGAGGAGATTAATTTCAGGTCGGTCATCTTAAGAACATTACTCACGCTATGTTTTATTTATTCATTATATTTCACATTATTCATGTAAATACTGAATTTGTAAAGCAGAGCCATATTTGAAGGATTCAAATTCATTGAATTTTTAAAAATTTGATTATATTTTACTTCGTTTTTGTCCATAGGTTAGTTCAGAGTTAGGTTGTCGGACTTTAATCAAGAAAATTGTATAAACTTCGCTAATTTCTCAAAAGGCAGATCGACCGTTGTATTCAAATTTATAAAAAAGTTGATCGTCTGTTCTAATTTATTAAGCTCCAGAATATTTGGAAATTTGAAATATTTGGATAAAACTCACATTCCATTTTGCCTTAGCGTAACTTTCTCTCCTGAATGAAAATAATAGTAAATACAAACTTAGGGACATGTTAATGCCTGTAACAGATTATTAAATAGAAGTGCACTACCATTTCTTAGATTAGATTTCTTAGAATTCTTAGATTCTTGAAGATGCATTTTGTTTAAAATCAGGCGTAGTTTTCGGTTTTTGTCTTAAGAGCGTCCATAAGTGAAATGTCTAAATATTTCATTTTTATATAAATATTATCAAACTTTTGTCATATACTGAATTATAAATGTGTTTTAAACTTCAGGTAAAAATCTTCAATAGGTTTTGAGAAGAAATGTTTTATTTTATTTTATTTTATTACACTAATTAATCAGGTGTCGTAGGCGGTGAAGAGATCCTAATTTTGAAAAACAAAAAATACTACGACATTATTTAAACCCTAATGCACCAAGCTGACACTTTCAAATTTTGTAAATATTCTGCTTGTTTCAGAAAAAAAAAACATATCTTGAGGAATTTAAAAGGGTAGTAAAACCATATGAAAGTTCTGAATTTATATTGACAACCTGAACATGATTTGCAAATAGATGTAGTCTGGAACAACTTTAGTGCCCAAACGTTTAGCGAAAACAGCATTCGAGTAAAAGGCATTGACAATAGATACAAACTAATTGACCATATGCTCATGGGAATTTAAAAGGTTGATTGAAAAATCTTTAATGCTACACATAGGTGAAATCTGTAAATTTTACATTAACTAACATATTTTTATATTTATGCTGTAATTAGCATACATATCATTACAAAGTATTTTTAATCATTAGAAAGTATATAAGGTTTTTAGCGGGGGTTTTCCTTTATCCTGAAAGACGAATGTCAGGTAGCTAAGCTCCATGGACCCCGAACTCATTTGAGCATCATTTCACCTATTTCATCCATCGTCCAATATGACTTAACGTTGGAAGAGGTAAATTACGTAAAAAAAAAGTTTAAAAAAGAGGAAGCAGCGACCTAGAGAGAAATGGATAGATGGCGTTTAAAGGGGCCTGAAACAAAGGGGACTGACAGATATGCTGAAGACGGAAAACTTGGAGACTAATAATTTCTTGTGTGATGGAAAACCATTGTACTATGGTTCAATTCGGAAATAAAAAAAGACAACAAAGAAATGCCATTTCAAACATTTTATCCTTATAGTTTTGAATGTTTTTCTACACAATTTGAAAGGGTTGGACACGTTGACCGTGTGGAACATTTTGACGATATAAAAATGCAGAACACTTATAAAGCGAGAAAGACGTTATGATGTTAAAAGACCATCTGGACATGAGCGCAGGCATATTTAAAAGCCCATGCAACATTTCTAGTTATCAGTAATAGACACCAAATACAGATTATAGATACATTCCTAATAATATATCTGTAAACAAAAATGAGCTTTTGAATAATTTTCAGTTATGTATGTCCTTAAAATATTGTGATAACAAAATTGTAATGTTACCGAAGCTAGTTCAGGGTATTTTTCTGGAGAAAACTTATTTTATATTCTGGAAAACCATTCTTAGAAGATTCATAATTGTGTATCCTTTGAAAAAGCAGTATTATCAGATATATTTTCATGCTTATGCTTGTGGAAGAACTTTCAACTGTCCATGTTTTATATTTGACATTCTTAGCTCCCTTATATTTTGCTTGTGGAAAGTACCTTTGCTTGTATGTAGGTAGCTAATTCCCTAAAACTCAAATAAAACTACACAGAGATGCGTATAAAATATTAAATGTTAATATTAAGTATAAAATTAATAGCGCAGCTATTTGATTATTCATTATTGTGATATAAATATAAAGGAAGAGAAAAGAATCTCGGCTAGAAGTATCCAAGCATTGGAACGTAGCAAAAACCAATTTTATTACAGGTTCTTAACTTTATTTTTAACTAAGTTCCAAGTTTTACTACATTGTTATAGAATGCTCTTAATGAAGCACAGCAGATTTTATGTGATACATTTTAAGATACATTTTCGTGTCAACTGTAACACTTTTTCATTTATGCAGTCAGTGAGTAATATTTATGCAATTTTTTCATGCACGCTTTTTAAGCCTAACCAACAGTTACAAGAAGCAGTTCATGCTAACTTTAGAGTAAAACTACATTTAGAACCCACACGTTTATAGGTTTTGTTTTTCCAATATTTATGAAAAGACAGGTTAACTGCATTGCGAAAAAAAAATTGAATAAATCCTCAACACAACAGTAAACATTAACTAATTGTATTGAAAGCTTGTGCAAGTGGCACTAAAATCTCAATAAGTATAAATAGTTCAGCTCTAGATTTAAGCACCAAGTTTCTGAATTTCATTTCAGTAGCCCTTTAGTCTCCTCAACCCTGACGTTGCTGTAGAATACATGTATCATGATTTTTAGGACACATTAGTGAAAATTGCAACAGCAAAAAAATCCCTTGTTTCTAGTTTTTGAGAAATGTTTAAGATGCGAGTCAAATTTAAGCCCGTGATTTGGCGGACAAACAAGATTCAATTACACGTTTTGAGGGCTAATCTCAGATGTTAATGGACTTTTTCAGCAAAATACGAGTGTTCCCAAAACCACATTTTTCAGTAGCCAAATGCCTAATGCAAGGTAATTTTCTTCTCACTTTATGGGAAATTGGTTCAAATATTTTGCTCAGTAATAAAAAATTAGTGAGAATATTTTTGCTCCTGTTGAAATTATTGGTATAGTGTAATAATTTCTAAGATGTTGTATAGTTACAGTAGGTATTGCAAGTTTAGTAAATTCATAGTTATTTACATTTATTCCAGAAGAGAGATTTTAAAACATTTGTAAAAGGTTAATAAGAGAAATACTGAAGTCACAGAAGTATAAATTTGAAAGAAAACATATACAATAGAGTGGAATTTACAATGTTAAACAAAAGCTATGAATTAAAAGGAGACTAATTATGCATACATTAACATTGCATGCAGAAAGTAAACCAAAGTGACAGTTTTTTGTTTCTTTTGTAAAATTTGTGCTTTGTGCTGTTTACTACCGTAGCTGTACAGCATCAGGAGTGAGGAGATTAACATGAGGCCTGTGCTAGGACAAAGAATCAGAAAGTTGGATACCTTTCTTTCCTCCTCCGGGCATGACATAGCTGGGCCGTGCCGTCGGAGCGGAGGTGGACAGCCAGCAATAAATGGTGACGGTTTGTTTTGGTACTCCTCGCGTCGGGGCGGATTCTTGCCGCCCTGGAAACACAACACAGTATACCACTGGAATGGAGCAACTCCCTGACTGTCGCTCCAGCTTTCCCAGGTGCGTGCTGGCTCGGGTCTCAGCGCTTGCGCACTCATATACACCCCCGTATTTCCGGGAGATGATTCACTCTTGTTCTGGTCGGAACTCACCCTCTTTGCTTGTTATGTAATCATCGCTGTCAGCGTAGGCGTCATGTGAACGGCTGGCAAATCTACCAATACCACTTGGAGTAGTGCGTCGTTTCAACCCTCCAATGGGCCATTCATAAGGCTTCTCGGTGCTTCTTACATTCCTCAATCACAATTCGATTCCAATTTTATTAAAATATTGTATATCACGAAAACCATTGCCACTACTGTCCTGCAACTTTAGTTTCAAATAATTAGATCAAGAATTTTAGTGGACATTCTACTGACATATTAACTCTTGATATTTAGGGTGGCATAGTACGGAAACAAAGACAGTGCGTAACTCAGATATTTATACCAAATATAGTCTTAGAAGATCAAATTGATATAGACGATAAAATAATTTAAACCGAGCGTTTTCAAACATCAACACACTGGAAATTCCAATCCAAACGATCAACAAACGTGCGCAGTGTTTGATTAAGCTGCTTGATACCCGTAAAGATGCGACCATTTAGCAAGTTCGGTAGCTATAGCAGGTGTGTACAGCATACAGTACTCTCGAACACCACTGGTCTATGTCCAGGATCCGACACGGACATTGAGAATCATGTCCACTCAGTTTCATACAGTCAACTATTATCCCCCCCCCCCCCCACACACACAAAACACAAAAATAGAGATCAAGTTCTATAGGAACATACGAACACACCGACCAGGAGCTTTCTCTTTCACTCAATCATTGGGATCCACTGAAGGAGAGCATCAACATTCAAGGGAGCAATTGCATCACGTTGCAGCTACATCCTCTCGCGGACAAGGACATTGAGCCCAATAATGGCAGCATCACTCGGACTGGAAATACATTCCATTCGAAGATCGTGACACCTGTTTGTTTTTTATGAAAATTATTTTACCTTCTTCGTACTCATTAAACTGTCAGAGCATGAAATTGATGTTGTATTACGAAGACCCAAAACGTCTGGAGTATTTTAGGGTTCACACGGAAAAAGGCAGTTCGAAAAATAACACTAATGATTTTTTTTTAATCTACGTCCTCCAACGTTAAGTCATATCGGACGATGAATGAAATGAATGAAATGATGATCAAATGAGTCTGGGGTCCATGGAGCTTAGAGCTTCGTCTTTCAGGATAAGAGAAAACCTCGGAAAAAACTTTATCTAGGTAACACGCCCTAACCGAGATTTGAACTCCGGACCTCTTGAACGTGATGCAGACACGCTATCATCTACGCTACCGAGGCGGGCACACTAATGCGGTGGTTATTTATTAACCATAATAGTAGTATCTTTTGAATATTTTGAAAACTGTAATATGTTTCATCAATTAATATCGGATAGAAGAATATCTTTATCAGATTTACAATGAAGGGACGCAAAATTGAACAAATTGTACGTTTTGCGGCGTACATCTTCGGTTTTCATTTCCTTCAATAAAGGTACATGAAATCTCCAAAGGCTACAAAGCGTTAGTTGTTGACGGCTTCTCTGCTACCAAAATTCACAGTCTCTCAGTATATTAGAAAAGTATTCTTATATTCAAAAGTGTTTCGTTGCAGCAGAATGTCAATTCATTGTGAAAATGCAAAACTAAAATTATTCTGTTGAGTTTGGTCGTGCACACCTTGGTAGCGTGGTGGTAGCATGTCTGCAGGAGCTCCCGAGTTCGAATCTCGGTCAGGGTGGATAAGGTTTTTCCGGGGTTTTCCCTTATCCTGTAAGACGAATGTCGGGTATGTCTAAGCTCCATGGACCCCGCACTCATTTGAACATCATTCCATCCATTCCATTCATCAAAAAAAGTGGTCGTGCTCTTTCAACTAGCCTACCTTCTCGATTAAGATTGCCTTTTTTGACCTCCCACCTCCAGGTGTCCTTAAGTATGCACCAGCTTCCACCGGAGTTTACATTTCGGTAATTATTTTTAATTCTACCCACGGTTTGATTGACAGAAAAGAAATTAAGCTATTATTGGAAACAAATCACACTGATACCTAATCAGTATTGATATTGGTGTTGTAATATTTGATGCTTTCACGGCGATGATTATTAATTAGAGCTTCTCGGGTTACCAGCCGTGCCATGCTCATAAATTTGCTCGAGCTTTCGGCCATACTTGCTCTGTGGTCTTCTTCACTTCCTGCTTCGCTGCTACACAGTTCAATGTTTATAAAAACCTATTGCATGTTTTGTGTTAGTTGATAAGTTTATTCTGCTATGTCTTGTAACAGGTAGCCTTCAGAAATTATGTGCTATAGGTTATACATGGTTACCTAGAAGAAATTTGTTGCAACCACTACAATCAGGAGGAAGAGATGAAGAAAAGAACTAGAGGCTGAAGGCAGACAGGATACAGAGATGCCGTCAGCGGCCCAGGGAGGTCGAGATCGACCGGTGGCTCCCCGTGTGCAAGGGAATACTCGTTTCTTTGTTAACTATCCTGCCGTCTGTCCGGCGCCGTATACATTATAATTCTGAATGTACAAGGAAACATGAGAAGAAAATGGGATGGGTGTTCGACGAGAATCGATCCTCAACACCTGAATGCGTTACCGTGAAGCCATCTCGCCCAGTCTTAAAAATAACACTGTTCATATAAAAGGCGAGCCTTCCAACTGTTTTGTTACACACAATCACCGTTGGCTTAGAAATAGCTTCAAGTTATGCAAAGCGTAAAGAAAATTCAGCTTATTATATCATGTCATTTTTACTCTCTCTGGTATGTAATTACAGGAAGATAGGGAAAGTATTGCATTTCGCCTAAACCATATCTGGTACGTAAATTCTCAGAGTTTTATGAAAATCCCCCACCTCAGACTACCCCTTACGTGGAACATTTTTCGAAAATTTTGATGTTCTTAAAAAGTTCTTCTAACAATTTTTATTAAAACACCATCTGTTTAAAAAGCCTTCATGACAAACGAAGTGTACCTATATCTTGAGTTTTCCAAGAATGTTCTCAGAAGTGCTGTTCATTCTGGATGACTTTGCATAACTTGTAAACCGTAAGAGATAGACAAAATCTTGTACAAAAATGTAGGTCTAGATAAAACACATAATTTATGTCTAACACAGTTTTTGTAGAGTTAGCAATTTCAGAGATATTCTTTGTTGTTTTCTGAATTTTTCAAAAATTTTATCAAACGGGAATTTCTTAATTTTTTACCTTTTGGCCATGCAAGAGAACGAATTTCAAAGCGAACATAAAAAACCACGTTGAAAGATTTGACTATACCGTATTCTCACATTCTCTTTGTACCTACAAGAAAATTAGTAATAAGACGATTTCATTAATACGAAGTTGATAAAGAAATAGACATTTCTAAGAATATATTCTATAAGAATAGAGAAAGTCATGAGAGTTCACACCTCATATTTTTGCTAGTTCATGCAGAAAGAAAGGAGAGTTTTACTATACATTCTTTAACGTGTGTATCCAAGAACACATGCCAACTTAAACCTCAACTTAAGAACATACATGTAAATGCATAAATACAAATAGTTTAGAAACAACTTACGCTGCGAAAATAACCATTTACACAGACGTTTAATGAGTTCTACGTCCCTCTGTAATAAATTTTTGTCTCACTATAAGGAATGAAGTTAACTGCGTACAATTTTAAATCAGATGCCGTTAGAATGAAAAGAACTTTCATTGCTGACGAGAGACTTTTTCATTCCTAATTTCAAATAAATTATATTCCATTTAAAGCTCGTAACATTCATTTTTCGAACAATTAAAGAAGTAACGAAATCATTTACAGGTTAAGGACTTCTACTATGAAAGGAATAGCTTGAAATTATTCTGCTTACCTCTTTGAAATTAAATGTAAACATTAAATTTGGCATTAATTAGGCTCTTTTCTTTAGTTGTACTGTTCATAGATCAGTCTTTTGCACGTTTATATGGGAGAAGTTGGTTACGTTATGGTCACATGACATTCGTTTCTCAAATTATTCATACAAAAATTTACTTCTATCAATTTCCTGTTAATCGTTATGTTATAATAATCGTTTTAAAGAAGATGCACAGAAAATTTAGTAGTTTTTCATGTGTCAGCTGTTTTGTATATGTCTGCCTTGATTTTTTTTTCCGCCTTTAATTCCTATGGTCATATTGGCGGCTGTTCTCCTTTGGAACATATCGAAGGTGTTAACTCATATTCGTTGGGTTTTAATCATTAGATCACGCACACATCCGCACTCTCTTTCATACTTCCAGACTCTGGGGAAGATGAGGAATTATTTTGTCGGAGAAAAATCCCCACCCCGACCGCCGGAAATCGCACCCGGGACCCCTAGCAGGGCAGGCAGGTACTTAGCTTGATTTTATTTACTCTTTATATAAGCCCAAGAGAAAAAAAATGGTGGATACTCTAAGGAAAATTTATTTTACACAAATTGTGTATTTTGATGAGTGCTATAGTTTTTCTGCAATAAGTTTTGGCGTCATGCAAAACTCATTAGAATAAAGTAACCGTCACAGAATATTCACATAAAGTTCAACATACACACCTTCTATTTTCACATATTAAGATTGGAACATTTTAATCAACATGATGAAGAGTAATTTTTGTGAGACAAAAGAAGAAACTATGTAAATAAAAGTTTGAGGTGCAGGCATTTTGCTGAAAATCTTCGTCATACCTGTTTTCAATTTAAATATCAAATTTGTTCCTAAACGTGCTCTTTTGTTTTCATTCAATGAACTCCAATAAGTTTTTGAATGGATATGCTGTAGAATAGCTATAAAATGATGAATAGAGTAAGCATATGAGTCTTTTACATGTGATTCTTCATACGGTTTTAATACTTTGAAACAATTTCTGTCAATAACAGAGCATCGACTGGCTACAAAATTTTTTAGAGATGGAGCCCGTCAGTGAGATTTCAAGCGTAGGCGATTTAAATCAGCAATACCTATCTTGCCGCAGGGATGAATAATGAAAATATTGACATGTTTGGTTGACTGAAGAATCTAATTGAAACACCTACGCAGAGATGTTTAACCGATGTTCGGAGATTACAACGAATTCTATTATCTCCTAGCACGTTCGTTAGTTTCTACCCAAATTCAGAAATGCTATGTTGTACTCAGAAAATACAAATCTCAGCATGTACCTCTTAAAAGCATAAAATGCAGATATTTTCAGTGATAGTAATCTTTTCATTCACTTCCCATTGATGCTGTCATGGTAAATGAATTTCCTGCATTTAATTATGTTAACCTACCACCTGCGTGCATATATCAAGTTTTTATTTATTGATATTGCACACATGGAAAAAGTCATATTTGATAATCTTAATTTTACCCCTCATATCTTACCTGTGCAATACTTCCCTTTTATTTGTTAGTATAGAAATGCTCTCTGTACTCGTATAAAAGAAAGCAGGGAACGAATTACAAGTGCTAAAATAATTTTCATTAAAAAGCGAATTCTATTGACAGGAAAACTCGATTTGCAGTTAAGGAAGTATCCAGAAAGCTTTGAGATTTAATGCTGGAGCAAAATGATTCATTGGATGGAAAGGATTTCGAATGAAGTTTAAGAAGAATAAACGAAAAGAGATATATTTTGTGCACTATCAGACGAGTAAAGCCAACTGATTACGAAAATTATGAGAAGAAGAGGACTTCCGCTACATGCCATTTAAGGAAATATAAAAGTAACGAGAATATGTAGAAGAATTGAGATTTTACACGGCATCAACAAGTAGAAAAGCTATGGGTAAATCTGCCAGTTGGTCCAATTTCTTTTTGAAGAAACTAACAGTACCGAACTTTACAAGACAGTTTTCACGAATTTTTAAAAACTCTTTAACAGTACGAACCTAAACAAGGGTATGCCCAACATGGTGTTGCATATCACATCTCAAAGGAATCCATAACTCGCATTCACAGCTTTTCGAGGATTTTATTCTTTCTTAAAGATTTGTGGCCTCCGAGGTCACCAGACATGACGTCAACCAATTGTTTTTGTGGAGATGTTTAAAGGAAAGAGTCCATGTACCATCAAGAATCTTCGGATAAGCTTAAGGTGCGTAAAATGATGCAACGTGCAAGAACGCGAATCCCGTAAGAGGGGGGGGGGGGGGAGATTTCCAACTTGTCGGTGCATAAAGGACATTGCGTTTCCACTTCAGCCTCTTTCTTTCTGCCTTGGCGTAGCTTGACAAATTTATGGACTTGTAACATACTGCTTTGTGTTGTTTCCATCTCAACGTCTTTGGTTCTGGTGTTGTGATAACTTGACACATTTGACTGCTGTCTAACTTAAAGTGCAAGAGGAAAACGGTTATTTGTAAGGTACTGCAAAACCGATTTCGCCTAAACTATAACCGGTCATTTTTTCTTGAGATAACCTTTCATTTTCACTGGGTTTTTGTTACTCATTACAATAATATAGCAATTTAATATGTGGGATCTCACACTGAATCAACCCGTGAAGCGATTATAAAAAAGAATCGGACAAAAGTTCCAGAAAAGTTAAGTTCTTTAGACCAATTTGCTTAATAAATACAATAGAAAACTATTCAAAAGAAATCACGATGTAGAACAACTAGGAACTTTAGAATATTAAAGAAACATTCCCAGAAATAATATGGAATTAGGAAAGGAAAATAGAAAATGTATAGTTCCATAGCATAGCTCCATGACAGTTATTTAAAATACAGGAAATACCAAATCGGGATAGTTTTTGGTATAGTTGGTATCCTTGATAACTTTGGTGGCCTGCTTTATTAAAATTAAAAGTTCAACACTATTTTAAATATCTACATTGGAAACAAGATTATTTTAAAGGCACAGAAATATATAACACAGATAAGATTTCAAGAATTTATCCTGTGTCTTGGGACATTTGGGTGGCACAGTTATCTGAGCTTGAAGAAATGGAGGGGGTAATAGAAGACCTTGCCTATACGGATAATCTTATGATTATTGAAAGTACTCGTAACTCACTACTCATAACCAGGAAAGTAGAAGACTGCTGCAAGAAACTTAAATTAATGTTGAACCAAAATAATGTTAAAAATTCGCTGAACAGAAATTCAAAGATTAAAATTAATAGTCAAAACATAACAAGAAAAAAGCAAGTAAGATATCTGGGCTACAGACAAAAAGCTAAAACGTTTACTGCATATATAAGATATTAGGCGAACATCACAAAATATATCAAAACTGCAAAATTCGACAAAGGAATTTGAAACTATTACTAGAGGAAATTAATTGTTCTTTCACACTAACCGTGTGTAGGATGCACTAAGAAAGGGTAGAGCCACACTTAAAATTCAATGCCAGAGCCGGGATTTGAACCACGGATCTTCTGGTTTCCGTCCAGCCGCTCTAACCATTTGAGCTACTATGGCCAACATACCGATATGACATTAAATTCTCCAACTGACTCATGTTTCTCCCGGTAAACAACTTAGGAGTTCTCATAAACGTTTGAGACAACTACCTTAATGGCGACTTACTATGATGTAAGTACTTTAAGGCCCGGGCTTTATAGTTCGGAGAATTTAATGCCATGTCGGCATGTTGGCCATAGTAGCTCAAATGGTTAGAGCGGCTGGACGAAACCAGAAGATCCGTGGTTCAAATCCCGGCTATGGCATTGAATTTTTCAGTCTGCCTCTACCCTTTCATATTATTAGAGGGAAGCGATTTTACGACACAAGTTGCAGATAAATGGGCCATTGAGCCAATTCATTAACGAAGACGATAAGATTTGATAGGATATCTGAAGAAATAGCTTCAGGAAATCACAACATAAAATTTTAATACTATGTAGCGGAGTTGTAAGCACGACGACGATTTCAGCTTTATTATCTAGTAAAACTAAGAATTTGGCCAATAAGACTCACAAATAAAAATCGGATGTGTTGCGTTAAAATGACACTCCTTACTTGCTATCATTTGTTTCTATATAAAATTGAAACTGAGCTTTTGAAGTATTTATGGACTATTTAACTGCTGTGGTTCTAGCGTTCCTCATTGGCCATGGAGATCGTTCAGATTAAACTTGAGGTTCTTTTGCGTGTTGTAAATCTATGACACGGGGCCACCGGGTTTCCTTCCCTTCCGAAAGAAGCCATGCTAAGGATATTTAGGCCCCCCCCCCAAAAAAAAAACTTCATTGCCATTCGCTAGGTTTTAACCCGTGAGCTAGGGAACCAGAGAATAACTTGTTATCCCTAGACCACATATTTCTGTATAGCTTGTACGAACCCTATTTGTAAACCAGGGTGCGACAGCCCATATAGGGCCAGGACCTGCCAACCCAAGTGCCGGTCTCACGCCCACGTACGCAAAGTAGAAGTGGGCGATCATCCAACCGATACGGGGAGGAGATGTGGTAAGCATCACGGCATCCCCAGCCAAAACTTTGGCTTTCGTGACCAGAACCGCTTACGTATCGTAAGCTCCTCAATTTCCTCACGATGTTGAGTTGGCTCCGGTCCTATATTTGGGACTTAAAATCCGCACCCCTGGGATGAGATCGATCCCGGGTTTCTTTCCGTGGCAGGGAGCCAACTACACCACGGCACAGACACAAACCCTTTCTATGCAAACTTATTTTCCTATCTGCTTCCTTTAGATTGACTTCAATAAATCGAGATAAACATTTGTATACTACCAAGCGGCCCTTTTGTGGCCCGTTCATGATACCTAATACTGCGCTGGGTATGTTCCTCTAACTCACTTGCGGTGATTAGCCTATTCAAGACTATCTTTATTGCATGTGAATGCCAACAGTCAGATACTACCTTTTGTTCGTGATATAGAATTGTTTGTGCATCTCAAAAGTAAACAATTAAATCATCCGCGTTTTGAGTGAATTACTTTGTATTATTATTATTATTATTATTATTATTATTATTATTATTATTATTATTATTATTATTATTATTATTATTATTATTATTATTATTATTATTATTATTATTATTATTATTATTATTATTATTATTATTATTATTATTATTATTATTATTATTATTATTATTATTATTATTATTATTATTATTATTATTATTATTATTATTATTATTATTATTATCATCATCATCATCATCATTATCATCATCATCATTATCATCATCATCATCATTATCATCATTATCATCATCATCATTATCATCATCATCATCATCATCATTATCATCATCATCATTATCATCATCATCATTATCATCATCATCATCATTATTACCATTATTATTGTTGTTGTCCAGTGGAATTGATTTTACAGTTGAACACAGAAGTTTCAGTTATGATGCATCGTAAAAAGCAAATAATGTGTATAGGTGTATAGACAGTTAAAGAGACATTTTCTGGTATTTAAGTTCCAAATAGAGGTACTGTCAGATATTTAGTTAATAAATTTAGGTCAACGGGATAGCTGTATGCTAAACCTAATGGATTTTGTAGAATTAACAAAGTAAGAAGTATATAAAACCTTGCTACACGGAAAACAGAAATCTCGTTCATACATTCTTTAATGGTTTAAATTGTAAAATGTTTTTTATAGATTTTCTTTCAATAAGTGAGACAATATCCGATTTTTCTTGGCGTATATGAATGAATAAAAGGCCTGTGAGTCTCTTGAGGGCAAAGGCCTGTTGCGCAGGGAATAGCAATTGAGAAGCTCATTAGGGCTGCAATTCCTAAGAGTCTTGTACAGTTGTTGCGCTCCGGTAACCGTACCTTCGTGGCTTTAGCATTGTCACTGTTTACTTCTCACACTTAAGACATACACCATTGTTGTACATACTTAGCTATGATACACACATACACACTTCTAGTTTATAGCACCTGGGTAGTTACTTCTTCCACTTTTTATAGATGATATTCTAGAGGAGGTTGCTAAAAATAGGGTTCACTCACCAGTTATTCATAACAAAGAAATCCCAGGGTTTTTATTTGCAGAGAGTCATCTGCAAATAGAGTAGTTGGTTCTATATCTGTTGGAGGGCTGAGAAGGGCAATTGAAGCAATAAGTAGTTATTGCCAAAAATGGGGGTTGAGAGTTAACGCAAAGAAAACGAAGATCATGGTTTTTAAGAAAGGTTATAGACTGCGTAAAGATGAGAAATGGGAGATAAATGGAAGAGAAATAGAGGTCGTAAAGAGATTTGATTTTCTGGGGATAAGATTGAGCTGTGATAGTAAATGGACTGAACAGAAAAAATTAGCTCTAGCAAAAGGTAAACTAGCAAATAATATTGTAAGAGCATGTTTAAGGAAATTACCTGGCATTAATGTCAAATGACTGGAAAGGATCTATACTGCCATAGTGTAAAATAGGATGTTGCATGGGGCAAAGATATGGGGAGTGGATGAAGCATGGGAAGAGGTGGACGTTATTAACAGATCTTTCTGTAAATATATTTTGGGCTTACCGGTAGCTTCACCCAATGGGGCAGCACAATTAGAGTTGGGAAGACATTCAACAAGGGTTAAAATTGTCTCAAGGGCATTGAAATATCTATACAGAGTTGCCAATTTGGAGGAAAGCAATATCATCTTTTGCAGATGAGAAGCAAATGGGGAGAGTCTTGGGCACAAAAAGTAAGGGAACTGATGAAACAGATAGGTATGGGACATATTTGGAGAATCGAGGAGTATTATTATGGGGGCTTTTGGAAAGAGGTAGAATTAAGGCTGGAAGATTTATATAGCCAAGTTATATTTACCAGTGTAAGGGAGAAAAGATCATTGAGGACATATAGGGAAATAAAGAGAGTGTGGGGGAGGGAGAAGTACATAGGTGTGTGTAATAAGTCAGGGCGAGTAGGATTTGCCTGGGCAAGGACAGGAGTTAGAAATTTGAAAGGTATTAGATATGAAAAGGATACAGGGAAATGCCCAATGTGTGGAGAATAGGATACAGGTTGTCATAGTATACTGTCACCCGAACGTGGGAACTCCCTATAGAACCGGCCGGCAGCAGCAGGAGACGGTAGGCGTTCGCCACGCCCAGTCATCTGTCTTATAGCGGTAACGAGGGTTGGCTGGAAAAACATCACTGTGCGGTCTCTTTTCGCTCCACCTGAGTTCTCGAACTTACGGGATATTTCATCTAATCCAGAACCTTCTAGATTGGCCAGTATGCCCTATATAAGCAACACGTCGGGCTGGAGGAGAGTCAGTTCTTGGCGAACAGCTGTGAGGAGCGCCCAGTGAGGGGACGGACTGCGTACGTGCGTCGGAGTTTACGTAATCGCGAGTACAAGTGGAACTTTAACGGACGAACTGGTGAATCGTAATTGTGTGCATTACTTAATTCTGTGTAATTGGCAAGTGTTCAACTGTAAGTCGGTGGAAATAAAGAACATTTTTGAGTGGTGCAATTGGACTTTTCATTTCACGAACCCACAAAGTCACAATACTTTATTGCAAACAAACAAAGATATGAAGAGAACAAATTTGGCAACAAAAGTCGGATAGTTTTAGGGATGGGAGGGGAGGTATTAATATTAAAGAAAATGTTATTGGTAAAAGGAGAAAAGAATGTAAGAAATATAGGTGAATATCTGGGGAAAGTTAGAAAGAAATGTTTAAGATTGATGAAGAATAACTAACAATTAAGGGCTGGAAAACTAGAACGAGGAATACAAGGGAGAGGAGGGTCATCAATACACGGAAAGCCAGGAGTTATGTGTATTGAGACCGAGACTTGGGGCAAGCATGTAGGAAGAGTATGTTAGATGTAAATAGTCATTTTGTTATTTTGTGAAAAAAAATCTTACAAATGTCAATGTATCAATGAAATTGTATGTAGAAGAAAGATGAGAAATAAGCACACAAAAAATACTCCTTCCAGTGTCTTCCATGTAGCGCTGTTCCTAACTTGTGTGGGGGCTAAATGAAGAGCATTAAATTTCCAGGTCAGTGCACAGTCATCCGCTTTTAAAAATCTAAACATTGCTTTAGTCTATTGCATTCTGATTATATCCATAACCAGACATCGGATCCCATACATGTTTAAAGGGATATGAAGTTTACGAGTCTCGCAGTATATAACTGCTGACGTCAGTCCCGGCGACAATACGCAGATATAGTCCGGTTCTCAACGCGTAGCTTTGAGCAGCGTAGCTGCTGGCCACACAGGTAGATCTGTCTTTCAGGAAGTGCAGGTGTTTGGCATATTGCGTTAATATTATTACTTTCACAACAGTTACTGCGCAATCTCAATTTTATAAATAAAAAGTTTTGGTTACTATCAACAGGCATTCTTGAAGAATGTAATTTCGAGCTGTCTAAAAGCAGTCGAGGTGTCTGCAAAAATTAACAATATACAGAATGCGCCACCTATCAAACGAGTAAAATATAAAAAAATGAATAAATAGTCCAGTATTCTTCACAAAAATACTGGATTTTCAGTGCTGCGTAATATAGGAAATAAACTAAGTCTCAGACAAACATATGAAAATGATTTGTGCTACTCATATGCACCAATAACGTCATGTGACGTTGAACGAACTTTGTCCAAACATTTTTATACTGTTTCAGCGAGAGGCGTAGAAAATTCACATTCGACAATTTACGAATATACATGGTTGTTCACTGTAATTCCCGCATCGAAAGCAATGTGGAGGATGACATATTGTAACGATGACACGGACGTTTGTTGATGTCTCGCTTGGCCTTGTATAGTATGATTGCTAAGGTGTATGCGATCCGATATGTGCCCATAACGAAATATGAAAATGTGCAATGAAAATTTATCTCGATTAACAAGAAGCAGAGAAAATTATGTGAATACAACTATTTTTTCTATTTAATTTTTAGCCCTCTTAGAAGTTACCTTTTGAGTAAATCAACTAAGAGACTAGCTTGTTTACTAAGCGACACGTAAGATATGTTAAGTGACACGTTTTACGTTCATTAGTTCGGCCATGATTGCGCAAAAGAACTCGTTCTCACTCTTTCCATCCCTCTCTCCATCCCCCTCTCTAGTTCTCTCTCTTCCTCTTCACTTTTTCTTACACAAACACACACAACATTTAAAAAGACACGAGTTTAACTTCGTGATAGCCTTTATCACATACATTAATAAATAATTCATCCAAATTTAAAATTGGCTAAATAGTTCTTTATAGGATTCAATCTACGTATAAGTGAAATACGTTTCTATTGTATGCTGAAGTATTAAAATGTTTAAAATAGTTTAGGGTGCATTGAATAAATATGAAGTTTAACGTAAATTTCAATTTCTGTACTGTTTTCTATTTGTAAACAAAGTGTGGAACAAACCACCGTTTATGAGACCTAATGTTTTCAAAAAGCTCTACTGCTATCATCACTGTTAGCACATTGATCTGCTTAGTGCAAGGACACAGAAAAAGATGTGTGGTTACGATTAGTATTCAGGTCATTTGCTGCAAGCTAGGCTAGTCTACTTATTACTTGTTGCGGAACCAGCAAAACCCGGAAAACTGCAGCAACGAGCGTTAATCCAATTGCATATTTCAAATTACAGTCAACCTTGTTTTCTGAAACTTCCGCATGATAGCAGGGCACACACAGAATGTAAGACTGGAGAAGCAGACAAAAGAGAGGTCAATATGCCACGCTTAGCAAAAGGGGCGGTCGCCCTACATTCGTTCCAGAGGGAGGTGTTGAAAACGGACCAACTATTATTGTTTATGTTAATTATTCCGCTGTCAGATATAACCATCTCTTGGCATGGATTTTTCCGGATACTGGGAGTAATAATCATAATCCCGTAACGAGAGGCACAATTGGGGCATGGGCCGACCAACTCGACTGTTAACGCCCTCCTATACACTAAAGAAGGCGACCTCCAACCGATACATAAAGCATCAGCCATTCTCCCATAAGGGTGAAGCAACAGGGGTGAAGCCGAGATAGAAGAAATGGCAACAAGAGAGTTTAGTTTGCAATCTGAAAATAAGGGCGCTGCGATCACCTCATGTTGCTAACGATTAACATGGGACGTTCACTTCTAATAGTAGAAGTTTTATGCATTCTCCAGCCGAAATGCTGACTTTTGTGGCCCAGACCGTTCCCTAACACAGCTCTTCAATTTTCTCACGACGTTGTTTGGACTTAAAATCCGTACCATACAAGGTGGATACTGGACGCTAATATAGAAATTAAGGGGTGCAATGAGTGAAGAATAGTAATGGGTTTCAAAGGAATGTTGGATCTTTGTTACAACACGTGCAGGGGCAGGTGGTTGAGTTGTGTAACAAAAGACACGGGAGAAAGAGGTTTTCTAGGTATTCTTCGGACCCTTAATTATGGCATGACCGAGACTAATAATCACAATGGACAAAATAGTCACAAAAGGAATCTTTAGTTGAATAAAGAGGGCTTCCAGAAGTGAAAGTTATACACACGCACGCGCAGCTGTGCCAGGTAAGGACACACAGTCCGTGACGGGCAGGCCATTAAGACGTTCATCTGGTTGGGTCTTCGGCGAAGGCAGGCGAGAACTGGAGAGAAAGATATCTGTCGATCCCTACGTAAATAACGAATTAAGTGTAATCGCGTACTAAGCATTCTACATACGGCAACTTTAAACCTCGAAATATTGATACTCTTGGTCGGCAACTTCGAGTTTGATGTGATGATGAAAAGGAGCAGTCATTAAACCAGTTTGAAACTTGTATTCCAGTGTCATTAGAACCATCCTTACTCATACATATCCACGCATACCCTGAGAGTACCTCATTGCTCCTACCCTGCGCTACCCATTATATTTGCATCAAACTGTCGCGCCAACGTGGAACTCCTTTGCTCCACACATTTTATTGCTTCAACGCATTAAGTTTCATTTACTTATGTGCACTAAACAAGCAGAATACTTTTTTTATAATTTAAAATAGGTTTCCTTTTACGAAGGCTACCTACCAGGCTATCCTTTAAATCCCTTCTACATGGTTCTTCCTTTCTGTTAATGAACACCCAGAGCACAGCTAGCAAGATGAAGTGTGAAATGTGTTCACCCCTTCCTCTTTTCTTCTATCTGGCAGGTAAACAGAAAGGTGACGTGCCACAATGGTGTAGATTTTGGATGAAACTACTCTCTCACCCCTTACTGAATCTAGCCAAATCTTAAGGGGGGACGTACGAGAAAATGTTCAAAAAATCTATTTTTTATTGTTGTGTAAAATAGTATATAGTATTAGCTATCAAACACCAAAATATTATGACTGTACGTGGTCTGTATGTACCTTTAAAAAATTAAATGTCCTAGTATTGCATAGTAGCAACACATAGTCTTACATCAGCTATCTTGGAATCTATAAAGCCCACCTACGAATTCTTAGCACACCCAGACACCCTGAACTAAAAAATATGTCTCTATGGAGAGACACAAAACCCAAATGAAAGCCTCAACTGTTTGATATGGAAAAGGTGTCCCAAAACATCATTTGTGTCTTCCATAGTGGTGAAAATTGCTACATTTGATGCTGCAATAGTGTTTAATGATGGGAATGTTGGCAGAAAGAAAGTTATGCATCAGTTAGGGTATCAACCTGGTGTGTTTGTGGAAGCAATTTTGCAGAGTATCCACAACATTCGCATCTCTGGTGCAGAAAGAGCTATGAAATTAATGCAGAAAGAAGCAAGACAGAAGAGGAATTTAAAGAGAAATGCTGAAGAAGACCAGAATGAGGATACAGATAATGGATATGGGAAGTTCTGACTTAAAATTAAAAGGCAAACTGAATAATACTTATTGTATTTTTAATTGTCTTTCCCCGTAACTTGCATTTTCTACAACTTCAACCCATTTTTCTCTCAAACTACTTCATCTAGTGACATTTAGCACACAGCTTTCTTATGCCACAATGAACATTTTGTTGGTTCTAGAACTTAGAATTGAGCTCCAGATGGAATGTGATGATACAAAATATATGAAATTATTTTAATTTTTAAAGGATGCATATGATTAACATTTTTTTAAAATTCTATACAGCTTCAATAAGAAATCTAAATCCAACAAATTCATTTTTAGTGTGTTTTAAAATAACATACAAAGTTTCAGAAAGATAGCATATGTGAATTTTGAAAAAAATGGGCTTAAGTTTGTAAATATCTCTGCATATAGAAAAGATATGTAGCATTAGTTATAAACAATAGAAAATTATGAAAAAATGTGCATATTAACTGTATTATCTTAAATGAGTATACTAAGTTTCACTTCTGTAACTTGAAAACGTTGGATGTTATGGCTATTTATGTAAGACCCTGAATATTTGCATACGTACCCCCTTAAGCGGATGAAAGTATTTCTATAGAATCAACATATTTATTACCTTTGTTTTGTTACACAACTATTGTTATGCAGTGCTAATGAGTTCACTTATGCTGCTAAAGACATTTGAATGCCTTCTATACTGCATTCTTAAAATAAACATCACAGTTTATCTGAAAAGTGCATTGAAATTGTTAACATTGTACATTGTTAGATAGTGACGTAATCATAATGATATACCTTTAATTCACACGATTAGTGATTTATACAAATACAAACCGTGTTTTCCTAAACTGTGGAAAAGTGCGTTGCTTTGAAGGTTAGTAGGAAATAATATCATTAAATTAAATGCCAGGTCAGAAGATGGCGGGAGTGTAGAAAATTAATTAGGTCAAAGAAACGTAACTACTTGATGATCAAGCTGTATACATCTGTGCTTCTTAAGCCGACAGATTTCCATTTTTAAGGCCGGTTTCCAAGATGAGCTGAACTGAAATCCAGCATCACGATTAAGCGCAATCCTCTCGGAGTGAATGGACAAAGCCTCCATAACTCTCCGCTCCTAGTAACGGTTGTATTTTGTCAAGATGGTCGTCTCCCGAAAGTTGGATCTATGGTCGTTATCAATGCAATGCTCTGCCAGTCCAGATTTCTCAGTTTGCATCAAACGAATGCTCCGTCCCTGTCCGTTTATTCTGGTAGCGATGGTCCTTCCGGTTTGTTTACCGAGATCTTGAACATATTAGTCGCCAGGAAAGCTTCAGGTCTTATTTTATATCAAAACTGTTTTACCATCGTGAAGAAGGGAGGAGGAAAAAGTTGTTTTCCCAGTTCCAATTAAACATTCGCCGTTCACTCATGTTGCACATGCAAGCCACCACTTCGCTAAGACTACCACGCTACTTTAAACGGAATTGTCTGGTTTAGTTGACTGTGACTACCGGCTATTGAAAGTAGTGGGGTGAGATGAAGGGTAAATTCACACATAGTGCCCTTCCTCCCACCTCTTGAGTTAGACGACCATTTTTACTTTTACTACTAAGGTCTGTGGCTTAGCGGGAGGGCTCGCATTCTGGAGGTCGCGGGTTCGGTTCCCGTTTCACTTCTTTTCATTTCCTTCATTTCATTCTATCCATCCGGCCTTTCCAGGTAGCAAGTAAGTTGCTGCGCTCTGCGGTGGTGCTTGCGCTCTGGAAATACTGTGTTCGGCTGAGAAGAGGCTTGCTGCTCTTCTATGGGGACTACCTGATCAGCCTGGCTAGTGGCAGACTGTCAATGGCGACCTGGCTGTCTACATTTGTTAGGGAGCCAACGCGCTTGGAATACCGCCTGTGGTAGGTTCTAGCCGCCGGTAGGGTGCTTTGATCTCATCCTTCCTCCTGGGGTATTACACAAAATAAGCTCTCGGCAACAGTTCCAGAATCTCTGCCGTGATACAGATAGTCGGTGGCAAATTACCTTGTGATTGACACTTGTCAATCAGTTAGTGTATTAGTTGACAGGCCTCGTCAAGTCACTGGCCTTTCAGGTAATAAGAATGCATTACCGTCAGAGGCATGACGTCTTCAGTGTTGTAACAGCTAGCACTTCGTTTAGCAAGGTGTTCGGTAGTGCTATAAGCACTGTTTCTGTAACAATTTAATCATCCAGTTATGTTATATTATATTCAGAATGTGTTGTGCTTCATATCTCGAGGGTATTCTTGCTGCTGCAGATGAGCAATGAGTAAATATGGTAACAGAGTACTGGGACGGCCGCATGGTAGCACGTAGTAACAAAGTAATTTCTTACCTATAATAGTTACCTTTTGAAGTTATAAGTATTTTTAAGCGTTTTGTTAAATCTCGCGTAAAACACAATGTATTATCGGTTAGTTTATTATTATTATTATTATTATTATTATTATTATTATTATTATTATTATTATTATTATTATTATTATTATTATTATTATTATTATTATTATTATTATTATTATTATTATTATTATTATTATTATTATTATTATTATTATTATTATTATTATTATTATTATTATTATTATTATTATTATTATTATTATTATTATTATTATTATTATTATTATTATTATTATTATTATTATTATTATTATTATTATTATTATTATTATTATTATTATTATTATTATTATTATTATTATTATTATTATTATTATTATTATTATTATTATTATTATTATTATTATTATTATTATTATTATTATTATTATTATTATTATTATTATTATTATTATTATTATTATTATTATTATTATTATTATTATTATTATTATTATCATTATCATTATCATTATCATTATCATTATCATTATCATTATCATTATCATTATCATTATCATTATCATTATCATTATCATTATCATTATCATTATCATTATTATCATCATCATCATCATCATCATCATCATCATCATCATCATCATTATTATTATTATTACTTTGGAATATATTCACCTCCCGGCAATGGTGGTAATTCGTACAGCGTAGTAGTTTTAATTTGGGTTTTCTGCATTACATCATACACATATATGTGTATATACACACATACATACTTCCCGTCTCTTGGAAGGATAGCAAATAATCTTAGCTAGAGAAAAATCCCCATCCCCCATCCGGGAATCGAGCGCGGGATCGCCCACACAGCTGGCAGGATTCCACCGATTGGGGCCAGTCTAGATGAAGTATTATATTCCAACAAAAAATTCGATATCTATATTTCCTGGAAATACACGCTATGGAGCTCTGTGTATAAACGGCGTAACTCAATAAAACACCAAACTCGGTATTTAAATTCAGTTCTTCTGTGCACTGAATATGAAGATTTTCAAGCTACCCTTTACATTAAAAATTGGTCATAGTGTTTTGTTTTTTCAGTGATAGCTATAAAGATTTTATTAAAATGTTTATGTTTAAGAAATTTGCACAGAAAGGCACATGTTGAGTTTTCTTTCAATGGCCTGTGAGTCCTATTGTGAACGACTTTTGTACAACTCGTAAACCGTTAAGAGATTGACGAAACCTTCTGACATTAAAAAGTGTAGGTTAAAAGAACATGGAACTTCAAAAACATAAGTCCCGCTTTTCAAACATCGATATGTTCAGCCAACTATATCAATTTTATACATTTTATACATTATACATTTTATACCTTGAATAAAATGTGCAAATGTGTAATGGAGTTGTATCCATATTTACAAGTAGCAGATAGAAAAACGAGCTTTTGTAACAACAGCTAGTGAGTAGTGAAAGTAATAGAATTTTTTCCTAAGTAGCAATTCAGCTATTCGTCTTTTCTTGTAGTCATGCAAAGACTATGGAATTTCATAGCCATCTCATATGGGCCCTGCTTTTTAAACATTTGGTTAAGGTTTTCGCCTATGAAATTTTCATTATATCCACAACCCAATGTGTAATGAAAGTTAAAATGAATTTAGAAGAAGTAGAAGGAAGAAGAAAATGTCTGGAAGTATACGAGGATCGGCTGATAAGTCTTTGGCCTTATGATAAAAACGAAATATTTTTTATTTATTTCTCTACATAATCTCCAGAAAGGCTAATACATTTGTCATATCGTTGTTCTAATTTAATTAAACCATCACTGTAGGGCGGTTTATCATGGTCCTCAAAATACGAGGATCGGCTGATGATGATGATATGGATATAACGGCGCTCAACTGCTTAGTCATCAGCGCCCTTATAGAAACTGATTCGTGGCAATAGCCAGATATAAATTAGTCAAAATTTAAAAAACATATCAAAACAAAGTGACTAAAATATAAATAATAAACAATACAAAAGCTATAATTTCCTATAAAAACTAAAAGCCATAAAAATTACATTTTCAATAAAAACTTGCCATGACAAGAGCTACATGCCCAAAGGTGGTCGAACCAATTTGTTGCGTTTCTTTGGGGCAGGGCTAGAGCTTTCAGCAGGTTTTCCTGCCTTTTCCTCACTGTCGTTTGGGCAGTGAGGACAGGATCCACCCGCTCCACATCGTCAATAGAAGAGCACCGCTTACGCACTGGTGAATTCGAATCCAGTCTCTCGCCAGGATCGGAAACTGCGACCGGCGAAGATAAAAGTCGCCGATCGGCGTCCTCCGTTCTGTCATAAGAGGTCTTAAATTTCCTTGGCGATACATTGTATATTACCGGTTCACATGTTCTTGAAGTGGATGCTTTCGGCGGTGACTTGGCTGAATCCTTCTTCTTAGGACTGGACTTGGTCGGGGCACTCACTGTTGTTCGTGCTGGTGTTCGTGGCTTTGGCTGTGATCTTCGTGTAATTGACCTTTCAGATATTACTTCCCCGTTTATTTCGCTGGTTTGTGTTGCGATTTCACGTGTAGGTACCGGCTTAGCTGCAACTGCACTATAAGTCACGGTCCTAGGTGTAGAAGGCTGACGAATTCGCAAGAGTTTCCGGGCTTCCACGAAGGACACCCTCTCTCTTACCCGGATCTCTTGGATCGCCTTCTCCTCCATAAAACGGGGACATTCTCTGGAGTTCGATGAATGATTACCACTGCAGTTAACACCCTTTGCGGGTGAAGTGCATGAATTGTCATGTTTAACTACCCGCAGTCAATGCAAGTGGCAACTCCATTACACGAACCACTTGTGTGGCCAAAGCGCTGGCATTTATAACACCTCAGTGGATTGGGTATATACTGCCTCACTTCAATAGCTTCATACCCTGCCTTAATTCTTTTCGGGAGTTCTACCCGATCAAAGGTAAGAAACAGGGTACGAGTGACCACTAGTTCACCTCGTTCTTTGCGGTGAACTCGATATACACTTGTCACACCTTGTTCCGCCAAGTTTTCCTGAATCTCCTCATTGGACATACCATCCAATGCGCTGGTGTTTACAACACCACGCGAGGAGTTCAGAGTCCTGTGCAATTCAACGCGCACCGGATAGCTCGCAAGCATATTGGCTTTCAATGTTTCTGCAGCCTGCATCGGAGAAACTGCTTCGACCAGGAGCGTGCCATTGCGAGATCTAGTACATCCCTTCACAGAACCAGCAATACTATCTAAACCCTTCTGAATAACGAACGGGTTCACGGTACTAAACTACCGACCTTCCTCAGTTCCTTAAATAACTAAGTAGCGAGGACCACAAGACTCGACTACTTCTTTTCCACTTTTGTTTAGAATTTTGTTATTAAAGTTTGCCATAGTAAATGGATTAGGATTCATCTCCCAGTGCTCCCCACCCACCACGGAGCCCAACAAGGGGTCATCCCACTGGAATGACAGGCCTATACAGGGGATATAGCGAGCTCGCCGTCCCACTCACCCTGGAGTTCGGGACAATACCTAGTCCTGGCCGATTGATTAGGGGTGGGTTAGTCCCTAACCTCCCGTTTAGGCGAAGCAGAAGCCAAAATAGTGTATTAGAAATGCGCACCCTCCCCGAATTCAGAAGAACATTGTTACGAGCTCAGATATGCATCCCTCAACCACCAGGACAAACCTTTCCACCAACACGGGTCTCCACGCACGGCCTACACGTGGGTGGGCATGTTGACCGTCTCCCTCAATCACGAAGAGGAGCCCACACGAGGGAGACTGTAGGCTTGGGACCCCGGGTGCGCCAAACCCGTACCTGCCGAAGTAGGCCCCTGGGGGGTGAGGATCGGCTGATAAGTCCGGGCCCCCAAAAAGAGATGGCAGTGCTGGACCAGTTTGCCGGATAATATCATAAAGTTTAACTCTAGATTAGCTTGTGTCCATAGTTGCAGGTCAATAGTTTGTTTCGTTTTCGAATGACAACATTTTAAACAAGACACGTGTAGGTGTTTCACGAAAATGGAGGGTTTGAAAAAACGAGCAGTGATTAAATACTTCCATTTGAAATGCTTAACGCCTAAAGAAATCAAGGAGGAAGTGGACAGTACACTGAAAGAGTCTGCCCCTTCGTATACAATTATTTAAAGGTGGGCTGCAGAGTTTAAAATAGGACGTATGTGTACTAGTGATGAGCCTCGCTCTGGACGCTCTGTGGAAGTCACAACTCCAGACATCATTGAAAAAATTCTTCGTGTAGTAGTGGAAGACCACAGATTAAAGTTGTTTGAGATAGCAGAGACTGTAAACATAAAAGAGCTGTCAGGAAATATTTTAATTAATGTTTGGGGCTTTCACAAAGTCTATGCAAGACGGGTGCCGCGTTTGTTGAAACCTGATCAAAAGTTGCAAAGAAAAACGGTTTCTGTTAAGAATTTGGAGCTCTATCGTGAAAAAACCAGTGAATTTTTGAGACGGCTTATTACCATGGATGAAACATAGATACATCACTACGACTACACTCCAGAAAGTACATCACAGTTAAAATAGTGAATTGCGCCAGGTGAACCAACTCCAAAAAAGGCAAAGTCAATTTTGTCAGCTAACAAGGTTATGGCGAGTGTTTTCTAGGATGCACAGGGAATTGTTTTTATTGATTACTTGGAAAAGTATCACTGGTGGCTGCTACGCAAGATTACTGCAATGTTTGTGTGATAAGATGAAAAGAAAAAGACCTCATTTGGCAAAGAAAAAAATTTTGTTTCTTCATGACAATGCTCAAACCCATCATTCTGTCATTGCATGGGGAAAATGTGCGAATTCAAGTTATAATTACTTGAACATCCACTCTACTTGCCAGATCTAGCACCCAGTAACTTACCTCCTGGTCCCGAAATTCAAAATAGTTCTTGGAGGACGAAGATTTCACAGCAACGAGGAGGTCATTGATGCAGTAAACAGTTCATAAATATTTTTATAAATATTCGGTTAACATTCTGTAGACGGACATTTAAAACAAGGCTTTCAAGCTATTTAGTGAGTGTTATTATTCAATTTTATTTTGAAAGTCATGTTTACATATTTTTTAAATAAAATTTTGGATCAAATTAAAAGAAAACATGAAATGGTAAACAAAATTATGTAAAGATTTTTTCACTTAAAAACACCAAATTACATAAAAATACTTAAAATTCATAAATCTAACTCAACGGCTTAAAACTTTCTTATTTATATTTAAAGAAAATTTTAAGTCGTTGGGTTAGATTTATGTATTTATATGTAACTTGGTCTTTTTCTTTGCCATAAAAGATGCCTAGAAATTCTTCTTATTAGAGTATTTAATTAGAACGTCATGAGTTTTCAAAACCTGTAATTTAAATGAGATTGTTGAACTCGTTTTCCATTTATTAGTTGCTCGATAATGAGTAATTTTTATGTATATAGAAGGAGTATATTAGTAGGAGGTGCATCTGTAACAGGCGCGGCTTAGAGCATGATCCCGAGTTTTAGAAAGGCGGAACATGTTTCCAAAATGTAATAAAATTGGAATATCTACAGTGCTCGTTCAGATTAGTATAAAGCCCTGACTGGTTTTGGATTCCTATTATTTTCATTTGCAAATGTGGGGAAAATTTATGAAAACCAGACTTATGATACCGGAGTTATTGTTTAATGTTTATTGTTTTATAAAGAAATTATAGAGATAGATAAACGATTTCAATAAATAATTTACATAGGTTAAAATTATCTGGGTAATGTAACGTTTGCTCATCAGGTCATTAGCAAATTTCATGGTCAGTAAAAGACAGTACAGCTAGATGAAGCTTACGATGAAACCCAATAATAGTTCAATATGCTCCTGGAAACCAGATGACCGACGTTAATCTCATGAACATGATTTTGAACATTATAGAAGAAAGGGAACTCTCATAATTTTAGTATTACAACATTATGTAAGCCGTTGGTAAGGGTAGCCATTTAGGCGAGACTTAAAGCTCATAAGAGAGCATACTGCTGAAATTTGCGTCTTTTCCTCGAGTGTTACAGTCTTATAAAGTGTTTGCTGATCGACTGTTCGCATCCACTCAATGCTTAAAGACCGTGTTTGAGTTAACAGAACTTCAGCTTAGCATTTCTGCGACGATTAACAATATACAACAAGTTGCTTTATTTCGGAAAGAGTATTTGTAAACTTCGGATAAGTCAAACCTTAGCAGGTATAATTCAGCAGCTGACATTTCGAGTGATGAGATTCGCAAAGAGTTTAATTCTTGGTGTCAACGGATGATGCATACGTTGGCATCACTACAAATGCGAAGCAAATTAATGAGTTAATCGATGTTAATATTTTCAGATTCTAAAGAGGAAGAGTTTGTATTGATAAATACTCTTGACGGATGCTTGTTTGGTCATTCTTGGTTTTTTTTAATTATTTTCAACGTTGTGTTTTTTACCTAGGTTGTTCTATTTCGTAATTGCGTTACTGGAAACAAAAGATATTCGAAATCGATGACAGTTAATGTTTTTTAAAGCTGAAGCTTATAAAACCAAGTGAAGTGCATACTTGCACAGTCTTAGAACTTCAGTGAGAATCAATCAATTAAAGTAAATGCATCACAGATTAACTTCAGCATTTCTTAACTTAACATCAAGTAAGGTTAGTTAAAGGATACAGTAATCACGGCAAAATGTCATTTATACGAGGACTATCCAGAAAGTAGATTACGTTTTGAAATAAAAAGTAAACAAAGTATAGGAAACAAATTTTATTATATACAGATGAAAGCCACACTCAAATACTACTTTTCGACATAGTCACCATTCAAATTAAGGCATTTATCGTAGCGATGTACGAGCTTGGAAATTCCTTCGTCGAAAAATTCGGCCGCCTGCGCCTTCAACCACTTCGTTACCTCTTCTTGCAGCTGTGCGTCGTCATCAAAACGCTGCATAGCCAGCCACTTCTTCATTGCTGGGAATAGGTGGAAGTCGCTCGGTGTCAGGTCGGGACTGTACGGCGGATGAGGAAACAACTCCCACTTAAAAGATTCAAGAACTTCACGAGTGACATTTGCCGTGTGGGGCCGGGCGTTGTCGTGAATCAACAAGATCTTAGAGCTCAACATTCCTCTGCGCTTGTTTTGAATGACTCTTCTGAGTTTTTGGAGAGTTTGGCAATACCTTTGAGAGTTTATTGTAGTGCCTCTTTCCAGGAAGTCCACCAAAATCACACCTTTTCTGTCCCAAAAAACAGTCGCCATCATCTTCCTTGCCGACATTGTTTGCATGCATTTCTTGGGTTTTTGGGGAGAACTTGTGTGCCCCCACTGCATTGATTGCAATTTCGTTTCACAGTTCACGTGTTTCACCCATGTTTCGTCACCAGTAACGATGCGATCGAGTAAAGAGTCACCATCCTTATGGTAAACGTCCAAAAAGTTCAACGCTGCAGCCATTCGCTGATTTTTGTGGTCCTCTGTCAAGATTTTTGAAATCCATCTTGCACAAAACTTGTGGTAACCAAGCTTTTCGCTGATGATTTCGTGCAACAAACTTCGCGAAATTTGTGGAAAACTCAAAGAAAGTTCCGTTATTGTGAACCTTCGATTTTCACGGACTTTAGCATCGACTTTTTCGACAAGTTCGGCAGTCACTATGCTGGGTCTCCCACTTCGATCTTCGTCGTGAACATTGGTTCGGCCATTTTAAAATCTGATGACCCACTGACGCACTCCACCTTCAGTGATAATGTTGTCCCCATACACTTCACAAAGCCGCCGATAGATTTCTATCGGTTTACAGTTTTTTGCAGTCAGAAACCTTATTACTGCACGCACCTCGCAGCTCGCGGGATTTTCAATTAACGCAGACATTTCAAACCGTCACAGTATCTGAACGGAGCACAGCACAAACCTCTCACTAGCACGGCTAGATGCCGACTGAGCTGCGCAACGCTCTGACCCCAAGATGACCGCGCTAGCCCCGCCCCTAGCGGAAACAGACGAAAAGGTAATCTACTTTCTGGATAGCCCTCGTATATTTCATTTATGATTTACTTTTCATGCATCTTTAGTTTTACACATTCACGTGTAACTGCAGGATACACTGGATATAAACTTCGCAAGACGAGACTACTGACAGTACCACTGGATGTAAACATCGCGAGAGTGACTACTGCCATTATAGACTGGGTGAAAGGATCGTGGGAAGAATAACTACTCTCAATATAGAATGGCTATAACACTGTGAAACATAATTATAGTCAGTAAATATTAGATGTAAAGACACTGAACGTGACTATCACCAATGTACACTGAAAATACCTAAAGTGAGACCTCATATTATGCCTATACCCAAATTGAGTATCTTCGGGAGGAAGGATGAGGCGAGAGGAGACGGAGGCCGGCCAACCCAAGAAGTCACGACAGAGGAGAGGTCAGGCTCTCTACTATTGACCAGTTGGAAACTCCGGTGGGCCAGTACAACAGATACGTTGTACCATAGCCCGCTCACATCACTTTAAGCCTCGGCACTCGCCAGCTGTAGTGTTATGACTAAAAGTTACAATTTCTCCACTACCCACCGTATGCCGCTGGCTGATGATCCCTCTGCAACCCTGTTCCAGCGTACAGCTGCAATGTGTTGACATTACAGACGCAGAACTTTCCGATATAGTGGTTTACAGTTTAGGAATTTACCTTTTTTCAAACACTTCCGTTGTCGTAGAAGCAGTGCACCTTAATATCACAGGAATATAATGTTTGCATATCAACTCACTTTCAGTTATGAATGCTTTCAGTTCTCTGCACACACGAGTTAAGAACAATGTTGCATTGCTGGCATTATGTATTCCTCTAGACTTTTCCTCATACATACTTTAGGTAGCTTAGGTACAGCAGTTATAAATTTCTCTATAACTGCCACAAGAGAAACAAACTCTGGTGATGGATAATAGAACGTGGAGTTTTCGTCCCTTTTGAATATTAGATTTACAAGGGATGCTGTAAACTTCGCGGTAGACACTTTAGTAAGACAGGTGGCACAAGAGAATTAGGCCGCTGTTTCTAACTATAGAACCTCCTATATATGCCAGTGATAAGTGGACTGTTGCATGAAACGAGGCTGTCTAGGAAGAAAAAAAAACTAAGTAAGTAAACAGTTAAAAGCAGTTTAACAATATACGTTAGTAGGTCTTATAAGACGGAAATTCACATTACCTTTAACGTTGTTCAATTCGCCCAATATTGCGATTATTGTGCCTGGAAGCACTGTTGCAGTGTACAATGGTGTCTTTTATCAATAATTGAATTGATTTATGAAAATTATTGGTTTCATAATAAAGTAATCTTTCTTCATTTGCTTGCTGCTTGTTTACAAATTCTTTGTGCCTTTTATTTACTCCCCATAATTTACATCTCAAGGTGTTATTCTCCCTTTCCAATCTCTTTAATTTGAATATTATGTCTTCCTCAGTCTGAATTGTAGCGCAGTTGTAAGTACGGGAATCTGTGACATGACCCAGCGCATTAACTCGGTAGCACTGTTAACGCATTTATCTGCTAGAACTGCGTCTCCGTTTTCTGCTTTCTGTGTTTAAATTTGTTGCCTTGGTATTGCTTGTTTCACTAATTTATAATATGGATATAATCTGGATAATCTGGAAAATGCTTGGAATACTTCCTGTTTTCAGCAGTTTAATTTTACAGCCTGGCTTATAGTCGTCCTCAGTAAAATGCAAACTGCACACGACAGTTGAATTAAATTTATGATTTGCCACGAAATTAGAGCGCGATATAGCTTTTAGCCATTATTTAATTAGTTCTTCTTCTACTGGAAATTCATGGAAACTGATCCCTTTTGATTTTCCTTTCTTACTTTTACAGAAGGGTACGCAACAATACACCATCTGAAATGCAAAGTATTGGGCCCATAATTACTACTATGCTGTTTTTGTAATTATTGCTACTACTGCTGTTATGATGATAATGATAAAAATAAAAATAAAAGTAATAAAAATAATAATAATAAAAATAAAATAATATAATACGTAATTCTTACATTTGGAGCATTGCTATGTATAGTTCGGAGACGTGGACTTTGGATAAACGGAGAGCTTTGAAATATAGTGCTGTCTATTGTAAATGTTTGTACTATAAAGCTGTCTACCTTCTAGATAATAAACTGCCACCATTTACGACACAGCAGTAAAAGTAATAATAATAAACAATAACATGTTGTGCTCATACTTATGATTACTTATATTATCTCTTATTTATACCCAGTTTTCTTGTTCGCTTGCTTTAGATTGTTGTCAACAGCACTTCATGTAAAATTCACTTTCAATACTAATTGAGACCATAAAATTTGTTCAACTGTCACCACAAAACTAAATGTCGGCAAGGCCACTGACGGCTACAAGGGGATACTTTAGGGATCAGCCTTGAGAGCTCCAAGCGGCAAAAAAGGCACACACCGCTCGGTCGCTTAAATGCGTAAGAATCCGACTGAGTGCCGAGGCTTTAAGGGATGTGAGCGGGCTATGGTTGTACCAATACAACGTGGTTCTGAAACAGCCCACTAGGCCGGCCCGGAGATCGGAGACCATCCTACCAGAGGAGGAAGTGTTTACCAGGAGCATATCTCCTGCCATGCTGCACAGACACTCCCACCGACACTTCTTCCCTGTGAGAGATCACCAGATGAGAGATGATGTGAAATGATAATGGAGATGAAGTGGAGGACAGGAAATTAACCTACCCAGCTTTCGCCTAGTGACCGGGAAACCCCCGAAAATACCAATGGGTTAGGTAGGCCGGCCACGGGAATCGAACCCGGAGCTCTCGAATGCGGGTCACAGTTGAAACGCTTGAGCCATATTATACGTTTTGGAGATTGGAGCAAAAGTCTGCTGAATGGTCTTGATTGAATCTCCACGTAAGGAAGACCTGTGCTAGTGAGTTCTCAGAAGACTTAGCAACTGCTGCCTCAGAGATAATACATTGTCGGACTGTAAGAAACTTACAGCATAAATTTCGGACATTCTTCAACAATTGTGGAAAGGTGGTTTACGGTTCAACATTCCTATTTTAACAGAGTGGCCTTACATTCTGTGGTATGGAGGGAATAGAGGAACAGACATTGCTAAGGAAATAACTTATATCTACTTTCACAATCTAGAAATCATTTTACGTCATAAATGTCTTTATTAAAATATCGCACATAAGCTTTTATTTTGTTTTCAAATTCTCTAAAGCTGGAGTTTACCTTTTACGACAACTTCATTCTCCTTTATATAGGTGAATGAAAAGGGAGCTCTATTCAAAATTTAATGCCCTATACAGCTAACTTCCCCTCAAACGTTTCATAACTCCCGCTGCATTCATGCTCTCACCATGCACAAGCAGTCTGCAGCTTCGAAATTGCTTCCAGCAAGCACTATCCCTAATACTATCAAAACATGCACATTTTGTCTTAATACTCAACAAATATCTCCCTTCTGCAAAACGAGATTTCGACGGGTATTTAAACATCGACCATCAGCGAACTCTCCATGTCATCTGTTGTGGCTTCAGAAAACTGCCTGCAAAAGGGTCTTCTGTGAGTAAATTCCGGCACACTGTTTTGAAAACTGTATCGCAAAATTTTCTACAGCAGTGAATTTAGTAAAAACATAGAAATTAATGATTACAGATGATTAAAACCGAAGCAATGGTTCCCTTATTTATATGGAAGATGGAATACACGCCCATTGTTAATAATTGCGTAATAGACAAGTAATGACAACCATTCAGCACAGGGCCTCGTTCACGATACCAAGGAACAGCACGTTGAGAAAGAGCTTCGTTACCCCAAGTGCATCCTACTCATTTTTCCTACTCATCCTTCTATTTGCAGGTCCCCTAAACTCAAAAACAGCATTTTTATTAAAACGTCCATATGTGTGCGTGCGGATTCAGTTCTGACCATTTCCCCCCCAGCGGCCTACTGCGGTAGGTACGGGAATTGGCGAACCCGGGGTCCCGAGCCACCTTGAAAACCTCGATGTGGGTTCCTCTTAGTGGTGAGGGGTCAAGACAAAACACCCACCCACGTGTAGGCCGTGCGTGGAGACCCGTGTCGGTGGAGATGCGAAATGCGTAGTGTTTAACGCCCGCGTTTACTACTTACGGCACCGCAGTCGGTGACACTAGTGGTACATGAGATGAAGATGGAGCACCGGTGGAATGAGATGGCGGGGGAAATCGGAGGTCCCGGAGAAAACCCGCCCCAGCGCCGTGTTGTCCACCACAAATCTCACTTTGCGGTCACCTGGGAGCGAACCCGGGCCGCCTTGGTGAGAGCCAAGTGATCTAACCACTGTGCCACGGCGCGGCCCATGTCGGTGGAGAGGTTTATCCTCGTAGGTTGAGGGATGGTTTTTTCTATCGGAACTCGGGGAGGGTGTGTATACCCAATACACCACTTTGGTTTCTAATTCACCTAAACGGGAGGTTAGGGGCTAATCCACCCCTAGCCAATCAGCCAGGACTTGGTCATACACTGAACACCAGGGTGAGTGAAACGGTGAGCCCGCTATATTCCCTGTGTAGTATACTTATACAAAAATATCGTACCGTCTAAACAACTGTCGCTATAAGACCATTGTTGTTAGGCGACATTTAATAAATTTATTTAAAAAATACAAAAAATAAAATAAACACTTTTGTTAACAAATGCCATAATCATATCAGCGCTACCGTTGTGCCGGAATTTCGTTCAGCAGTGTTCTTTTACAGGCCAATAAATGTACCGACAAGAAGTTTAGGTACATTTAAAAGCATCGAAATGGTCAGAATTGATGATGATGATGATGATGATGATGATGATGATGATGATGATGATGATGATGATGATGATGATGATGATGATGATGATGATGATGATGATGATGATGATGATGATGATGATGATGATGATGATGATGATGATGATGATGATGATGATGATGATGATGATGATGATGATGATGATGATGATGATGATGATGATGATGATGATGATGATGATGATGATGATGATGATGATGATGATGATGATGATGATGATGATGATGATGATTTGTATATAAGGGCGCTGAACTACTTGGTCATCAGCACCCTTACAAAAACTAATTCATGGCATTAGCCAGATATAAATTACTCAAAATTAAAAAAAAAGATGAAAACAAAATTACAATAAAATAAATACACCCAAATGAAAAAAACGATAAAACTATAACTAACCATAAAATACCAAAAAGGCATAAAAACAGTTTTCAATATTAACATGTTAACAGCGGTTGTCGAACCTGTTTGTTCCTTTTCTTAGGGGCTGGGCTAGTATTTTCAACAGGTTTATCATACCTTTTTCTCACTGTCGTTTTGGCAGTGAGGACAGGATTTACCTGCTCCACATCCTCAATGGAGGAGAACCACTTTCCTACTGGTAATTTCGTTTCGAGTCACTTGCTTGGTACTAGCATTATTTTCCCTGAGAAAGTCAGTTCTTTCATATGAGGTCTTGAAATTTATGGGCGATGCATTATACATTACTGTTACACATATTTTCGAGATTGATGCTTTCTGCGGTGACTTGGCTGCAATGTTCTTCATAGGACTGGACTTAGTAAGTGTGTGTTCGTGCTGGCGTTTGTTGCTTTGGCTGTGATCTTGGTGTAATTGATCTTTCGGACATTACTGCCCGTTTATACCGCTTGTTTGTGTTGTGATTTCACGTCTAGTTACCAGCTTAGCTGCAACTGCACTATAAGTAACGGTCGTAGGTACAGAAGGCTGACGAATACGCAAGAGTTTCCGGGCTTCCACGGAGTACACCCTCTCTCTCTCTTACCCGGATCTCTTGGATCGCCTTCTGCTCCATAAAACGGGGACATTCTCTTGAGCTAAATGAATGATTACCACTGCAGTTAACACACGTTGCGAAATGAAATGAGTAGTGTTTAACGCCCGCTTTTACTACATACGGCACCGCAGGCGGTGACACTGATGATACATGAGATGACGATGGAGCACCGGTGGAATGAGATGGCGGGGGAAACCGGAGTTCCCGGAGAAAACCCACCCCAGCGCCATGTTGTCCACCACAAATCTAACTTCGCGGTCGCTTGGGATCGAACCCGGGCCGCCTTGGTGAGAGCCAAGCGGTGCAACCACTGAGCCACGGCGCGGCCTACACACACGTTGCGGGTGAAGTACATGCACTATCATGCTTGACTTCCCCGCAGTCAACGCAAGTGGCAACTCCATTACATGAATCACTTGTGTGGCCAAAGCGCTGGCATTTATTACATCTCAATGGATAGGGTATATACTGCCTCACTTCAATAGCTTCATACCCTGCCTTAATCCTTTGCGGGAGATCAACCCGATCAAAGGTAAGAAACAGGGTACGAGTGGGCACTAGTTCACCTCGTTCTTTGCAGTGAACTCTGTATACATTTGTAACATCCTGTTCCTGAATCTCCTCATTGGACATACCGTCCAATGCGCTGGTATTTACAACACCACGCGAGGAGTTCAGAGTCCTATGCAATTCCACGCGCACCGGATAGCTCGCAAGCATATTGGTTTTCAAAATTTTCGCAGCCTGCGTCGGAGAAACTGCTTCGACCAGAAGCGTGCCATTGCGAGATTGGGTAGATGATTTTACATGACCGGCAACACTATCTAAACCCTTCTAAATAATGAACGGGTTAATTTAAATTAATGGCATTTAATTACTAACTTTAGCCAAACCTTAAGCTGACAAAAGCAGTTCTGCAAAATTAACATGCTTTAATACCTTTGTTTTTATACAGTTATTGTTACACAGTGATAAAGGTTTCCCTTATGCTGCTAAAAACATTTACTTTCCATACTGTATTCTTCAAAATAATTGTCACAATCTACCTAAAAAGTGCATTGAAATTGTCAACATTGTTATTGAAGTAGTCCTAATGAATTTACAGGATTGGATCTTTGCTGGTTTCTTTTTAAATGTTAGTGTTTCAATATCCGGTTGCAAAATATATTAACTTAAACGTAGAACACATTGAAGACGTTACTGGTTAGCAGGTTCTTGTTTAGTGTTGATATGCTGTAAAGTTGTAACTTGATAAGTAGTACCAAACATGGTCAGTAATTTGCTTTGTAAAAGATGCAGCTTGCGAAATGTATATACAGATCCAAATGATGTTTTCCTGCACAGTGTTAATGTTACTTTGGAGGCTTATAGGCTGCAGCATAGCCGCACTGAAATGCCTCCTTAGGGTGAACCTCGTAATATAATGTTAGTAAGGAATATCAAAACTGTGCTTTACCACATGTAAACCACCACTGAGGGAGGTTAAATTCACACTTATAGTACTTTCCTTCCCGGCCGTGATCTAAGTTCTACGGACGCCAAGCTCATTTGAGCATCATTTCACCCATTTCATTCATTCGTTAATAAAAACAATTTCAACGTAGTCGTAAAGCGGTGAGCCTTTTAAAAATCAAGACTTCGCGTTGCCTTACTGCAACCTTGTAGCTACAGCGAAAAGGAGGAATGGATTTTTTTTCTCGGCTAATAAGATAGAACAAACGTTTGTATGAATAGTAAGAAAGTAATGTTAACAAAATACATCAGAATTTATTTTTTAATTTGAACTTTGGCCACACCCCAACTGCACTACCTCTTCTCTCGAAATGGACCAAACTGCAGCTGTGCATGCGCTACACGTGGTTTCCGCATGGGAGTGGTCAATCTCTTAATTTTCTGGAGCTTGGGTTGCTGCACCGAAGTTTGAAAGACAGCGCCATTGGGTAGTTTTGGTTGCAGTTGCAGAGAAAGTGTTGGCTGCATTGTTTCGGAGTTGCCCATTTTTATCCAAAGATGGCATAACAATATCTAGTTCATGCCGAAATAGGGTTAGATAGCAGCAGATTGCTATCTTGGAAAGAAAACCCGACGAACACGTTGCCGGTGTTCGATACACCTTAAAAACATAGCAATGTGTAGCTAACGAACCAATAAACGCATATGACTATAGTTGGTTTTATTTTATATGTAATGTTAATCGGATGGATTTATCCGTGCCACGTTCCAAGTTGGTTTTTAGGGTGAAGTGTGTGTTTTGACGTGTGCCGCAAATGTTATTAAGTATGAAAATACACCTAACGACTATTTTGCATCTTCTTACACTACTTTTGATTAGTGCAGAGAGTGTAATTGATTTGGAGGATGTTATATATGCAATTAATGCTGGGGGCGAGGCCCACACGGACAGTTGGGGAGTGCGATATGAAAAAGATCCGTTGCAAGGTAAAGTTGGGACCGCTTCGGACTATGGTAAAAGACTTTTAATAGGACGCGTACCGGCAAGCGATCACATTCTATATCAAACTGAACGTTATCATCATAGTACCTTCGGGTACGATATTCCAATCAATGAAGATGGTGATTATGTAATGATTTTGAAGTTTTGCGAGGTTTATTTCAACGCCCCCAATATGAAGGTAGTTATATATAATAAACAAGATAAAATACAGGTGTCAAATTATAATATACTGCTTAACACAAGTATTGCAGGAAGCACATTAGGTCATAATGTTTTCAGTAAATAGGACAATGTAGTCTGCTTCCTTTATGTGCACTGCAATGTAGCTTTTTTCAGAAAGTACTACATACTTTTATTGAATTGAAATGAATTATGTGATAACACATGTTTAAGATTAAAGTAAGGAATACTTTTTAGTAAACAAATAACCGTATTATGCAAATATTTTAGGGTTGAATTATTTCTGTTCACCCTAGAATATGCCAGCTTTTTGGTTCCTGTACCAGATAAATTAAATGTTTGCTGATACATCTATTATGGATGCATTCACCTGAAAGCAAGTATGATAATTCTCTTAGTAAGCTACAGTGTTGTTAGAAGAAACTGTTTAGACTCAAGAGGAAAGTCAGATTATCAAGAACACAATAAAATCTCAGTCTGATTTGTGTTGAGGAATGTGAAAATTACTTAAAGGAGTCAATATACAGAAACAATGTTATTCTTAATGAATATAGACAGTGATACAATGAAGCAGTTTTACTACAAAGCCACTGTCATGATATGGTGGTAGCATGCCTACCTCACTTTTAAGAGATTTTAGTTCAAATCTCAGGGCTAAGATACCAGGAAGGCTATTTTATGGTGTTCTTTTATCCTCAGAAAATGAATACTGAGTAACTAAGCACTAAAACCTTGGACATCTGAGAATTATTTTGCTCAGACACCATCCATAAAATCCGTCATTAAACATGCCCCTCCCCCCCAAAAAAAATGAAAAATGAAAAGAGACAGTGTCATAAGAGTAACACAATAAAATCAAAGTGTATTTTGCAGTACATTTGCTCTATCATGAATTTATTTGCCTCTCACCAATTCCATTAGTACTAATATCACTTGGCACTCTCTTTTATTGGCCTGGATGGCTCAGATAGGTGCTGGGCTACTGATCCTAACGTTCTGGGTTCAAAACTACCCATATCTACAGTGCAGCCCTATAATAGTAAATTTACTGGCATCTAAAAGAATTTTTGGGAGTTCATGTTCAATGTAATCCGACAAATAACAATATCATTAACAAATCAAATCTTTTGTCTCTTATTAACGGCACTTGCAATGGATTTGCTAACCTTTTTCAACTTGCATTTGTAAAGAAACAGTACTTGTTTAGGTATTTTTTTGGTCTGAAACAAATGGGTTTATTATGGACAACAGATATGGAAAGCAGTAGCACCAGTTTTGTAAAAATTAACTAAACTTTTGGCTTCAAAGCCAGCAAAAGAGATTTATGCTTTAAAGATGAACCTGTTGTTTATTACAGAACACAATGTATTTAAGCTTATTGTAACACAAAACTGAAAATTAAAGAAGCAAAGTAATGTAAATCTAATTACTGTCTGCTCACAAGAAGGTAAGAGAAGAATGAAGGGGAGAAGGATTTGAACTGTTTATTTGCTCTGTTAGTGGATTCGTTTACTAGGAAATGAGCGTATGAAAGTGTATATGAGTCGCTCATGGTGCCAGATCTAATGCTCGTTGCAGTAACTGCAATGATAGGTATTATGTATAGGTAAGTTATGTGACAACACTTGTGTATTTTAAACAAACCTAGCATACTTTTCATACTTGGAATGTAAGCATAAACATTGTGCGGACAGCAAAAGTGATTACGTTACACATACCTCTACCTTGCCTTCTTGTGCTAGGCAGACAGTACTCCCTAAACTGAGTATGTTTTTGCAGCTAGTTGAAAGAGTAGAAAATTTCATTGCAAAATTCCAATCAAATTTAGTGTCAAAAAATTTAAAAGAAAATTCCAAAAGTATGCATAAAATAGTACTTTTACGCTGTTTTTTGTGCAAATTTGAAATAAAACTTCCCTTTGAGAGTATCTTTACTGCTGTGATATGTACAGTAGTTCCCCATATAGTTTGTGTGATTGGAACTTCAGAACAGTGAGGTTGTTTTCAAATTAGATGGTGTCTACCCTTGAGAACCATGAGAACACCAACCAGTGGAAGTCTTGTGTTGTCAAACTGTTTCCGCTAATAGGAAGTGTCATCCAGTTCTAATATATACACATTCTTCAGGTTTAAATACTCTAGTTGCAAAAAAATTTTCTATATGGAATGTACAGGGCTAAAGATTGTAATGTGATCATGAAAACTAATATTTTTAGTATTTTCATAATATAAATAAATACACCCACACATTCAGTAATGGTCAAAGGCACTGAAATGGCCCTCATTTGTATTTAAATATATGTTTTAATTACACAGTACTGTGATGGGATGTTGAGCAATTTTTATTTCCTCTCTCTGTTGAAGATAAGAGCCAACAGCTTACAGCCTGGTAAGTGAAATGCTGCATCTGGTCAAGTCTGCCATGACTGTTTATGAGTGTAAGCATGTGGGAATTTACTTACACTTCATATCAACAATCAGTTGTAACTTTAAATATGTAGCAATAGACATGAATTTGTGCAGTGGTCTTAAGCATGAATATACTGATGAGGCAAAGAAGCAGGTATTCCAATGCCAGGCTGTACATGAAGGAAAACGGAAAACAGAAACTTACTCTGTTTAAAAAATGCTCAGCAAATTAAAGTTAAAGCATATGGTGAACAGCTTGTGTAAACTGTTATTAAACTACATATGCACAAGAAAGGAGAAATGAGAAGTGGTGATAATGGTGGGGAAGCAAGGCATTAGAAATCAGAAGCGGTCACAAATATCACTTATGCAAGTGAACTGGTCAGTGCTATGGTGTGTCTGTGCTTCAGAGTGAAGGATTCTCATAAAGTTTTATACAAGCTTAAGCAAAGTGTGTCCCACAAAGTACTTGCATTACCTTGTGCTAGACAATGTGCGAGTGAAAGGAAATATGAAAAGAGCACAGTAACCAACTGGTAATGGAAAATTAATAACAATGTACGATATGTTCAGCAAAACTCTTTGAGAGGTTGTGTAATTAACTTAACCCTTAGAAAATCACATGCTGAAATCTAAAGGCATCTCAAGTTTAACTTTAATTAGTTTTACTGATTTCAATAGATCTATGATTTGTAAGCCTTTCCAATAATCAACATTCTGGCTTTGAAGTACACGGGTCACAGGTATGAATCTTGGCTGGAGCTAACCTCTGCCTCTGAATGTGTATGTAGGTATTTAATGGTAATACTACAAGTTAAGTTGGTGCATAGTTTCTTTATCAAATCTAAACCTGTGACTCTGCCCTATAATTTAGAGGGATTTAACAGGTGAAGCGGTTTAAAAACATTATTATTCTACAGACAGTCTGTATCTTTACTAAATCACTGACACAGATGACTGAAAATGTTAAAATACGGACTTATGAATGGAAGATCTGTAGTTCAAATTCCAACAAGACTGTTCAAACCAACTGAGGTCTTCTCCAGATCTTCTGCAGTTTCATAACTGGCAAAATCTGGGGAGGTAACCTTAATTTAGGCCTGAAATATTTCTTTCCAAAATGTTGTGTCCCAATTATAATTAATTTCATGTGTCGCCAGTGTGCACCATCTATAGTTCCATATGTTGTAAGAATGGGCATCAAATTTACAGAAAAATAACTTTGCAAAAAATTCCATCATAATATATTTTATTAAAGTTGAGCTAGCTATTAAATATGAGCTTGTCCAAATTAATGAAGCTTAATAGAACAAACAAAAGCATAAAATCTACAAAGATGAAACAAATGTCGGAGTAAGAATAATAGAATAAATGCAACATAAATTAATATGACAAGATGCCAATAAAATCACAATTAAATTTTTTTACAAACAGTGTATAGAAGAACAATTTAGCAATATAGAAGGTGCTGAATAAGGTTGATGAGACTTTAAGTAGAAGCTTAGATACTGTCAAAATGATTTTAAATGGGATACTTGTTTTTTTAAATTTGAAGCAAAAAGTGAAGAATGCTTCTTGTGCCTCCTACCATCAGACCAGTTAATATTTTTCTGGTAATTTTCTTTTGTTTTGCTTTTTATATTTTATTTTTTTACTAACATCCAACATCAGGTCATATTGGACGGTGAATGAAATTACTGAAATGATGTCAAATGAGCCCAGGGTTCATAGAGCTTAGAGTTACTCAACATTCATCTTTCAGGATAAGGGAAAACCCCTGTGCTTGCATGTGTGCATGCATTAAGTCCTCTTTACTACATATAAAGTACTGGTCCTTGAACAAATGTCCACTCAACCAAGTCCATGATTAATCTGAACGTTCTAATAGATGACTTTCTAGGCAGATCTGGAATTGTTTCAAGTTTTTTTAGAGATCCTACCAATTAAGTTTTTCAGAGAAAGTAAAATATTTGTAATAATTGGTTCTACAAATGTTTTCAATTAATATTTTAACTGTTTTATATGGGATATTTTGTTTCGTCGTTTGAGCTATTTCGAGCCCTTTCTGGCCGATGTATCCAATTGCTCATTCCCAGAAATTCCACAGCAGGATGGAATCCATTGGAAAACTATATTTCAATTTTGGAGATGTTTGATCATATTATGAATTTCATTCATTTTTTCCATTTTAAGGCAGTTGGTTAAAATTATAACCTAAATGACTGCTTTGGAAACTGATGAAGAAAACTATGTTGGAAAGCTTATTTTTCCAGGCGAATAGATTTTTTTAAGGAAATAAAATTGCATCAATTTCTCTATCAAAGTTTGTAGAAATAATTTTCAACATGTTAAAGAAAGAAAAGAATTTATGGGTAGCTCCTACTTCTTAAATATGAACTTAATTATTGTTGGATGAATGAATAATCATTTTAAATGATTTTAATTAATTTTAATAATTTTAGCATATACCTGAAAATAAGAAGTCACATTTTTAAGCATTTTCTTTGCTTAGGTTAATTGACGGAAATTCTTCCACATGTCATCTGTAGGCTAAGGTTTGGATAGTTAGTCAGACTGAAAATCTGGGAGATTCGTGGTTCCAATTCTTCTATGGCACTGAATTATTCAGTCTGATTCTACCTATCCAGACCTTAGCCTACAGACTAGTGGGGGGAGATTAATTTCCATAATAGTGGTTAACATTGAAGCCTGGTACTGAAGTGCTTACAATAGTAAGTCGCTACAGTGTATATCTCATTGTATAATAGAACCCCAATTAGTTTACCGGGAAAAATGAGTCAGTTGGAGAATTTAGTGACATGTTGGCCATGCTTAGCTCCATGCTTAAGAGCAGCCGGATGGAGACCAGGAGATCCATGGTTCAAATCCCAATTATGACACTGAATTTTTCACCCTGACTTTACCTTGCCATGAGTCTGGTTGACTCCTACGGCAGATAAAAAAACAAATGAAAAAACAACTATTTTATTTGCTGATTTATTTCAATAACAGTTGAGTCAATTCCTATGTAAGTTGGTACATAAGACAATTTAGGCAACAATTAGAGAATTTAGACTAAATGTATTAATCTATTTTCTTAATCTTAAGGTTATAAGGGCACACAAAGTAAAAATATATAAATATCTTGCTGTTCATTGTGTTTTGTGAAAGATGTTACATAATATTTTTTTTTAAATCTTTGTTATTATTTAGTTTTCTTGCAATTGAATAGAAAAAGTATGGAATTTTAAGAGTAACATACAGCATCCAGTTTTTAATAATTTGACTATTGCTATTCCCTCTACATCTTTAATGATATGTATTATATAATTATTTCTGCAAAGGTTTCTCTCAATTAAAATGAAAAATAGGCTTAGATTAGAAGGATTTGCATCCTCAACAATAAATGACAGAGGTGAGAGAAAGTCATACTTTAACACAATAATTTTCATTTTATTGTATGGCCTCAAACAAATCAAAGAGATTTTAATAGTTCTATATGAATGAAATCGGACTAAATGCCTACTTTGAATAAAATGATACTTTAATTGTGTTTATCATACACAGATTCTAGTTATTATTGGAGGGAATGATTATCTAGGATCCTTCGCTTTGACATTTGATTCTAGTTTGACTTTAGCAAACATTCTTTAACTTGCTGCATCATTATATTTGTCTGTGATAGACAGATGCCTCATCAGTCAACCACAGAACTGACCATAGGAAAGAGGTTCCCAGAAACTAGTCTTCATCAAAAAAACTTGTAAGTGGAGAATAGTATATACAAGGTTGACCCACTTGCCTAATTTTAGTAACAATGGCACTCCACTTTCTGAAATACTTCTTTTTATTCTATATAAAGCTTTCTGATTTAATTTTTCAGGTTTTTGATGTTGTGTTAAATGGTGACCATACAATAGTACCAGATTTGGACATATTTGACCGTGTTGGCAATGGTATTGCCCATGATGAATATATTCCTTTCTATGTCTCAAAAGGAAGATTGTATTACAATGATGAGGAATCTGACATTAGAGGGGGCAAGATCCGTGTTGAATTTCTCAAGGTAAGCAGCATAATTAATTTTATGAAATACACAATATTTCAACAAATGTTGAGTGAAGCAATGTGTCAATATCTTCTCGATTCACTTTTGTATTTCAACAAATATTGCATAGTGCGGTATTAAATCTTTTGTTAGCGATAAAAGCAAAACAAAAATAGAATTTTTTATTTTGAGCTTAAGTTCTATTATCTAAATAGGATTTACTATCCTTTAATATTACTTTCTCTACTAAATATTATAGAAAGAGGAAGTATTATACTCTACCCAAGCATTCTATACTGAGATTAATCAGAAATACATACTCCCTAAATCCTTAAAAACAAACAGCCTAACTCTAAATAAAACATGTGGTTAAATACCATACTTGAATTCATTTTCAATATCTTCCAAGGATTTGAACCAAAGATATTTAAGAAAATCCTCCACTTCAAACTGTCCTTTTATGGAAGAAATTTTGAAAAGTTTCATCTTCTCAAAAATGACAAAAATATTTGATTAAGATCCCTTATTTTTAAGCTATTTTCTTGGAAAATGAAAAACGCAGAGTATTAACAGAGCAAAAGTTAGACTACGTAGAAGAATGTTTTGAACATTCATCAACCAAATGAATCCCAAAATTAGCACAACCGGTGGTAATTTCAGAGTTTTCTGCATATGGAGCATTTGATTTATTAAAACTGAAACCATAAGTGTACAAGTGTCCATGCTTTAAAACAAAGAGACCCAGTATCACAAATACATTATTGTTGTTTATTTCATCAGTAAATGATTTAATTGATCCACAGCTTCTGATCTTTTGCGATAAGGTGTAGTGGTTGTCTCAACAATCATAACAGTCAGTACTGGGTCTCTGAAAATCTACATTGTGTTCAAGAAATCCCTCATTATGAACGAAAAGTTGGAGTTTGTCGTATTGTTAACTCTAGACACATAATTGGTGCAATATTCTAGGAGCAGACTGTAAATGCAGAGGGGTACTGAAATCACATTTTGACTCGATTTTATCATGAACTGACAGAAGAAGAGAAATCATATGGGTGGTTTCAACAAGATGCTGCTACTGCCCATACATCAGAGGAGTTCACAAATAAAATTAGGCAAGAATTAGTTTGAAGATAGAGTGATTAGTGCTGCTGTAGTTTGATGAGCATCCTTTATTTCCAATGAAGGTCCCATCATCTTGTCAGATTTGCCAACATTTTGCTCATCATGTTATGATGGGCTCTTGTCCAATCTTTGCGTTGTTCTTTCAATAGCATCAAGACACAGGCTGTAGAAGCCTACACATCCAATTGAATCATATTATATGTGATTTCTTGTGCTTGCCGATGTATAACACAATGCTCTCCAGAAGACATGATTGCATCTGAACAGAGTGTATATGTGCTGGCTTGCTGTGCATGTGCAATAGGCTCAAATAAACAACTCTGTTAACATATTCCTTCCAATAAGTTTCATGCTTGGTATGTTTGTGTTTTGACTTAAGAGTGTCTTTACTATAGAAATATTTTTAAGTAAATTCTGCTCTTACAGTCTCATATAATTACTTTTATTCCATGCATGTATGATAGGCGTTGTAACTATAAGTTTATGGGTGCACACAATTCCACGTTGTGGACGCCAATTTGAAGCAATAATTTAATGGCGAGCAAATAAGTCGTCAAGAAATGAGGTTTCTCTCAGGGTATGCATGGATGTGTGAGAAGGAGATTTTAATAACACTGGCATGCCCGTTTCCAACTTATTTATTTACTGCTTCTTCTTTTCAAACATCGAAATGAAAGTTGCCGACCAAGGGTTACCAATCTCGGTTTAGGGTTACTGAATGTTTATTACTCGATAAATTTATTTGTTCCTCATATATCTACAAACCGACAATTATCAAACAAAGAACAGGTTGACCGCCCTAATAGGCTTCACGCCTCGGACTGCTCTCATTGGCCTGACGCCGAAGACTGTTTGAATGACCACAGCTGCGCGTGTATGTATATGTAACTTTCACTCTCAGGAAACTCCTTTTCAACCAAAATCCCTTTGTGGCTGTTTTGTCGCCATTGTAAATGACCCACAGAATTTCCTATTCATACCAGTCAAGAGAGCCCCTTTAGAAACTGCTAAGGACACTGTTTCTTACATTGCTTTTGTTATAACAACTTTCCCAACAACTGCTGGACGTAACTGGCCTTGCCCTTGTCGTAACAAAGAACCAACATTCCTTTGACATCTATCATGATTCTTTACTTCTGGCAAACCTTAATTTCGGTATCAGCGTAAAAAAGAAATTTTTCTTCAGGTTAGAATCAGTAATAATTTATATTTAAAAAAAAACTACTACAAAAAATATTGTTAACTTCTAAAGAAGGTAATAAAAGCAGCTAGAGTATTGCATTATAATAAACTAATTCAGCACTCGGACAGTAAAATAAAAACCACTTGGAATACAATAAAAACTGTAACACATAAGCATTCATTAGAAAATTACTCAATAACACTCGTGTTGACATTCATGAAATTACCAAACCTCTTGAAGTTGCAGAAATGTTTAATAAGTTCTTTTTGGATGTAACAAAAAAACTAAATATTAATTATAGAAGTAAAGATGCAGCACTAGAATTTCTGAGATCAAGTTTCACAAACACTGTGTCTACATTTAAAGTCAATCTAATTACTCTTTTGTTGACTCTTTTAAAATGAGGAATTCCTCTGGTTATGATGAAATAACTACAAAAATCTTAAAATCTTGCTCCTCACAAATTATCATTCCCCTCAGTTATTTATACAATGAGTCTCTAAAGACTGGAATTTTCCTTAATAGGATGAAATTCTCAATTGTTAAACCACTTTTCAAAACACGTGAATGCAATAATGTTTCATATTATAGATCAAAATCTCTCTTGGCAATGCTTTCAAAAGTTCTTGAAAAAGTAATGTTTACCAGACTGTATAACCTTCAATATAACAACATACTTGTCAGTGATCAATTTGGATTCAGAAAGGGAACAGACAAATAATGCAATTATAAACTTACACCTGAAGTGTCAACTGTCATAAACGAAAAAAGACATACAGGTGGAATTTTCTGTGATCTAGCAAAGGCTTTTTATTGTGTTAATCATAACATTCTTATAGCAAAATTGGAATTCTGGTTTGTATCATATTTAACTGAAATAAAATAGAGTGTTGAAGTAGACAGTGATATTGGCTATGAAAAACAAACAAACTTTGAATTGGAAAGTAGTAACTCATGGAGTACCCCAAGGTTCTGTGTTAGGTCCTTTACTATGTCTGATTTATATAAATTACCTCTCACGTTATATAAAGGACATTGCAAGTACAGTTCTTTTCATTGATGACACTAGTGTCCTGGTGACCTGTACAATTTATTTAACAAGAGTGTACAATAAAATTGAATTATGTTTTGAACTGTATGTCATGTTGGTTTAAAGCGAGCAAGTTATCTGTGAATCTAGACAAAACAAAAGTTGTTAAATTTATAACTTGTGCACCACATACTCAAATAAAAATTGGGATTAATGATTTGTTATTAAAAGAAACTGACATCATAACATTTCTGGGTCTTCAAGTTGATAGAAGTTTAGATTGGAAAGCTACATAAAGTATATCTTACCTAAACTCATTTCTGCCTGTTATGCTATCCAAGAGCTGGTTAATGTGAGTTCTATTGACACACTTAAATTAGTGTATTATGCATACTTTAACTCAGTCATGGAATACAAAATATTATTTTGGGGCAACTCAGTAGAAAGTAACAAAAATATTCCTTATGCAAAAGAAGGTTAGAAGAATCATTACTAACACCCACAACAGATGCTCCTGCAAAGATCTTTTTAGAAGATTGAAGATATTAATTCTTCCTTGCATGTATATATTCTCGATCATAAAATTCTTTGTATGCAATCAGGCCTAATTTATAACAAATAATGTAATTCACAGAATAAACACTAGACAAAAGTATAATATCCATTATCCTAGTGCTAAACTCTCTTGCTTCCAGAAAGATGTGCATTATGAAACAATCAAAATAATTGGCGCTCTTCTTAATGATCTTAAAGAGAAAATTGATAATTTCAGTGCTTTTAAAAATGCTACTAGAGACTACCTATGCTCAAAATCATTTTATTCTGTACAAGATTATCTGAATGACAAATTATTGTGATAATGCTTTTGTAACTCTGTAAGTAGAATCTAACTGTACCAATGACAAATTGTTGCCAATAAATCTTTGATGCCTGTTAACAGATACGTATTGAATAAATGACAATAAATGGTATCCATTGCAAAAAGGTTGAGACGTACTGGCAAAAGCCAAGTGAAAGTTGATTAAAAAGTGTTTGCTTTTGTATCATATTTATAATTATCCCTGCTTTGTTTTCCATATTGCTTTTCATATTGCCTGTATATAACGTGTGTCTTATGTTAACTTTTCAATTACATATATATTCTATTAAACTGTTATAACTTTGGACATGTTCAATGTTCACAGCCTTTTCTGGCTACAAGTGAACCCACTGAACACAAATCAATCTAAATCTATGCGCTATTTCACGTATTTATGTCTCAAAAAGTTATTATTCACTTTATATAATCATCTTTGTATTTCTTTATCTTCTGCACAGAAAAATGTGTCAGTTATAGAATCACTGATTAATTAAAGCTTTAGTTTTTCTTTTAATATAGCAGTCCAGAAAGTAACTGCTGTTTATGCATAGGGCAAGAAGTTGTAGGGGGTATCTGCATATCAGTTTATGTAGTGCTCAATGCGCTTCTAGCTGTCCAAAGGACAGTGTCATACTGTTGTGTATTTGCTAGATAGAACCTCACAACATGAGCGCCAAAATAGAAAATCCCGACAGGTGTGAGGTACACTGTATAATAAGATTTCTTTTGGCAGAACACCACTCAGCAGCCGAAATTCATTGTGAATTGTGTGGAGTATACGGTGCTAACATGAGTGAAGGTGATGTCCATCAACAAGTGCGAGTTTTTAAAAATGGAAGAACAAATTTTCAAGAAGAAAACAGGAGTGGTAGGCATAAACTTATCTGTTGAACAAAGTGAATGGAAAAATTTGTGAGAATAGTCGGTTCATAATAATGGAACTGTACAATAATTTTCCAGAAATTTCTTGAAGTCTTTTGCACGAGATAGTGACCAAACACCTTGGCTATCGTAAGCTCTGTGTCATGCCATGACAGTTTGGCTACATTCACAGGTGGTAGAGCTTTACATGGAGAGTATTTCAAAGACTTTTCAAAGGTATGACAAGTGCTTGAATTTGTTTGGAGAAAAATAGAAGAAATGTTGTGGTTTTCAGATATAATAATAAATTTTTTATATCTCAAATGGTTAATTTTTATTTCCAAACAGAGGTTACTTTCTGGACTACCCTCATACAACAAAACTTTGGTTGTGTATTATTAATGGAAATTTGGAAGGTTCTGTAACAATTGGATGTGATTATTAAGTTAATATCATATTGGTATTTTGACTAATTGTATTTAATGAAATAATTTTATTTCTTGAGAGATTGTTTCAGAATATAATTGCAATTCTCTTATTTGCAATTATCGCTTGGATAGCATGTTTTTCTGTGTGACATTTCTGGCTTGCTAATTTTTATTACATTGAATATTGTTTATTTATATTTCTTTGGATTCTCTGTTCATGTATCATAGTTAGTTTAACACTTTCACTTAACAGTGTAAGGTACTGCTCCAAATTACTAGACACAATTAGGAAGAAATTGTGTGTGAAAATATTTAATGAAATTTTTTAATAAAATTTGTTTTTTAAAGCTGTTTAAAACAACACAACTTGAACAGAAAGAATGTTTCCAAGAAATATGAAAGCCGTACTGGAACAGCACCTGTTCGACAGTATATGAATTTTATAATATATAATAATAATATTTATTGAGGTACTAAGCTTTTACAATTTTTGGACTACCCTCTGTTTTGGCCCAGGTCACTGCTACACAGGACAGTCCATTAAGTATATTTACACACGTGTTACAATATGTGTTATTACAGAATAGTCACTTATTAATATTTCTCTCTTTTTACAGTCCATATCCACTTGTTTTTTACCTTACTTAAAAACTGTCCTATGTTTTTATAATTTTTGCTTAAAACCTTGATTAAGTATGAATTTTAAGTAAGATTTGATTATAAACCTAAATATTCATGTTGAAATGTATAAATGTTTTAGGGTAATGTTAAATTTTCCAAATGATATCATCTTTAAAATACTTACTGTTAGTAATATCTGACAAACTTTCTGCACTAATTTATTTCAGGGTTACAGAGACAACCCAAAGATAAATGCTATTGCTGTTATAAAAGGGAAACTGGAAGGTAAGATATTGATAATATTGATAATGGAGGAGGAATAAATGATACTTGTTGATATATTATCCATATGATATTTCTGAGTCATGAAGGCCATATTTGTATTTTTCTTACAATTAAATCTTCCTCTTCATTTCTCCGTAAAGGAGTTAGGTTATTTATAAATTTACCAAGTACTTTCACTTTTATTTTGCTTAGCATAAATAAATACATTTTAAAATTGTAAAGGTATCCACTCAGAGGCCTTTTCTTTTTTTAACTTCCTATCAGATATTCCAAAACTCCCACCAATTCCAAGTGAACCTGATGCAGAAGAATTCAGAGAAGAAGTAGAGGAAAAGAAGACATCTGCAAAGAACAGAAGACCCAGTGGTCCTAGAACACCAGATCCTTATTCAGTTGATGACACGTCCATCATGCTGCCTGTTTTTGTTGCAATTGGAGCCTTCATACCTCTTCTGTTCTGCCTCTGCAAACTTTGATCTCAAGCGTGTATGTGTGATAGATGCTCAGCAGTCTTGATAAACTACAAGGTGCTAAAAGCCTAGTATATTGAGAATGTTAAGGGCCATAAGTCACTTAAAGGGAATAGGCATTGTATTCCAGAAAGTTTTTAAAAGTACATGAGCATCATAATTAATTGCCATAATCAAAAATTGAATTATTTATGGTGTTAGGCCCTTCATCAAGGCTTTATTATGAATTTCGTTAATTCTAATCAAATCAGTTTTAAATTTACATCTGAAGATATTCGTTCCAACTCAAAGTTATTTAAAAAACTGGTACTTATAATTTCTGTGATTTAATGTTTCCTTATGCAGTATTTGCTGAAGACTGTTGGCTTAATTTATTATGGAGAGCTTAAGACCATTACATGATTATCTCCCTGTTATTTTAGGAATACAGTAACATATATTTCCAAATAATTGGAAAAATGTCCTTAATAAGACACCATTTCATTGACCTTATTTTTTGAAGGTCAGTTTTAAGATTCTGTATATTGTATACAAGAAATTGTTACAAGGCTGAAAATAATTTCAGACACTGACTGTATAGCTTGGTTCATAAGATGAGAATTGTGGATTATACATGTTGGATCTATGTGTGGAATGAGTCAAATGACTTGAAGAATTTTTAACTTTTTCTAACATGTCACTAGTTGAATAATGGAAACATTTTATGAATTTATGCAAACTTTTCTCTTAAGTAAAGAACAATCTCTCTTGAGGATTTTGCAGATTTAATTATTTCACTTCAGTTCTTTTGTATTTCACAAGACTAATTTGTCTTCACTTGTTTTAGACTTTTACTTTAAAAGAATTTGAGTAGATTGGCAAGAGAAATAGTCCATAGGTGGATGAATTAATGAAGATAGTTAAACTTTATTTGCTTCTCGACCTGTGAATCCCTTAAATTAGGGATAGGAATTTGTTTCCTGTGAAAGAAAAATAACATTTCTGGCCTGCTAAGAATCTATTTTGTTTGATGAATTATGTACAAAACTGCAAGCATGACTTTTGCTTCCAGATATGTTAAGACATAAAAGCTGAAGTATATCATAAAGATATTTATTTTTAGTTGAATATGGTTATTATGCCTGTTATATTGAATTTTTTGTTTTCCATTTATTTATGATTCTCTAAGTTTAGTTTTAATACTGATATATTTTTAGACATATGAATGTTAAGCATATGTACACATAGCTGCTGTCATCAGTTAAAATTTAAACAACATTACAAAATCACAGAAATTGTTCACCTATTATAAGCACGTTCCCTCCTATTGATAGCATAACTGAGAAATCCTTATTTTTGGAAATAAGAATCAAAATGTTTACACAGCAAAATTTCATGTACAATTGTGTAGGGGCTTGTTTCACAGTACTCAGTTACAAAGTTGCTGATGTTTGTTTTTGTTTGTTAGTTTTTGGATTATCATGAAAACAATATTACTGATACAGCGCTTTGCATTTTAACATACTCTTTTCTTCATTTAAATTCTGAAATTCTTTTTCAGTTTTGTTTTTCTCATAAATAGTAAGATGTGTGAATTGGTCTATAATCTATCTCAGGCTAGTTCAATCCTGCTGTAAACATCTGGTTGGGAAGAGAGACAATGACAGAGATATTGGGACAGAAAACGATTAAGCTATTGATTGGTTATCAAAGTTAATGGGCATTTTCTTTTATTTGCATGCATACTAATACTGCTCTGCACGAGCTAATTTCAGAGAGAGAAAAGTATGCAAATGTTTCGATTCTTATGAATGTAATAGCCCCACATTTTATCTTCTACTTCAAATACCACATAGATGTGTTCTATATACTATATACAGATTAGACAGAAGTCATGTGAAATTATACGCACTATTAACTTGTTATGTTAGATTAAGCAGCATTTTATCGAGATTTAACTGTATTGGAACACCACAGTGAAGCGAAATAACTGTTATTGTATAACATTTTTGCATTCCTGTACAAGGCAGCTCTCTCGCAACAAAGTCTGTATCGAGTTGAATGCTGATTAAGATGTTATTGTTTATAGTGTGGAGTTACTTCTGATATGTAATACTCTATTTCCTGTACACCTCACAAGCCCTAGAACATTTATGTATATAAAATTTAAAATCAGCAAGCTTTTCATCATGAAGCAGGCCAGTGCTTCAGCTGAAATGAAACACAATTGAGACAGACCTTTAAAAAATGGCAAGAGGTGAACGATCACACATTGTTTTGTGGTGCTTAAAGAAAGAAACCCGGAATCGTGTATAAAAAAACATTTAGAAAGAAACTGGTGATCTCCTTGGTGTTTATGCAAGTACAGAGTGTACATAGTGTTAGAATGGATCTACAGGCATCCGAAACTCTAAGAACACTGGGAAAATCGTGTAAATGCAAACAGCATGTGTAGAAATACGATGAATTTACAAAAAGTGCTATATGCAGTAAAGTACATGATTATTTTTTCAGAAATGAACCATCTCATATATTTAATAAGTTATTGTGTAACTCAGCTCTATTTATTTATTGGCTAGAAGTTAGCGCCTCTATATATACTGCTAATGTTGCAAAACTTATGTGTGTGCATGCAGTGTCTAACATGTGGCGAGTTGAGTCAGCTAGCTCCGCCTTGTTTACAGCAGGATTGAACTAGCCTGAGATAGAGTATATTTTTTTCAGTATTCTGTTTAAGAATCTATCTTCCACAACTTCAGAAATAATATTTAATGATTGTGAAATAATAGATGTTATATAACTATGCAAAAACAGAATATAGTTTTACATTTCTTATAATTTTTTTAATTTTTGTATCTCTACTCAAAATTAATAATTACATATTTTTCCCCCCATTGGCATTGCCAACTTTCATAGTGAATACATAGTAAATAAAATCAGGAAATAATGATAAGTTAACATGATTCCTGTCAAAACCAAAGGTAAAATTAACATATCTTAATGCTTCCATTTGGAAGAAACTTCCATTTTGAAACTTCCCTACATTTTGTGCAAGCAAAATTTGATTTGGTCATTTTGCGACTGTCCAAATTTCAACTGATGACACTGTATGTACAAATGCGTGTACTTTACCTCATTGTACATAAAACAAAGTTTTTCCTCATAAATGTACGTAATATGGTTTCTCTCTGCTTTTTTTTTTTGTGCCTTATGCCATTGAGAATTTGTTTTATTGTTATGCTAGAATATAACTATTTTTATGCTTTTAGTTTTCCCCCATTTTTTTGCAAGAAGCTTTTATCTTTATTGACCCAGTATAGTATATGGGGTAAATGGTTGAATGAAATGAGAAATTGCTTGGTAACACTGCTTAAAATACTGCTGCTTATATGTACTTCATATTTATATTGTGTTACCTTTACAATTCCTTTTCTTAGTTTTATAATTAATATTTGTCTATTTACTTTTTGAAAGGAAGTACTGAATACAGCAGTAAAATAATTTGTAATAAATAATAAGAAAGTACACTAAATCTGTTATCCCATGAGAAATGTCATCACATAACCTGAAGAAAGCAAACTTTTTTTGTCTTGAAAAAGATTTATCTAAACCTGGAGTGTTAAACATCTATAAAACAATTATTTTTTGTTTGTGTTGATACATCCCAGGTATGCAATAAGCTGGAATACAATGAAAGAGAGTCAGTGGGGAAAGACTTTCTAGAAGATGTGTGTATATATATCAGTTTTTTTTTGGGGGGGGGGGGACAAACCATTCTTCGAAACATGTCCAAGTAAGGATAATTTAAGTGGTGATTGTGTTTGAATTACCGACTCATTACTTTCAAATGTTAAAATATATCACTGTTTCTAACCTTTTGCTTCAAATAATATATCAGTTATGTTCATCTACTTGTGAATATGAAATGAACACAAACCCCTGCACATGTGGAACTGAAGTAAATTTTCCAATGTTTAGCAAATTCAATAGTCCTTATAGCTGATCTAATGTACTAACTACATGGATGGCCATACTTGTTCTGAGTGTCTGTTCATTGGTGACAAAATTTTCACGGAATGTGCACTCTAAGTGTAATAAACTCAAGTTTAGAGAATGCACGAAATAAGAAGGTACAAGTGTTTCTGCAATCCATAATCAGCTGTGATGAACTGTTGTCAGTAAACATTGCTGTGTGAAAGAGAAAGGGAAAGTATGCATGGGCATAAGACAGATAGATAGCCGCTAAAATGATGAAAGATACAAGATGCACAATTAAAACCTGTCTCTCTTCGGAATGACACAATAGGCTCTCTAATCTCTGTAATTTACTTCAAAGTTTGTCTGTCTCTAAACAAGCAATTTTAATTTGTAGCCTAATATTTCAGAAAGTTCATATCTTTAAAAAGACCATTTGGTGGAAATTGGGTCAAAATAATAAAAAATGCAAATTATGCATATATATTCAACTTTATAGGAACATTTTTGTGTAAATATTTTGTTATTGGAGTGAAAATAATAGTTACATTACAATTTAAACAAACTAAGTCAGTAGAAAGTTAGAGTGAATGTTTGGAAAAAGCACCCTTAATTAAGTAGTTTGTCCAAAAACTAGTTATTACTAGCAAATGTGTTAAGCTTCTTGACTCATTCCAAGTTTGATACATATATATTTTTTTGTTGCAAAAACTGAAACCCATAACTGAACAAAAATAATTATGTTCAATTATGTTACAAGTGGATTTGTTAGTAAATTGTTTATAGATAAAAAAGGAGTATATTAAAAAAAAAGTCCAGTTGAACTGAGGTAAAAAATTCAAAACCCTCAACAAAGTACTTTAGGTTTGCAGCTCTTCTTCAGTCAGAAGTAGCACTAAAATCATCAAATGCTGCACACTTGCAAAGTTTGGTTTGTGACAACCAAATACTAACTTTTGTTAAATGCCTTATTATAGGGGCAAGTGGATGTTAGTTAAAACTGTTAAATTTAACATTGTTGAAGCAGAATTTGCATTAACTCAATGTTAAATCGCTTTAAAATTTATTAAAATATACCATTGGTTGGTGAAACTGGTTGTTTTAAGATTAAGCTAAACTCCTTTTCTGGAGATTCTATACATCCTTGAGAATAAGATAATTCTGAGATAGAATAAAAGAACCAAGCTAAAGGACATGTGGCATTTGGCATTGCTGACAACAGTTTTATTAAATTACTCATTTCTTGGGAAAATATTGCTTTTGGACAATCAGGTTCAAATTTTAAGTTCTTTTCAGTGGAATGGAGTAAATACCGTTATTGGATTTATTGAGCATAAAAAGAAAAATGAAAAGGAACTATTTCACTAGACAGCTCATTATCGAACTGGGCACTCACACTTCGCTTAGCTTCACTTCATGTGGCTTATTTTGTATACACCAGTGAATCTTGACAAGTAAAAAGGTGCAGCATTATACCACATTATGGTCACCCTGCCACTGATAGCACCCTTGTAGGCTGATCCCTAACTGGCCAAAGTTTACCTTGTTGCAATTATTCTGTGTCACTGTTGTTACTTACCTGTGTTGTCCTGAAGTAACTCAACTGTACCGTGTAAGCAAGTTGGCCCTTTGCTAGGCCAGTGTAGGTGACTATTAGCGGAGGCTGGGAATTACAGCGTGATATTTTGCTATTTCATGCTTATAAAATGGAAAGTTACTTTTGTTGTTCAACAGACATGCAACTGTAGTATGGTCGCGAACCCTTATCTACGATTGCACGGCTTGTTTACACAAAAGGAACTGGTAGGTGGGCAGTGTGAAAATTCAAGATCCTGCGGACAAAGATAACATGCAGATAAGGGTCTGCTGAGGCAAACTGAGATAAATGGAAATTTCTGGACTGATAGAGATTGATAGAAATTCTCAGCGAGGTATTTAAGAGATTGTGAGTTGCCAGTTCAAGTGGCAAGTTGTGAAACAAGAGTTGTTTGTTGTAAAGACATGTAACAAGAGTGAGTCGCGAGAGGTAAGCAGAGAACAGTTGAGAGTGTTGTTGTAAACTGAACGCTGTTTGTTATTGTCATCGACCTTGGAAGATTGTGTTGTGATATGTGATGTAATTTTGCTGCTATGGAGTACGCAAATAAAGAACATTTAGAATTTCTGCAAATTTGACTTTTAATTCTACGAAACCACAAAATCACAATTGGTGTCAGGAAGCGGGACGATGACAACATCACCAAGAAGATGGAAGAAATGAAGATCGAATTAAGAACGAAGATGGAAGCTGCAATAGCAACTTGGCCGCGAAGATGACCGCGAAGATGACCAGGAAGAGCAGCCGGAAGAACGAGTAAGGCCCGGCGTGGCAAGAAGCATGTCGGCGCCGTCTACACCATCTCCTCGAGTGACACTGCGCGCCGTCAGCCGACGGATGGATGACAGCCTCATCACAGACGGTTGGGTACGAGGGAAGCCGTGCTGCATGCTCGTAGACACCGTGGCAGCCATGACCGTCATCAGACCCGACGTAGCCAGGGGTTCGCCGTCGAGAAAACCGAGCCGACCATACCAGCTAGTGACGGCGTCGGGTGAAACCTTGACCGTGAAGAGGGAGGTCCCGCTGCAGTTGACCTTGGGATGGAATTGCCTTGCGTCAATGGGTGTTCGTCGTAGAGGTGGCTGAGGAGGTGATACTGGAACTGGATGCCCTCAGGAGACACGAGGCGACGGTCGACGACGGCAGGAAGGTCCTGCGGCTCAATGGAAAAGAGGTCATACTCCGGCAACCCTAAGAATGCCTTAAAATCTGCAGGGTCATCTTGAACGAAGACGTGGGTTCCCGCGAGAAAGGAGGTGGTGGTGACGGCGCGACTGGAAGGACAACGAATGGAGAACACTGTTGCGGTATTGAGAGGTGCCAGTGAGGCTGCTTAACCTAGAGGACACCGATCACGACGTCCAGACCGGAACGGGGATGGGAACTTGCGAGCCCGTGGTCATTGTGACAGCGATTGAAAAGACGCAGGAGCCGGTGCCAACTCAACACCTGGAGCCCCGGCTGGAAGGCTTACTGGAGAAGGCGGCCGATCACCTGACCGCAGAACAGCTGAAGAAGACGCTTTGCAGTGCTCTAATTTTGGGATTTCCACAACCATGCGGCACCTTCATTGTGGACACCGACGCCGGCAGCCATTGCATTGGAGGCGTCCTATCGCAAATCCAGGACGGCCATGAGCGGGTGATAGCCTAATACAGCAAGACGCTATCCAAGGCAGAGAACTCCTGCGTCACCCAGCGAGAGTTATTGGCGGTAGTAAAGACGTTAGAACACTTCCACAAGTACCTGTGCGGTCAGCCATTCCACCTGAGAGCTGACCATTCAGCCCTAGCCTGGCTATTGAGCTTTAAGAACCTCGAAGGCCAGACAGCACGTTGGGTGCAGAGGCTGCAGGAGTACGACTTCACCTCTGAACATCGTAGAGGGAAGTGCCACGACAACGCAGATGCCATGTCCCGAAGACCCTGTCCAGAGGAGTGCGGCCAATGCACAAGAGTGGAAGAGAAGGAGTGTGTCGCAGCAGTCCGAGTAGTCACGGCAGTGCCTGCAGATGGCTGGGATAGCGCAGGCCTGAGGAGAGAGCAGCTGGCGGACGCAGACTTGGGATCACTCTTGAGGAAAGCGGAGGCAGTGACAAGACCAACCTGGGAGGACATCGCACCGACGAGCGCCATCTACAAGTCGTACTGGGCCCAATGGGACTCGCTGAAGATCAGAGAGGGCGTGCTGTTACGGGTATGGGAATCGCCCGATGGGAAGATGAAGAGACAACAGTTGGTACTTCCCCAAAGTAAGGTTCCAGAGGTCTTGGAGGAAGTGCATGCCCGTACTTCAGGATGACACCTGGGAGCAAACCGAACAATCGACAAACTTCAACAGCTATGGCAAGGACCGTACCAGGTGGTGAAGAGGACCAACGACGTGGTCTGCCACATCCAGAAGATGGCTCAAGGGAAGATGTTGGTGGTACACCTGGATCGTCTGGCCCACTACGGTGGTGCTGTTTGGGACGACCAGCCTTGAGGAGGGAGCAGTGTCGCGAACCCTTATCTACGATTGCGCAGCTTGTTTACACAAAAGGAACTGGTAGGTGGGCAGTGTGAAAACCAAGATCCTGCGGACAAAGATAACATGCAGATAAGGGTCTGCCGAGGCAAACAAACTAAGATAAATGAAAATTTCTGGACTGATAGAAATTGATAGAAATTCTCAGCAAGGTATTTAAGAGATTGTGAGATACCAGTTCGAGTGGCAAGTTGTGAAACAAGAGTTGTTTTAAAGACATGTAACAAGAGTGAGTCGCGAGAGGTAAGCAGAGAACAGCTGAGAGTGTTGTTGTAAACTGAACACTGTTTGTTATTGTCATCGACCTTGGAAGATTGTGTTGTGATATGTGATGTAATTTTGCTGCTACGGAGTGTTCTACGCAAATAAAGAACATTTAGAATTTCCGCAAATTGGACTTTTAATTCCACGAAACCACAAAATCATAGTATTGTATAGCATTCGTATATTACATTTACATTTCCTTTGCTACAACGGAATGTGTATGTAAATAATTTTGGAAATTATAAGTAAAACTTTTTCTCCCTTTTTATTTCGGATAAATTACTTCATATTCATTCAGAAGAGTGTTCGAAACCCATCACTTTTTATTACAGCTTCTTTGTCACTTACAATGAAATGAATGAATGAGTTAAGTGATATATAAGGGTTACAAATTGTCTCAAAGTGTTATCTTTATTAGTGACCACTCTAATCAAGTCATTCTCATAATCTAATCTGGAATAGATATTATAATAAATTACTAATACAGTAATTATATTATATATGTATAAAAGAGAGAGACGTCTGTGGTTATAATTTTTAAAAAATTTGCAAGCCTTCTAGTACCATATTTGCTTAGGTTCATTGAAATTAAATTAATTTCTATTTGTCATTAAAGTTTAATTTGGTTGTAAATGTAACTTGAATAAATGCAAAAGCATGTGATCAGTCCTATAAATGTGTCATATTTTGACACAAAATCAGTACTGAAACAGCACTCTTTTATGTGTTGTAGCACTGCTACATCCCTGGTAATGCCATCAAAACTCAGGCATTTTAATTCATTGATAGTAAGTGGTTTATGCTGTTTCTTAAAATCTAATTTCAATTATCTGGTTCAAAATTTGGTTAAGTTACCATTGCATTCCCTATCAAGGCATATGAAATATTCCAAACATGTAGAATTTGCAGATTCCGTAAATAAATGCAAAAGGTCCTAACCCTATTAGGGATTTCATCATGAAGCAACTTTTTGTTGTTGTAATTTAATGAATTTGTAAACTGAAGCTACTTTTATTTCTACCAAGTACTACAAGTGAAGCGTCCAAGTATGTTGAAATGGAAATGTGCCTTCTGCAGACAAAAATGAGCATAGATATTGCTATTCTCATACAACATATAGCAGTAATAATAAACCGCAAATATGCTGGTAGTGAATGAAAAGGTATTCCAGATTATGCATAAATACAACAATGTTAAGACAGAAGGCCTTAATTTGTGATGACATCTCTCTAATTTCCATTATATTTGTTCAGAAGAAAAAGAAAAAATTCAATTTTAAGAAATGCTTTTGAAGCATCAGATGTGTGTGGTAAGACACAGTAATGCCTATCATGTCTACAAGCAAAGGTCTAAGAAAGTTATAAGAGATGCAGTAAATGTTTACGTAATAACAGTTGCAAAACATTGCATTCTCTTCTATAAATATTTATTTATAATTTTGCACAATTGTATGGTAATGCTGGATAGTGCAATTCAGAATGAATATTTGCAATCCAGTTTTAGTTTTTTTAATGATGATTATTATTAATATTTATATTTTAAAAGTTTATTATGAGTCTGTTTCTGTGTGTTATAAACTGAACGTATGCATGTACTTAAATGAATTAACAAGAGATAATTACTATTTTGACAATTTATGATGGCATTAATCCATCTTGGGCGTAGTTTGCATTCATAGGGAAAAGTGCAATAAAATATATGTAACCTAGTCATCCTTTCATATGTGAAACAGCCAGCTGTGAGTTGTAATAAATGTTACTTTATTCACATCAGTTTAACTAAAAAAGTATATAAAATATGCAATAATGTCAGTAGCTGTATTGAATACAAAATTATGTGAAGAGACCATAAGGTAATATGTCGGTAACAGCAGTATTGACTATTCTGTTAATTCTGTAGCATTAACTATTGGTAACACTATATATAATGGCATAATTAATAATAGGAAAAGTGCACAATGTGCATAATGTAAAGTTAATTTCGCTAAGTCATTGTTCAGTTACTTTTTAAGTAAGTCATTAAGGATACTCCTCTCTTCTGACACATTATGACAAGGTAACAGTTGCAGAATTTCATGCCTAGCTCACAAATACACTGGGGATTTGGTTCATGGTGTTTCTTGGTATTGCAAATTTTATGATGAAACCCATGTGTTGCCATTCTTGTCACTAGATGTCTGAGTTCGTAAATTGCTTGTCTCCAGTCTGTTGTAGTTGCGTCCGTGGAGTAGAATTCCATCCATATTAGACCTTTCTTCCTTCGTAGTTTGTCTATTATGGTATTGTATGCGTCTGTAGACTGCAGTTACAGTTTTCCATAGCTCTTCAATGTAGTAGTGTTCCTTTGCTAGTTCAAAGTGATACTATGTACTTCGACAAGCAGAGGGCCTTTTTGAGGTACATGGCTTTCACCTTCTCTATCTGTAGGTCTCTCTTTGTTAAATGTGTCCATATTATGTCCATAATCCATATGTGACGATCGGTGTGATCTTCATCTTTCTTTTTTATCTTCGTCTTTGATCTTTGTTTTTTACAATATTACCACAATGTTTGACTTTTTATTTAGCAAAAGCATTAAGAAAATTGCTCCATTCATACTGAAACATCTTAAAATTTTGTCACTAAACATTTTGCACCCTCTCTTCCATAAAGGGTGGTTCATCTCTCCTATTAAATAGATAGGTCCATATTTTTGCTCTTTTTTCCAAATTTTAGTTAAAATCATTGAGTGGTATGAATTGCATTTATTGCAACAACAAAAAAGTAAATCCTCTTTTACATATGCATAGATTTCAGGTAACCCAAATTCAATTTTTATGTTTCTGTGAATTAAACAAGGTATTAACTTATCTTTACATTTACCTAATAAAAGAAATAATAAACATTTATTAATTATGCTAAAATATGCTTGTTCTAACACCTTTGTATATGCCTGACATATTGGCACACCCATCGTAACCCTGACCACAGCATTTAATTAATGAGAGTCCTTTTTCGTCTAATGCACTTAGTATTTCCTTTTCTATTCCTAAGGCACTTTAATCTTTTATTTCACTAAAACCTAAAACACTTTCTTTTATCTTCATGTCACAAGGCTTTCCAGTGATATCATGTGAAACCATAACGTACTTAAATATCTGAGTTAATTGATCTCTTTTTGTAATGTCCTGTGTTGTATCTGTGATAATAGAAAAGAATGGGGCAGCTTTAATGTCATTAATAATTTCTTTTTCAACTGCACGGGATAAGACGTTTATTTACTCATGTTGAATTGCAGGGCTAAGGCATTTTTGCATGCAATTTGGTTTATTTATTAAATCGTGTACTACCGGATCATACGTTGTGAGAAGTTCAAAAATTGGCAACAAGTTTCCACTGTTTTATTTTCCAATTTCCTCCCTATGCCTCCGAAAAGCTAAATTATTGGATGCCAGAGTTAGTCACATTCACAATACGCTTAAGGACCTGTTTCTATATGTTCTCACTTTTCCTGATTTCTGAATTCATACCTGCATCAACTGTGTTTTCCTTATGCCATGAATTGAAAACAATGCAAGCGTTCAAATGTGCATAGCTAGTTTTATGTCGCAATATACTTTTGGTTAGGCACCTCCAATCTCGAACTCCTTCACAAGCTGACCACGATTTCTGTCCTCCAAGCAGCCAACACAGTTTACAGTAAACAGAGTCATTTTCAGATGGATAACACAACCATTCTCTCCAAATTCTTTGTCCTGCCAATGTGAACTTTTCGTAATATTAAGTGGGGAAGGACCTGTTTTCCTGCTTGGCATCTTTGGGGAATGGGACCGCTGACTTACAAGGATTTTGTCTAACAAGGAACATTTTAGTTTCATTATCTACATCTAATTGATAATCTGCATCTGCACGATCATTTGAATAGTCTGTGATAGGCCTAATTATATTTATGGTAAGTTTGCTATCTTCGTTTTCACTTTCACAATTATTATTGGTGTTCACTTCAGAAATGCACTCATTTGTGATACTGCAAACTTCTGTAACTGTTGAGCTAGTACTACTACTACTAGGAGAAAAAGATTCACTCATTTTCACAAATTTGTTTTGTTTCTTTTTCTAATTCATGCTTCTTTTTTCCTTTTTCTCTTTTTCTTCATTTAGATGTTCCTATTTTAAAAGGTTTCATTTCACTGAAAAAGTACACAGTTAAATAGAAAAAGTTAAACTTTTAACCAATAAAGTTTTGAAAATATCACACCACTTTTTACGATGCACCTACTTTCCACGAAGAAAGCTCATCTGAAACTGAGTTGGCTGTTGATTGACCTGCCAGGTATTCACATCTTAATGTATAATTGACATTGTTGAATGAAGAGTGTGGCATAAGTTAAATGTTTAGAAAAAAAATGTGCATATTACGATATCAGGAATTCTAGACATCAATACAGAATGACTTCCTGCCTAATGAAATATTTTGGTATTAATTTTCAATGCTGTAACTATGCGCCGCTTGTTTGTGATGACAGAGAAACATGATGCAAACCACTGTTATCAGAGAATTTGTAGTGAAGGACAAGCAGCATTGTTAACACACACAGCTGTGCTAAACTTAACTAAACGTTGACCAATTCTAGGAAACCGTATGGAATGATCTGGCATTAACTTTCTATGCAGACTTACATTAAAGTTTACTATTTATCTTTTATTTATGGATATTTCAGAATTTATATCTGTATATATTCAAATTGTTTTATTCATTAACAATAATGTGCTTTTTTTTCCTTTTCTGTGGGCCCCCAAAATACCGGGCCCGCCCGCATTGCAGGCCCTACAGGCCCTAACGGCCCTAACGTTACACCCCTGTTATAAATTCATTCAGTTGACTATGTTTGGAAACAAATATTATTGTACTTTATAATTTGTTTTGTTGTATATTTGAAACATACAAATCTGCAATACAAAGCTGTGTTTATATGCATAATGCAGTACAAATATTTTACTTTCTTGTTTCCTAAATATTCTTGCCATTCCTATCAAAAGTGCATCTTATCTCATGTTTCTTGTAGAAGCAAAGGTTGGCATTTTTCTGTAACCTAACAGGGTTGCCATATGTAATGTTAATTTTTTTTATGGTTGGTTGGTATCTAATGTTTAAACGCTTGATAATAAAATCACTGACTTCTTGCACTCCAATATTTAGCTGGGAGGTTGGAATCCTTAAAAGCTGGACAATGTAGAAGAATTTCCTCGTTTTAGTTGCAGAAAAGGCATATAATATATGTGGATATTTTTGTAAACAATCATTTCTTTTTATTAGTCTGAAGGTTGCTACTGCAGATTTTCTTGGTAATGTAGAAATATTGTTAGTGTTATCTTGTAAATTTTTCCATTGTTTTCCAGACGTTTTGTTTGTGAATTCTTCATTCAGTTTCTTTGTACATTTATTGGATACTATTCTCTTGATAGAGCAAAATGAAATTAAACTAGGTATTGATTATGATAATTTTACTTCCCTTTTTAGCCAAATCCCACAATGGGCTGGAATCCGTTGAATTACCACTCTTTTATGCAAACAGGTTAATTGTTGTATTATTTTACGACATTCTAGAATCTTGAAGCTTTTGGAAGTTATATCGCATGTTGTAGTGATGGCTGCTTTTGAATGAGAGAGAATTACACTTTTTTCAAATTTGATAAAAGGTTTTGTGAACTTGAGAAAATTACCATCAAAATTTGTTGAATACCTCTCAAACAGATAACATATCTCTATTGTTTAATTAAACATAATGGATTCTATTAATTTTGAGCAATTATCACATACCACACTCCAGTTTTTTAGGTCAGGATGAGACATTTCATTCAATTGTTAATACATTTGAAGTTTTGGGCAGACATTATTCTAGATAATTTTAACAGAAAAAAAAAAATATATCAGATCATAACACTTTAAAGGGATCACCTTGATAATTTCTAAACCACCAGCTCAAATTATCATGAACACAATCGATATTAGGCTTCAGGAAAACTTGGATTGTTGAATAAAACCACCCATTATGACCTGAGAATAGGAGTGTGGTGTGTGAGAAGTACTAGAAAAATAATGGGAGCCATTTTGTTTAATGAAAGAATAAATATGTTGCCTGTTTTGACAGGTATGGATTTTAGTGATTCTGTTTATGCACTCAGTGACTATTGATTTTCTTGTGCAGTGGAAACAGCCACAAATGTGTTAAATATATTTTAATAATTCTATATGAGGTACAGATGTTGTGCACCACAGCATATAAACGTTCCATATTTATTGAGAGGGTTTCTGTTATGGTTCTTAATAATTGAACATTCCAGATGCTTGCAGGTATATGGTTTGTAGTTTGGAAAATACACAAAGTTTTCATGTTTTGAAACCTTAGTAAAGAAACAGGACCTTTAAAGTGCAATATCTTAGAATGCAGATGTCTTGATAGAGCTATCTCTTGTTAATTCATGAAACTTGCAAGACCAGTTTTCCTCAACCTTGTGCTTAAAGGTGTCATATAAACATTCTTTTTAAAAGAAACATCCCCCAAATAGCACATGTTTTGTTGTACTTGAGATATACATATTACTTGGCTTTAGCACACCTTTTACTCTGTTATTACACAAAAATGTTTGATCATTTCACAGTATTGAAAGTTATAGAAAATGTTGTGTTTTCATTTATTCCTGTTGTTTGTTAATTTTTTAAAACAATTTTAGACTGTTATGTGAGTGGTGTCCATATATAGATAGTTGTTTAGATATTCTGTGTACATGAGAGTGTGTTTAAGAAAGAGGTTCCTTTTAAGCAAAAAATATTTTGTTAGAAAATCTTACAAGCTATGGTGGAGGTACTGTAAAGTTTACATGTCTGTGGCACAATTAGCATAGATTACCATATCATGGTAGGAGGCAATCTTAGCTCAGTTCACTTTATAGCATCACTTCAAAATAATTCAAATGGCAAAAACATTATTTAAAATACTCTTCTTCTGATTAGATACACGATTGATGGTTAATATCATGTGGTTCCTCAGGACCTTTAATTGAATTTCCTGTTGTATTTATCATTATTGTTCAGTTCAATATGATTGGCTTATATAAGCATTTCTGATAAATGGTACCAAAATCAACCCATGATGCAACAGCCCTAATGAGCCAAAACCGGCCAACCTGACTGCCAGCCTCATGCCCACATACACAATGTAGAGGTGAGTGATCATCCAGCTGATACGAAGTGAAGATGTGGTCAGCATCTTGGCACTCCCAGCTGGAAAGTTGGCTTACGCAACCAGGGCTGCTACCTAGCGTAGATCCTCACTTTCCTTGCGATGCTGATTGGGCACTGATCCTATACCTGGGAGTTAGAGTCCCAACCCCCTAGGGGTGGGATCGATCCCTGGCACTTTCCATGGCTGAGAACCAAAGCATGACACCTTAGCACACTCTGCCACACTGCAGGACAATAAGTGGTATGTGACACTTAATTTGTTTAAATCTGAGTTGCCTTTTGGTCTTTAGTCTACATACAGTAATAGTTACCTTTAAGATTGTTATACAGAATAATACCGGTCTTTTTGAAGACTATGCAAATCAAATAAAACTAGGTACTTGGATGCTTTTAGTTATAACTGTTAGAAAATCATCCAAGTAAGTAGATCAGATATTGTACATGACATTAATATAATAAAACTTGGTCATTTTTATTACACCAATTCGTTCAGAAAAAATAAATTCCACACATAAATTAACTTAGTAAAATGGTTAGAAATGGTAATTAATTACTTGAGTAGCAACTTGGCTTTAAAGTTGTAACAGTTAATGTGTACCTGAGGACAAAGTTATGAGAGAAAGCAACTGCAGTAAGCTAAAGGCGGATTTGATTCCTGTACATGGCAACAAATTTTTCCAGTCTGCATTTATTGCTCAGCAGCATGAAAGCAATGTTCATGTTTAATGTAATTATGCTGCAGTTGCAGATCACATGCAAAAACAAGCTGTCTGCATTGGCAAGCAAAGTCAAATACCACATACATGCTTTCATAAAATACTTTTTTGTTGAATAAATCTCAATTTCTAGAGTAAGAATATATGTAGTACAACAGAAAGAAAAACATATTGACAATTTTATATCTTTTATGTGAAACCTAACATGTTTTGAATTGATTTACAATTATGCATATATATTTAAGCTTCTTTAAAATATATATAATGAACCTTCACTTAGAGGTTTGGATTCTGTGATTTGCATTAACAGTGAACTCAAATTTCATGCTTAACCTGAAATGCTAGTAGTGCCACTGACTAGTCAGATGCTTAAAGTTTAGGATAATGAATTTGTTGTACAATACTTAGTTCCTTTCAAGATAACATTAAGTTGTACTTAAAAATATGTTCATAAACAATAAAATTAGCTACAGTGCTTTTAAATAATACAAAATGTTGGTTGACTGTACTTAATATATCAAAGAAAGCTTTATAGTTGTATATTATTTTCAGAGGCAGGCACCTAAGGATGTTTTAAATTCTACTTGAAATGTTTAGAGTATAATTAAAAAATAGTGATTGTTCATTACATTTGGAAAGAAACCTGTGTTTAAAAAATCCTTTTCCATTGTCATAGTTCCCAAATACTAGCGTTGTGTTGCCAAAGTAATTATTTTAGATTTAGTTCACTTATTACCATTAGGATTACTAGGGAGGGGATTGGGCACAAACCTGTGGTTCATTGTACCTATGCCCCAAGTGGGGCATCCCTGGGAGGAAGAAATAGGTGAGAGGAGACAGGCTGGCCAACCCAAGGAGTCACAACACCGCTGAGACACCTGCTGACACTTCTACCCTGAAAGAGACCACCAGATGAGAGATGATATGAAATGATAATGGAGATGAAATGAAAATTCGGAGGATGTAATGCATTCACCGGGTAACCCGGGAAAATCCGTGTAAAAATCCATGAATCATGTAGGTCGGCTACAGGAATTGAGCTCAGGCCTTCTAAATGCGAGCCACAGACAAAACCACTGAACCATCCCCCATCCCATTTGGTTTAGTTCACTGAGTTAAGCAATTAAAAAAAAAGAAGCCTTTTATTGAAATAGCTTCTTTGGTTACTCATTTGTGCTGCATGTCTGTCTTGTGCACTGTAAGGATAGGTTTTTAAACTTTTACTGGAACTGTCAAAGAAAAAAATTGTAATTAATTTAGTCACTATTGTAAAAAAAAATTGAAAGGACAATTAGTGTCTATTGCCCATATTCTACAAAAATTAAGAGTGAATTCATAGTAGGTTAGGCTTGTTAAATGTTACGTCAGCTGTCACATATTTCCTTTTATGGCCTTAGAATAAAGCACAATTATAAACTGCATTCAGGTGTATCATCAGAAATATCCAGATAACTACCAGACTAGTTGCTTTTGGCTGAAGTCCATCTAAGGTCCATCATATGAGTTTGGCCCTAAGTTTTGCATTTCTATATGTGCCTCTGCTTTCACAAGCCCACTTGCATTCAGGAAATGAAAGGTTTTATGAACCATTGAAGTCCTTTTCTCATAGAAAACTATAGAAAAGCATCCTTTTGATTGAGAGTAAATCTTTATCTGTCTTGAGATTGGTATTCCAAAATGTTCTGTAAATTTTTTATGGGGTTCTAATCAGAACTTACAAACTCATTATCAATTTGCTGCTAGACAAAACCACTCTCCACGGGACCATGCTGCGTCATGTTGAACTGGTCTTAGAAGGTATGCAGCAAGCTTTGTTGTTAGGTAACATTGTAACTAAGGTGCTTTTAGTAGTAAATTGAAACCAGCTCCTGTCACAAGATTTACTCCATGTAGAGAAATTATTCCAGTGTCTCTAATTGCTTAGGTTAGATGTGAATTGATTCCCACTGAATGAAAGCAGGCTAGCAACAAACTCTACTGCAGCCAGTGACAGATGTGGGAGTTGATATATTTTATTCACCATACTTTCTCCAAATTCCTAATTTCACTCTTCCCTCGAATGTCATTTGTTTGTCATTCTTTTATCCAAACTGGGTGTTATGATACTTGCAATGAAATGTAATTTGATAAGGAAATTTGCCAGGTCTAAGTTTAGTGTATCTCCATGATATCTATCAGTTGTGAGGACTAAGGGAAACCAGGAAAAACTTGAGTCTGGGAGGACAGCCTTGGTGGGATTTAAAATGCAGACAACCTGTGGAAAAATCCATGTCTTAACAACTTTGAGCACTATGTTGGTATTGTTGGTTTTACTTGACTTACTGATGTCACTCCTTATATCGCTTGCATGTATAGCATTAGTCAGTATGATGTATGGCTTAAAGTAGTATGTTGCCTTGTATCAAAATTTTGCACCTCATTTTTAATGTTCATGAAGAGGTCCTTTTAATTCATGGTGACCCTTCGTAATTGCCTTGCTTTTCCAATGACTCTCTTCACTGCGTACACGTTTCTAGAGAATTTAAACCAATTTGGTTGCTTTTGGTTTGTGAATATCTCATATTTTCCTTCACCATAGGCAAGTAGCATTTAAAACAAAACTACACCTTTAATTCAGTTAGCTAACCACTGGAATTCTCTATAGATGCTATATGATTTCCATACAGTAGACAGCAATTCTTAAAAAGAACTATTTTTCAGTGTGTGTTCAAGTACCAAACTCTGCAAATGCTATATTCACAATGGTGATGTTGCTGCAACAATTGGTAATATCATTTTTCAACAACTGTAAATTCTAATATTACAGGGTATTTATTGTTTGCAGTTAATCTTCACTTCTACTCAACATTCCAAGAAATGCTAATTGCACGTGAATTCAATGAGGGGTCCCATTTTACTTTTGCTGTTTGTATTAGATTGTAGTTTTTTGTGTTTAAGATGTCAGTAAAAAGGAAGCATGTTGCAGTAAGAATTGAGCAGGGACATGAAGCCTTAGCACCTTAATGACATTTGATGAGGGATTCAAGAAATTGTGGCAATGACGACTACAAATTTATATTCAAATCAGGAAATACTGAATTATGACATCAATAACAGAATATATTGTTCTTAGGTTGCCTTATATTTTCTGAAACAAATAAGTGAATTAACTTAAAAATAAAATACTTATGAACCAGCTACATGGCAGCTCATAAGTGTTATTACAAGACAGTTTACAAAAAGATTACTCATTTTATGAAAGTCTTTATGAATGTTGTAATGTACACTGTATACTACAACAGGTTTTTTTTGTACTAAACATTATTATAAGTATTTGGAATACAGTTTTCTTCTTCCTTCATTGCTTAAAATTGTTACCATCAATTATCCAACAAAAATGCTTTATGCAAAATCTGCACCCTTTAATTTGGTTAAGTGAAGCTCTGCTGTATTTTTGGTCAGATAGCATATGTATGTCATTCTCAGTATTTCGTTGAAAAAGGTGAATTAGGTTGAAAAAAGCATGAATAGGCAAACAAATAAGTAAATAAACTTGAGGATTTGTGTTTTATAGTATATTTGTATTGTGGATTATTGCTTCGAACCACTGGATATCGTCAATAAAATTTGTGATTATGCTTTATATGTTACGCCAAGTAGGCCCATAGAAAAGTGTGTCACTTGTGGCCTAGAATTTTAGCTTTTTGATATATTTTGAACTATATTCTTGAAATATATTTGTTTATATTTTTTTTAATTTATCAATAACTACAACTAAGTCTTACACTTATCTAATAGTTTAGTCTTCACTGTATATTATTTGTTTACATGAGCATAAAAGTTTAGTTAATTGTTTGATTGCCTAAAAATATACATAAAGAACCTGTTGAAGTCATAAACAGGCTAGAAAATTCTCATAGCCATGAACAGATGCAAGTTTACCAAGAGAAAAAAAACTGAAGTTAAATAACAGGAGTAGCATCAAATCTTAGTGTAAATAGGAACAGCCCATGGAGATTTTAAAATGCTAGTAGAACATTTATATAAAAATTAACCAAAAATAGTATACTACCTTTTAGTTTATTGAAGTCATTTTTAAAGACATTATTTTATATTTTACAGTTGTTAAATTTTGAGTCCAGTACTTTATTCAAAGAATGATTCACAAATTTTGGAATAGGTAATCTTCAGAACCATCCATTGTTCAAAGATCGAGGTACTCAAGCATAATACCTCAGTAAGCCTTTGTCTCTTAAATACATAACCATAATATAACAGAAACACAGCAAAGGACAATGATACTAATGTACTATGATTTTATATAATTAACTAGCTGACCCGCCAAACTTCGTACTGCCAATAAAAGTTGTCTGAACTTATCTATATAAATAAAACAAATTTGGATTAGTTATTTACTCTGCAATTGGGAGTGAATTTTAAATACAACACAGTTACAATAAGTTAATCAATTTAAAGCTTTCTAATAAAAAATATTTTTTGTCTTTTTTGCGGTGCATAAATATATAAAGATGATGGTTTTTGATGTGTGAACACACAATGTTTAATTGTCCATGAGAGAAACAGGGAAACTCCAAGTTGATTCTGCAAACTTCCAACGACTGCCCTTGCAATTTATTTATAGTCATTGTGAAGGCCAAATGCACAGGAAACTGTAGACGCTTAAAATTAAAAGGTAAATCTGTTGGAATCATCAGAATGTGCAGGATCAAGATATCCTCTCCTTTGTACTTTCCGTTGATTGTTGCCTCGATGACATTATTCATGAACATTTTCACAGTTTTGTTCCATTGCACAGTCGTCGTTGGTTAATGTTACACAGTATGATGACAACTGATCCTACTTTTAATTTTAAATTGTGAGGTAGGAGTCCAGGCAATTCAAATGAATTTAAAAACTCTGGGATTGTTGGACTACGTCATCCTGGTTTATAACTGTGTCAACTGATTTATAAGAAAACAACTCCCCCGCAAAAACCTGACACTTAGAACATCATTCTGATATACCAACACAACTGTTAGCATTATCTGCAAATCACTGCTCATCAGTGCAGTCAGCGTGGTGGTAGCATGTCTGCCTCGCGTTCAAGAGGTCCCGAGTTCGAATATCAGTCAGTGTGAGTTACCTGGATAAGGTTTTTTCCAGGGTTTTCCCTTATCCTGAAAGACGAATGTAAGGTCTACTGGCCCTGGGCTCATTTGAGCATCATTTCACCCGTTCCAGTCATCGTCCGATATGACTTAACTTTGGAGGACGTATATTACAAAAAAAAATCAGTGCAGTCAGCACTTGACATACTCGTCGCACATTTGTCTGACTTCTATGTCCAAAGTCAGGTCGTTTTCTCCTTGGCATAGTAAGAGAGTTTCCATGAACTTCACAAAGCCTTAAAGGAATTCAATTAATTTTGTGTCATTCAAATTCAATTTCATGAATTCACAAACACAAATTACAAAGAAGGTAACCAAGGATTCACCAATATTTGACAACAATTGTCTGTAGTCAAATATTTATAGTGTTATAGTGCATTCAGAAATTAATTTTGTGTCTAATCTTTGAAAGGTATATCATCATGTTAATTAAATAAAATTTCAGGCTTGATAACAAACAATGAATGTTATTTAATAAAATGTGGTAAGCGAAATAGTTTTGAAGTCTTTGGCAAGGAGTGGAATATCTTTCTACTTTGTAATGCTTTTGTTTGTCGAAATTAAAGAAGGTATAAGTGTTCCATAATAGTTTGCATGTGTGCTTTTATAATTAATAACCCGGTCCATTATCAGTTCAGGTTTATTTTCTCACCTTTTAAACCTTCCTTGGACTTATACAAATATTTTAAAACCAAAATTAGGGAAATCAGTTCAGCCGTTCACAAGTTTTTGTGAGACTAACAAACATAAATTCATTTTGATATATATATAGATGAGACACAAACTCTTGTACTTGAAGAAAGTAATGCCAAGCAGATCACAGTTCAAACTCTTCTCATAGTTAGTATGATGATTTTATTTTGTGTGCAAAGTTATAAACTATTGTTATTTAATTTGTAGATTTAAATATTTAATTTTAACTTATACTAGTCCAGCACTTTTGATAACTTTCTCTGTATTTCAGAATTGTATATCAAATTCATATTTTGTTGGAATCAGTTTTATGAGGAAAACATGGTCTCGGAAAGAAGAAGCAGAGAAAAGGCATTTTTCATTTGTTTAATAAAAAAGTATTAATATTCTATTTTAGTAAAGGTATTTTAATTTTAAAATGTTGCTTTGAATATTACATTCTACTGTGGGGTAAAATTATATATCCTTGTTAATACTGCTGAACTTTTAGAACACAGTTATCACTGGCTGAAAATGCCCTGTGTAAAGGTAATGATGTCTAATGTTTACAAACAGACAATAAATTCAAATCATAATTTAAATGTGAAATAGAGCTATCGTTTTAAGTTTTATAAGATTGAATTGACATTCAGAACTGGGTGATGAAATGTCTTATGTATCAATACATCAACTTTCTCTTGGTTCTGAGTATTATTAAGGTCGAGGTTAGAAATTTATTAAGTCCAAAGTCTGTCATTAACATTTATTACATTATTAAACATTTTAAGATTGAAAAAAATCTATGAATCTCTACCACTCCAACTTTATTAGAGACATTTTTTGAGCATTTCGACTCCTGCTAATTATAATCTTGTAGTGCTAAACACTTGATATTTGATTAGTTCTCTATGTTCTACAAATGTAACTATCATTAGAAAGTTCTAAATTAAATATCCTAACATTGAGTGATATTTCTGATAAATAGATAACACCATAGTTGCTTGATAATACTTAATATAAACATTTGTATTTTACATACGTCGTTAAACACAAACATTTTGATAGTAATTAATGTCTTTATGGTAGGACAAAACCATGTAAAAATATATTGCCAACATTTATCAAAACCATGTACATTTCAGATTTATCATTTCTTCTAATCAATATTTTACTATTGCAGATCCACAGACATTTAATTTTTATACTTCTCTTGCTTTAGCAAATAACATCTTTCTTTACAAACATAATCTCTCAGTTATGAACCTAGATTTTTTAAGCATAGCTCTAAGTTAAGAGTAACAAAATTTCTTTTATTTTCCTTTACTTAGCATCTTGTTGACGTTAATAGAAGAATCTGTACTTTGGCAATTACATGCAGCAATGTTGTGATCTTTGATTTCCACCTGCAGCAGATGGCCTAATTTCTTTTAGTAACTGTAACTGGATTTCCAGATTGATTGAGAGGTACCTCGTAAATATCAATAATGTTTATTGTTCAATACTATTCAAAACCTACCAATGTCAGTAGCTCAGAATATATATTTTTTGTAGTGTTCTCTGTTTTCAAAAATATTTATTTTCTTACAACTACTAATAACTTGTTTTTACTACTTCATGTTCTTTATTATTATTATTTGTACAGTTGTGCAAGTTCCAAAAGTAGAACTTTTTTTTTCAGTTCTTCAATTCATGTTTTGATCATCTCGCACATCCCATTAACACTTCCTTTTTAACTGTGCTTTTCAAGATGCAGGTACTACATTACCAAAGTTCTAAAATAATATGAAATTAGAATGATTCCTGAGCTGCAGCACATCTGGTGCTTAGAAGAGTATACAGATTATTTAGCAACAGGGTTTCTATAGATTGACGCTCTTGCTCAGTCATCCAGAGTTGCCTTCTATTTCATGGCTTTTGGAAACCTGCAATCTTTTAAACACTTCCATATTTTAATAAGCATAAATCTTATCATTGGACTTGGAAACTAAGGTCCTTCTAGCCACTCAGTACTGAAGAAAGCAATGACATTCACCAAAAATATATACAATTGCTATGGCATCCATTAAGACTTACTTCTATAGCATGGTTGTAGTGTGTCTGCTTCGCATTCAAGAGGTCTCAAGCTCGAATCTCGGTCAGGATGAGTTATCTAAATAAGGCTTGCTCTGGGGTTTTGCATTATCCTAAAAGATGAGTGACAGATAACTTTAAGCTCTATGGACACTGGACTCATTTGAACGTTGTTTCACCCATTTCGTTCATTATCTAATATAACTTACATTGGAGGATGTTTAAAAGAAAAATGTATGCATTAAGTTATGGTTTTATACATTGATTGGATGGTCTAAAATTAGAAATATGAATACCATCTTTATTATGCAGTACAAGTACTCTGATGAAAAAAAGTCTTATTTATTTTAAAAGTAACTAGAATTCCCACTGATAAACCAAAGGAAAAAAATCTAAGTTTTGCATAAGTTTTGTATATTTATTTGTAGTAAGCTTCTTACAAAAAAGTACACGAAATATGGTTAAGGTTCAGCCCAGAATGTTAACTTACTATACTTATTATACAACTTTTACTAACTACACATTAATTCCCTTAAATTATACCTTGTTTATTTCTCGTTTTAATAACCAATTCCAATTCTTTTTAACTTTGTATAAAAACTCTCCATATTTCATATAGTCTTTACTAAAACATCTAATTAGTGCACTCTTTCTATCCATTTTAAGTCATTTCTAATTCATACATTCTTTTCTCCATAACTCCATCCCTTCATACTTAAATATGTTGTTGTTTCCTAATGCTGTGCCACTGGTAACTAAGCCATTAGCCCTCTAGCTTAAATGTTATGTGCTCTCTATCTTTTTTTCTCCGACATTTTGGACACTGTTTTTGAAGAAAAACTTTTCTCATCCCTTTCAGTCTCCATATACCCGCTCTCAGCCATGCTATGCCTTCTGTTTGTTCTTTACTTGTTTGTCAAAATATACTTCTCTTTCCCATATATTTTTTATTGCGACATAAGATTCCAACAATCTTTTTCAAATTAAATGAGCAAGCAAAGTTTTATTTCTGTCTTCAAATCCTTTCTTTAAACGCTTAACATGTAAGTGAAATAGCTAAAAAGCTCTAAATCTGACAGAAAAACTGCATATTGGCAACCCTTCACTCATCAGAAAAAGTGCAATGTGGTATTTCATGAAATAGTAAATTGGTGTAACAAAGAGCTAAATAAATAAATATAAATATTAAAAGCAAAAGCATTATTAACAGTGAAGTATCAATACAATTTTGAGTCGAACTAATACTCAATGCTCCATTTATTGCTAGTATTTACCTAGAACGCGTTTCGTTAGGATCTTCCTAACATCATCAGCTGTTGTCGACTAATGGATGCCGGTTCAGTGAACTCCTCGGAGGTGATAGGTGCGTCTCTGTCGGTATCTTGATGAACTTGAAATTTGGGTTTTCTTCAAAGGTAGTATCGAAATTAAACAATTTACTTTCATATTTCTTTATAAAGATTTTTTCCCACGTGGTTAATGCAGCTGGACCTTGGACACTTTTTAGTAAGTGAATTTCTCGTTCTATGTCATGATTTTCCTTCCAAAAATGGTACGCTACCGCCGATTTATCTATTTCTTTATTCCTGATGTTCCTAAAGTGCTCTTTAAGCCTAATGTTCACGTTCCATGAAGTATTCTTCATTTTTGAGTTTGATTTATGAGTCACTAAGTTTACACTCAACTTCACTTACTATGTTGTTAATTGAAACGTTTTCAAGATCATTCGATCGCATCCTCAGCTGTTTGGTGACTAAATGAACATTGTTCTTCCTCCACTACTACGCTGCTCCGATACCTCTGCCATCTGGTGTTAGGGGCACTAAGTTTTAATACTTCATTTAATGCCGGGATTTCAAAATGCAACATAGTAAGTGAAGTTGAATGTAAACATAGTGACTCATAAATCAAACTCAAAAATAAATATCAGTTTAGTGTTTTGTTGCAGTTTTACTTTTTGACCTGTTCTAATACTTAAACAAAATGTGTTCATCTGTTGTTGATACAGTTGCAGTAAGTAAGCAATTTCATTTATTTATAATATTTATGTCTTCACCTCTATGCATCTGTATCAAAAGTTAAAGTTATAAATAAGATGTCTATAATGTCCCTGGGTAACGTGTTGTTAATGAAGTGCAATTAGCTCGGTTACGCTTTGACCACTGTGTTTTTAACCATAGTCCTGTTTTAAAAGGGGACCCTGCTCCAGTCTACCCGCTTTGCAGTGAAACTCTCTCGGTCTGTCATTTGTTTTTAGAGTGCTTTGGCCTTGCAGATCTTCAAAAGTCTCTTCAGCTACCTACCAGCTTTGCAGACATTTTGGCAGATGACCACAAAGCAGTGGAGAACATTTTTAAATTGACTGCAACTGTTCATTTTAGAGTATAGTGACAGTAGTGTTTTATGCCTTTTATCTTTTATTAATTTTATCTCTCTTTGGCTTTTGCCAAACTTACGTTTTATCTATTTTATGTGTGAATTTAGTTAAAAGATATAAATTTTATAATTCTCATCTATCTGATTTTGCCAAGATTAGATTTTAAAGGGCACTAATGACCTCACAGTTAAGCGCCCTTAAACTTACAACATCACATCCACATAATGTTCAGCTTGTAGTTTTTGTGTGCTCCACCCAAATCTTTCACCTTTCCACCACCTACGTAACAGTTGCACTTAACATTGGGCAGTAGGACATCATGTTTTCTTTATATAATTAAACTTATATTTCAGCAATTCATGATTTACCTTGTAAGTTTCTTAAACTTGAAGGAACATTTGTGATAAAATTGCTATTAATATCAAAGCACCTATAGAAAATAATTTTCTTAGCAGGTACAAAGTAATTATGAGAAAATCTGTATATAAAACTGTAAGAAGCTATTAAAGATACTTGCAAAAGAATGAGCCTGTTGTTCATATGAACCTAGAACAGGAAATTGACCCTTAGAACCTCTAGTTCATCACTGAAGGACCTGCCTCTGCATTTTGACAATTAGGAAATTAAAAAGAACACTTTCATTTCATGTTGGTGATGCAAAGCTTTTCATTAAAAGTTATGAAATGTTTAAAATAGGCCTTAATACTAAGTTTTATGTAAAAGTAATTCAAATTAAGTTAACTGTGTTCAAATATGAAAATCTTTTGATAGATTTTTATGAATTAAAGTTAAGAAAATATATTAAAATTACTCTAATGAATGAAAACTAATATTCATTTGAATTCAGTATTTTAATTTTTAATCATCTGAATATTTTTATTTCTGGCAATAATAAATAAGATTGTGCAAACATTGCTGCTGTGTTTGCATGCTATTTAAATATAAACATTGTGGATGTCATCAGTAACTTAGCTGTACTTCAGATATCTACATGAATGCTTCTGTAAAAGATCCATATTGTTGGAAATGTTAACAACTCTGCAGTACAGCTGTGTTATGATCGCTCCATAGAATAGTTTTTTCTAAATGTTACTGAACAGCAGATATAGTTATTGATTTTTAATATATTTTGTTCACATTTAATTTTAGAGCAGTTTCAGATTACCAATGGTCTTATTGTAATACCTCTGAAAATACCTTAGTATGTGGGAAGTAAAAGTGGGAAATATGGTGGTTCAAAGTTTGTAACCATTATATCATAAAATGTAATATGGATAAACTGTTTTTAAAAGAAATTACAACGCTTGTTTTATTTATTATAAATATGAAAATTGTCCCTTGATCTTTCCCTTCACCTCATATCTGTTATAATTGGAATTTCTGGGTAAGTATGAAACACAGTGTAGCTATTAAATACATAAAATAATACAATAATGCACCTTCGGAAATTTAACTTACACCTTGAAACCAACTCTGATAGACACAATCACAACACTAGACATAAAGACGACTTAGCGATTCCTACCCATAGACTGCACTTTTATGAGAAGACACCTAGTTTTATGAGCATAAAATTTTATAACATACTACCAGTCACTATCAAGAATTGTAAAGATAATTTTAAATCAATGCTGAAATGTTTCCTAATTGACAAAGCCTATTATAGTGTGGATGAGTTTATTAATACTAGTTAGAACTTTATTTTTATACAGATTATTGTTATTATTACTATTATTATCATCATTATTTATTATTATTATTATTATTATTATTATTATTATTATTATTATTATTATTATTATTATTATTATTATTATTATTATTATTATTATTAGTGTGTATGGATTTATTAAAGCAAGTTAGTATTCTATTTATATCACAGCTGTGTTCTTAAATTGACTAAGGCTATAATAGTGTGGATAGTCTAGTTAGTACCTCGTTTGTATCATACAATCTGTATAAATTCATATGACATGGTTATTTTGTGTATTTAACACTATACTGAACTGATAATAATAATAATAATAAAAATAAAATATGAACCCATTAACAGTGAAGCAAACAAATATATACAAATATAATAAGCTAAGTTTTTCAAGTTACAAATTATTATATTTGTATTCAGTGTAGCTATATTTATAGTTGGGAGTCAGTAAAGTCCAATAAAATAATAACAATAATAAAGTTATTGTTATTTAACAAGTATGCATGGTCACTAATGAATCATCAATACTGTAGTATACGTACTTTTTCGGTTAGATAAAATGTCAATGTTTTTTTAAACAGTTTAATTTCTTACAGTATTTCAATATTTTAGGTAGTGAATTAAATAATTTGGTACCAATATATTTTATCAACTTTTCATGCATTTTGACACAATGGGTAGAAGTTATAACATTTTGTATTTCTAGTATTATAATTATGTATTAGTTTTTAATGGGAGAAATATATCTAGTTACATGAATAATAGTTTTGTAAATATGTACAAAGAAAGCCTGTCATAATTTCCAAAGCAAGCCTACATTACTGTTTGATCAAATTTGATAGAGTTAAAAAGGAAAAATGTAATACACTTAAATGCTTAAAAATGCTTAAATACCCACCCCATTTTTAATAAATGTGTAGCTTAGAATAATGTAAGAATAATAAAATTTGCTGCACTTGAAATATTTGTTAAACCCATATAAAATGTAATGCAACTTTAACAAAGGTATTTTTTTGCATATATCAAAATGAATGAAAATCGGTAAACTAGATATGTTAGTTTTCATTGGCAACCCTTTTTATATCTGTACCATAGAAATAAAATGAATGTAATAAATATAAACAAATCCAATCACATTTAAGCAGATCAGGGATGTTAGTAAGTAATTCAAATATCTGCTTCAGGTAAAATCTTGTACACAAAGATTATTTTCAAATTTATATTTGAATATTGTGGTGGTGAATAATTTATCAAAATAATGAGTTCAAAAAATATAATATGAAATAAGATGCGAGTTTTACACTCCCTAATGGGGAGGAAGGGTACTAGTAGAGCACAGAACCCAACCATCACAGAGGATGTAGGGCATTATGTGCCATGGATGCATTCAGAAAATGGGGAGGATACAAGTTTAGCCAATCCCTGATATATTTAGGAATGTGTTACTTTAGTTTTGACACTACTGCAAACTTGTGCCCAATTTACCAAAGTAAGAATCCTGTTGCAGCAATTTAAGCAATGTGGTATGCACCCCCACCCTCCGAATAAACTTATATAGGAATGCCTTAGTAAGTAACCCCAAAACATCTAGAATTATGCATCTATTTCTGAAATATTGCTGTTGGGACTAAACTTGAAAATGGAAAAATAGAATATGAACATTTCAATATTAGTGGGCTGCATGCACATCTAATAAAGATGCGCGAACGTGAAGTAATAACTCTACTTGAATTAAATGCCTGTGTCTTGGAATGGCTTAGTAAAGAGGGTAGACGTGGCGCCTGAAAGTATTCAGAAGATATAATATCCATGACCTCCCTAACCACCCATAGCTTCGGAATCGATGCGAATTATTTGGTCTTGGCTGAATCTGCGCATGCGCCAACATGGGCCTTGGCAGGAGTTGCGAAGTCCGATGTGCTTTTGTTGTAGCCGACGCCGCACATTCCGACTGACAGCATTGCGGACTTCACTGTGTGCGGATACGCTAGTTGCGGAAATAAGTTCAAAGGATTATAACTGACATTTGACAACATGTTTGGTGGATTCGGGGCATGTAAGTGTACTTTGATAAATGTTTACATATTTAATGTACTTAATTTGACTGCGGTAAGGTTAGGTTTGACTGAAGTTAGTGTTTATTGCTTTTAGATGAGAGTCAGCGTCTGATTTGCATAATTGTTTCAGAAACAAAACAAATTAGTACAGTAATTTTTGTGAGTATTTGGGAGGGAGTTAAAAATGTTTATGCGTTTTGATCATAAACTGAAAGTTATAGACGCCTTTCATAGTTGGAAGATAGCCTTATGAAGAATGGGAGTCTTCTGCCATAAATTTTAAATGTTATCTGCTCATTGTAATTAAAAAGTTAGTGCAAAATATAATTGATATTTTTAACGTACCTTAACCTGGTGGGTCATATAGGACGATGATTGAAATAAGTGAAATGTTGAAAAGAATATCAGAGCCATGTTGACAGAATTACTGAAGAAATATAAACAGGTACCAATATTCTCATATTTCATAAACTATGCTTCATATATGCACACTGTGCAATCAGTTTCGGTTGTTCCCGAAACATAAAATATTTTTGCTTTACCGTACTAACACTAGTCCTTGGTTAACACTAGTCCTTGGTTTACAATTTTTCTAGAATGTGTGTTATTAAACTCTTGGTTTGAACCATATTATTTGTACCAGATTCACTTTGTTACACTGACCTAGTTAAACTGCCGGTATTAATATATGTATGAGCACATCGATTTTCACCTCCAACGCCGGACTTGTGCTACCCAAGGTCCGCCTACTTTACATTTTGTCGCATTGCTTGGCATTCAGAATACTTTACAGAGACACATTTAAAAGCATGATCTGTAATATATACTATCAGAACCCTATTCTAAGTTTTACATTTTTGTGCATTGTTATATTGAATCCAAATAGGAAGTTAGCTGGAAAGGGAGGGCGTGTTTTCATTGCACTTTTTAACTCATTGCATGGTACAGTACCGTGGGAGCGCGATCTTCCATTGTTTTCTTGTACTTCTCAAGTTACTTGAAAGACCTTGCCAAAGTGTTAGAATAATGTTTAAATAACCAGCACCGTGCCGGACCGGTCTTAAAGCAATTCCGCCAAGGCATTTAAAAAGAGGTGTTTACATTTCAGAACAATCAGGTCAATACGCCAGTGATGAAATGCTTCATTTTTGTGCTACGTTAAGACACTTCGTTGCAATATATGAAATTTGACTTGGTGGCTCACTGCGCAAAGACAGTTCAATTGACGGCTTGTCTACCTGCTGGGTCAAAGTTCAAAGATAATTAATGTCAGAAATAAATTCAACAGCATTGTTGATAAAGTATTGAAAGTATGAAACTACTTTCATTCAGATTTTACTTACTAGTTACTTTTACAGTAACTAGTAAGTTAGTTTAGTGTCATAATGTAATTTTACTTATAGATCAGTAAATAAATAAGTAATAAAAGATGGAGGAGATTAAGTCTGTGATTTCGTTTATATTCCATAGTTACTGTAAATCGTCTGTTTCAAAGAATTTCACAATTTTATAATTGAAAGGAGTCAAGACAAATGCCAATGCTAGTATGATACTGCAAACACACTATGCAACAGTCCAATCTACGTGATACAGAAAAGGTTTGTCGAACAGTCACCTACCCTTACCTACCGATAAGGAATTGTACACACTGTCCAACTACGTATAAGGAATTGTCAACCAATCTTCCTAAAAGTAACGTGGCGTCTATAAATTATCGATACATAATATGCAGGACACTTCGTCCTGAGTAGCATAAAAAGAAGACGAAACACACTTTTCTTGCTTACTTTTGTGATCACTTTCTGAAAGATCCTGTGCGGTATCATTTTGCCTAAAATATTCCACACATTTATGACGTGACTGCCGAAATCTGTATACTTCTTTTTTCTTTCCAAATTTTGGAATACTTAAAGTTATCAATTATCTTTAAACATATTATTTTAAATAGGACACTTCATGCAAGTTAATTATGCATTGCCTCGAGAAGGTTATAAATCCATTCAATCGGAGCCAAAGGCGACGTCGAAGCTACACATCAGATGATATGACAGAAGTAGGTATCAGATGCAAGACTTGGCTTTTTTTAATCTTCCATAGGGCGCAGGTTTAAACCCTGCGGAAGCGATAAATATTTTCGGGTGTAAAAATCCTCAGTGTAGCTTTCATCGGAAGGGAAGCGAAGTTGGTGGTACCATGACGTAAATTTACGTCACGAGAAAAACTTATACACGATAGAGGCCTCTGAACAAAATTAAGTGGTCTTTCACGTCCAGTAATACATCTATTTGTGATTTTTAGCTGTTTAAAATCTTATCATATGTTATAATTAATACGCAAATACAATAAATATATGTTTTATTTTCAAAAGAGCGCAACAGAAGACCAAACGGAAAAATAAGCGGACCTACAGTTTGAGTTTTCTCTTCTGTATCTCATTGTTTGCCTGCATAACCAAACTGATTTTAAGACAAATGCTTGGTTAAGGTTTGATAAAAAAAAGTTGGTTTGTGGGGAGGCATTTGCATTAAAGACAAGTTTTTAATACCAGTTTTAAAATAACAGATAGCTAATTTTAATCGACCTATTACAATTTAGCCAAAGCACATTTTGAACTTTGAACTCCGATTTTCTAAAAAAAAAAATTATCAACACTTTAATGTCTCTTGGATCAGAGGTAATAACTAATTAGATTGGCATTTTAGGTTAACTTAAGGAATTAACGGACTTGCCCAGTGTTAAAAATTATTAAATCGTTCAGAAGAAATTATTTTCAATAAACCAATATATGGTACATTCAATAACATTGTAGTGCATTTTTCCTTAAACTAAATAAAATAACATTAAGAAATACTTAAACGAAAGTTTTTATGCTAAGTTCAAATTAAACATTTGAGAGCGATACAATAAACTGAATGGTCCGGGGATGATTTAATGTTACCATATCAAAAACTTATCCGATATAAAAACAAATACCTTATTGGTTTGACAACTCGTTAAAATGTTATTTGCACATATCGTTTATGCTGTGAGATAGTTTGGATGTTAACAGATGCACTACCTTAAAGTAAGATCGCGGTAGTGGAGTCAAACGCATTTCTTTTCGTTTGCGTCACGTATGTGCAACACATCGCCAAATATGGAATGCTATGCGTAAAGGACACCACAACACGTTAATACAGAGTTGTCCTGAAAAGTTTGTGTAAAATCTCTTAAAGAGCTAGAAGTTAGTACGTAAGAGTTTCAAATCTAATTCGTATAGACATCATTCAGTATTAGATTTTACCATGCACAAGCAATTATATACGGTGCCTGGTTTTACAAATTTGACGAACAACATTGTCTTATACTGGGATGTTAATAATAATTTGATTCAACTTTTTATTTGTCTAAAAATATGTCCTTTACTTATCGTTACAGTAGGATCAGAAACAGTGCAGTTTCGGTCTTAGAACAAATGAAAGTGCGAGGGGAGCTTAGCACCTCGACCGATGCTAAGGAAGCCCCTGGGAGCACAGGGTGAGGTGAATGGACGACCGGATCAGGAGTCACGACAGCAGAGGGCATGTTTTAAAATGTATACTTCCGGATGACAGCTGATACAGCTGCCCCCTGCAATCTTGTTCGATCCACTGGGGGGAAGGGGGCTCATAAATAGACTCCGTTCCTGAAGATGGAGCTTACAGAGAGAATTCTTTTTCTCTGCCATGCAACCCCAAGACTTTCGCCGACACAACCTGAAACAAAGCAGGCAGGTGAGACGTGAAGCGAAATGGAGACAGAACATTCGGGAGAGTAATTAACTTTTCTAACATTTACATAGTGACCCGGGGAAGTCTCCCAGAAAGCCTATATTTGAAGGTCGAACGCGGAAATCGAATCCACGATCTCCCGAATGCGAGTTACATGCCATTTTTTCTTGACTTAAGGTCTTACCAAACAAAAATAAGAATGCTTTTCAAAATACTCACTTTGTCTTGCATACATAAATAAATTGAGCCTTTTATGACGTTTTTTTTTTGTTGTTTTTTTGTAATTTACGTCCTCCAACGTTAAGTCATATCGGACGATGAATGGAATGGGTGAAATTATGCTCAAATGAGCCCAGAGTCCATAGAGCTTAGAGTTACCCGACATTCGTCTACCAGGATAAGGGAAAACCCGGGAAAAAGCCTTATCCAGGTAAGAGATTAGAACTCGGGACCTCTTCAACGTGAGGTAGACATGCTACCACCACGCTACCGAAGCAGGCTTTTAAGAAATTAAATAGCTACATGTTGTTTAACTGTATCATGGTAGGAATTACTGTAGTAAACTAAAACAATTTTTAAACTAATAAAATCAGAGACTTAACTATAGCGAAGGTTAAATTCAAATGTTCTTGATATCAGGCAAATAAAGTAATAACACGTTTACATTTGATATTTGAACCTTTTGTTGGTATATCGGTAAAAATAAATGACTTTACCACGAAGCACCTTTAAAACATTTTAAAAAAATAAACCCAATCTCTATTGGGTGGGGGGCGGTTGGCGGGGGTCCTCATTTGGGGCTCCGATGTGGTGTACCAGTTGCACGTCTCATCAGATTGCTGATATTGCACAGCCAAACATAACACGGGCTTTAATGGCTTTAATTAGATCTTTGATTCCTGATAATTGCTGCTGAACTCGTGAACCATGAGGGTCCTTCATCAGAGGATTATCCATTCAAGAGCGGAAAGATTAGCATAACCATGTGAAGAAGAAAGTTGGCCAGGAAGTCCTAGGAAAGGAAAACAAATGATGTACAATTTGGACCAACTTATTTAAAACTTCATTATAAGCATACACGTCGAATACATGTATTCGAAGTACAGAAAAGAGGTTTTTAGAATAATTATAACTACACTTAGTGATCCCCAAATAGTTTATCTGCCAGCAAGTATTTTATTTGTAGTGCTCGCATCTTGCCTTCTTTACTTACTGACGAAATTCTAATCCCACATTAACTCTAAATATAAACTTATAACATCTTAAATGACAAAATATGAAATAGGGATGAAGGATTTTATTAATATTTCATAATGAAAATAGTTACTGGATCCTTCATTAAAAACATAACTTGTCAAATTCACGCTCAAGTTTCTTCCTTTTCTTTTTCTGAAAATGAAGGAAGAAATTTCGGCCTTGTCTATAAGCAAGGAAAAGATTTCCTCTTCCTACTATTGTTTTTGTTAGTATGGCTTCCACAAACTGTTCATTAAAAGTTTATTCTCCACTACGTACTTGCAGTAACTAACGGAAGCATTGTATTCTACCCAAAAATTTGATACGGAAATACAGTTTTGAGATTCCGTGAATTCAAAAAAGACGTTTTTAGAAAAAGGTCCACGTGTCTGTGCACATCATAATTTAAAAAATAAAATAAAAAATAAACAAAGGGGCACAAATATCAAACTTGGTATTCAGATTCAGTGTCTTTCAAGAATCCGACACAAAGATTTTCAAGAAAATCCTACACCACAGACTACCCTTTACATGGAATATTTTCCGTGGATGTTGACTTTTTCACAAATAGCTAAGGACTTTTATTCAATTACCATTTGTTTAAGACGTTTTTACAATAAATGAAATGTAATCTTAAAATCTCCGGAAAAGTACACTTCATTCTGGATGACTTAAAGCTTACAGATAAAATCTTAGTAGACAAAAATGTAGGCCTGCTAAAATACACAGTTTATGTCACTATATATATAAACACAATATATATATATATATATATATATATATATATATATATATATATATATATATTGCACTGAACATTTCTCGAGGGACTTTCGGGTAGGTATTTGTTTGAATTTTTCAATACTTATCTTTCTCAAATGGAAAGTCATTCATGTTTTTTAAGTCTTGAATGCGCAAAGAGAATAAAATGTCAAAACCATTGAATAGCGACCAGCCCTAAGCCTACTGTATTTTTTCTCCGTTGTTATCTATAAATAAATATGTAATAAGGCCATTCCAAAAGACGTCTATCTTGAAAATTTTGAAAATAAGAGAAAAATAAGCGTTTTTAAGAATATTTTGTACAAGAGTCAGCAGAGAAAGTCATGTAAGTGCAAACATTAGATCATTTTTAGTATACTTACATTTTAATCAAGATAGATGTTTACGGATTGGTTTTCTTATATATTATCGTTGCAAGAGACCGAAGCGAGTCAAAGACTTGCCTTGAAATTCCATACTATTTCTAGAGAAACAGCTGGATTCCAGCAACAGTTAATATCCTTGTTACATTTAGATGCCTTTAACTAATCACTATTGCGTATTTCTATGTAGCTTCAACAAACTATTCTTTGGCAAGAATACCTTATTTTCTGAACGCAATCCATTCTATTTGCATTTATACTCTTTAAGTGCTAAGTGGCGTCATGGAAAATGTGCTCCTGAGAGTGGAGAAAGGAAGGCACTTTTGTTACGCCTACATTCACGTCTTCTTATGGACTCACATTTAAACCTGAAACTAAATCATCCTCTGATTCAGAAGGCTCGCGTTCAATCCTTAATGGTACAAACTGTGCTAGTAAGGTTTCTTTAGAAGCTTTTCCTTGTCTTGAAAATCGAATAACTTCAGAGGCCGAAGTACTTCACGTTGAGCTGAACCTTCGTTTTATCAATTGTATTATGCAGCGTTTCTATGTAGGTACATGAGGAATACTAAACGTAGAGCAGAACTTAAGACAAATATTTTACTGGTTTTAATTGTTTTGTTTTGTTGGCGAGGTGGGGGTTTAAAGTTTTCCTTTAAAACGAGAGGAAACGTTTTAGTGAAAAGTTCTGTATTGCTTTGTTACAAAGCCTTTGTATAACAAGCTAAAGTTGTTTTGACAATACCCAATCGTTGGAGAGGAAGGATGTAAACAGATACTGTGTAATTTATCACAGAAGCAACAAAAATGGCGTGGACATTACGCGCTACACATGACTTGTTTATCGTCAAAGGAATAACGGTGATATTGGGTGTACGATAAAATATTAACGATAAGAATGATATCCCGTATAGCACTCTCCCAAATAATACTCCTGTAAAGGCAGTTCTCTCTGCTAAATGGCATATGCTTTACACAACATGAATACGTAATGGGTTTAAGATTACAGTTCTGCAAAGACGCAGCATTTTACTGTCGCCTAATAATCTAGCTGTACTTTCGTGAAATTTCGCTAGCCCATACCGTCAGTTCACTAAATGCGAACTAGTTCAATTTTCCCCTATCGTTTTACTTTCTTCGCGTTGTAATTAAATGTGCAACACAGCCTCTCCCGGAAGTTTCTCTCGCTGGGGAGTCGAGCACAAAACGCAGTGTATGTCGTCAGTCGTAGCGTAGGTGGTAGCGTGTCTACCTCATTACAAGAGGTCCCGAACTCGAATCTCGGTCAGAGGTTTTCTTCCCGGGTTTTCCCATATCCTGAAAGATGGATGTCGGATATCTCATTTGAACATCATTTGACCCATTTCATTCATGTCCGATGTGACTTAATGGAGGAAATTAATTTAAAAAACCTCCGTTAACAGGCATAATATGCGCGAAAAATTAGGGTTAACATTACTGAGGATAAATTTATTGAACAATATTTTAAATTACAGCAATGCAGAAACTGATTCATTTAATCTATTGACAATGGTAACTGCTAAAATCAAATTAAATCTTTCCTTAGCGCAAGTTTCTTTGCAATTTTCTATGAGCCAGGTCCATTATGTTCAGGAACAAGAACAAGAGCAGTAATGTTTGGAGATGACGTCATAGCACTAAATGGTTACCCAGAACAGGCTTGATAAATCGCCAGCGGAGACTTTAGGGAAACGTGGTATGCGTGTATTTATAATTCCTTGTGTGAACCACGCAAGGCTTGTCCTTGTCGGCGATGATGGCAGTACGGAGGCATGCGTTGTGCCTCTAGGGAACACACTCGGTATTACATAAGGGTGCTTTAAATCCACGGTTAGGTTTAAATTGTAGTTTTAAATTTTACAACTATACTGATATATCGTTAAACTACAGTTTAGTGCTACAGTATAAGATGATAGTTCCAGCTGTTCATATGTATAACGGAGTGGGTATTGGAGGAATTGCTGACATTTTGAAGAAGCTCGGAAACCCCTTTCAAAAACCTGATCACTTTCAGATGTGCAATTACCATGAACATTTAATTAGATCCAGATTTATGAAGCAGATAGTTCAACCACCCATATTAGGTCAAAGTCGAAACACGATCCAAAGTGCAACGAGAAAATATAAGCTACGAAATCATATAGTATTTAACATTAAATATCCAGTAAAATAACAATACTGGCTTCAACTTAAGCGTACGCATAAAAGCTAAGAAACACATAATGCAAATAATCCGTGCATTACGTAAATATAACGGCAAAAGCTGAGTACAAAATACTATAAACATTTGACTGTCGTCTAGCCTTCTGTATACCTACGAAAATATATTATATTTTGCCATAATTAGCTTAGAAAAACAAAGCTTAGAGTAACAATTTGTAAAATAAAATCGTATAACAAAATAAATTGTAATAAGCAGAATCAAGTGAGAGTATTTTAAGTACAAGTTTTGTAAGACAATTACTGTAACGACTGCTATTTTTCGTTGCGAATTTAATATGTTACGCTTATTTTTCACTTCGAGTGTTTATTATTTCAAAGCATTAACTTAATTCTAAACTGACAGGTCTACCAACAGCATTTAGTTGCGAGGGAAGAAGACGATTTGCGATTGTCTTCTTTTCTCAGCCTTTAGGTATACCAACACACGTTGCATTGCGGTGTAACTTATGCAGAAGGTTAAAGCACGGCATCTGCAATTAGACTTTTGGTTTGGTTTAACCAAACTTCAAACTACGTTCATAAATGCCGCGTAAGGTCCCCTACTGTGACACCCGGCAGTCACGATACATAATTCGGTCTTCCTGTCGACGTCATTCCCGAACCTGTGAAAGATGAGTCTATTTGTTCAGTTTCTAATGTATTTTCTTTTGATACTTCTTTTTCTCTACCTATAATAACAATAACAAAGAATAATTCGGAAATGATTACGCCATAAAGATTTTCTTACACAAATTATATGCTTTAATGAGATTTAGGGTAAGGTAAGGTAATTTCGCAGTTGTTTCACAGAACATAAAGTTTTTATTATATTAAACTAAGATACACTTTTGGAAACATTTTGTTTCGGTAATCACATAACTGACAAACATTTTAGTAAAGAATCACATTTTTGTGAACAATGATAAGCATAAAGACAGTCTGTGCAGGTAGGCAAGTTCGCAATAGGTAAGTTAAATTTGCAGTAGGGGTAAGGTAATTTTGCAACAGTAGATCATTCGATTCCTAAAGCTCACAATCATCGTCTTCAGAACCGGAAGCTTCACAAAATTTATCACATATGTAAACAGCTTCGTCCGTTTGCTGTGTTTGACAATTGTCATGATAAGGTGTCAAACAAAATGAGCACCGTGTCCGTGATGCACCTGTCTTCTTTTTCACATCAACCGAATAGGCCTTAGAGCAAACGCCACAAATCCAATCATCATCTTTATTGTTGCCTGGATGTTGCCGTTTGGTCGAACTCCCTGCAACATTCAGCTAAATTGAGACATTTGGCTAATGAGTCCTTTTTTTTCTGTTTCCTTGTGGGGTGCTTAGGGGCATTAGGAATTTGCAGCAGGTGTTCAACGTTTGGCACCGACTCATCCCGTTCAGCTGAAAGTGGAGTTTCATTTCTAGATCCATCAGATACAGCAGTTGGATTAAATGACCCTTGCTCAGTCAACTTACTGAGTGCTAGTGCCTCTTTTGGAACAGCATCATAGTTCAAGGAGCAAGCACCAGCTTTTTTCAAAGCATTAATGATGTTCACAGGGGAAAAACTTTGGAGGAAAAGCATGTTGAAGAGTTCATAAAAGTTGGAACAATTGGGTTTTGGGTGGGGATGTTCCAAAATGTAGGAGTTGAGTTTTTTGGACCAGTGGCTTTTCAAAGACCTGTAAACACCCAAATCAAGAGGTTGCAGCAAATGAGTTGTGTGTGCAGATATCGTCATTATGTAAATCTGATTTGGCTTGGCCAAATTTATGAGCTCAATTCCAATATGAGAGCTGTGTGAGACCATTAATAAAACAAGCGGCCTTTCTGATGTAACAGAAGCAATGATGAATTTGAACCATTCGAGGAACAGTTCTGCAGTAATCCAGCCTTTTGGCGAAATTTTTGTGACAGAGTTAGGCAAATAATCCTTAGACAATGAGTCATTCCATCTAAGCCCTTTGAATATAACAAAAGGGGGTATGAAAGCACCTTCCGCAGAAGCACATCCCACTAATGTATGAGTTTCTCCTCGCTCAGCATATGCTATTTTATAGACATACTTTTTCCCTATTTTGCTTACCACTTTGTTGGGTTTTACCACAGTTTCGTCAACATTCCAAATTTGACGTGGCTTAACCTTTATGTTCAGCTTTGTTAGAAGAGCATCCAACTTAGTAAAATAATCTCTAATCACAAAAGAGTTAGCCATTGAGGCACGATATGCCGACAGATTCTCGGGAACTCTTAAGCTTAAACCATAACATTCTTTGAATTTGGACCGCCGCCACTTGCTAGCCACTCCCTTTTCAGGATTAAACATATGTTCTCTTCCTTGGGCTGCAGCTATCATATGCAAGTTTTCTCACTTGGATCGCAGTTAGACCAAAGCTTAACTCCTGCATCTCTACTGTGTAGTTCACAGCGCGTTGCTCAATGTCAAATGTTAATGCAAATGGCCTACCCAATTTTTGTATCTGTGGATGATCCAGGTCTTCATTTTCGAGGACAAATTTCTTAATTGTATTGTATGGAACACTATGCAACTTTGACGCTTTGTATACTGTCATATTTTCGAACTTCACTGAAGTTTCATAATTCCTGTAAAGTTTTTCACTTCCTATTCTATTAGGCTTCATCTTCTTAGGAGCAATGTTGAGCGAAATTCTACGAATGTAATAAAAAGAATGAAGTTAATGTATTGCGTTTATAACTCAAAACATATTGCCTAACACAAATAATATGTCCCTATTATGGGCAGGTAAATTGGCAACATGACACAATATTGGGTAAGGTAATTTGGCAATAGTCTAAAATTAATTGGTTTTTGTGATTATGTATGCAGAATACTTACATCTCTTAAATGTGCAACTGTTGTTGTGCAGGAACACGTAGAACTGATGTAAGAGCAACTTAAACAGCTGAAGAGTTGAATGGTTCAAGATGTAGACGCAATTTCATAACAAAACACTCTGGTTTCTTAAGATTCTTGTACGTTTATGCGTCACAAAACAAATTCACACCATTGTTCATACAACACAGTACACCACATAGATCAATTCCGTGTTCCTAAAACGTGCGTAGCTTGCTTCAAATGGCTGGAAACTAAATTTAAACTTGGATAGGTATATCATGTCTTCCACTTCGACAGAAAACTCGTCACTAAATGAGAAAATCTTTGTTGTGCAGTAGGGCTATCCCTTATGGTTTACACAAACGATGAAAACGATCAAATGAGACGTTGTAGGTTATTGCCAGAATATTCATGAAGGTTATTTTATTGCTGTCTTGGGTCGCTTAATCAGCAGCGTATGTACTCTGAGGTTACACAATTGGGCTTTAATATGAACACATGTTAATCTTGTTTCCTAAGTGTGCAATAAAACTGATGCATTGGGTAACAGAACACTAGTGAATAAGGGAAGGCTGGTTCATCTGATGTAACAATTATGCTGAAACATCAATTATTATTAGAAAAGGTTGAACGCTCTTTAGTTTGGAGAGACAAAGTTCGCAGTGCCCATGATAACTGGCCGAAAATAAGGATGAGAGAATCAATAGCCGCCTCAGAGTTCAATAACCCTTCTCGTTGTCATGTCTGGCACCTGCTCAAGTTTCTTAAAGGAAGTGTCTGAAGAATACACTATACTGCAACGGAACTGAAAGTGAAAACCGAATGAATATGCTGCTGATGCGTAAAGTTTATTACTATAATAGTCTCCTGGTACTTGATTCAGAATTGGGAATCGAATTATCTAATAATAAATAGGATAGTACTCATAAACTAATGTATAATAGCATTTATATGGTGGTGCATTTTCTTGGAAATTACATAGAAAAACTACCAATAGCTGCCAGTTTTGTAATGATGCTCTCAATGAAATCGGCCACTGTTATGACGCTCCTCTTAGCTAAATTCACCTTAGCACAAATTTCTGTACACAGAACCTTATTTACCGTCACGTTTTTCTCAATACATCTTTTATATTTTCAAAATAAATGAGTGTACTCAACGCTTGGAGGAAGTAGCTTCTTTTGAAGTTATTTCTATATGGAGACCGTTGGAAACCACGACTTTCAACTTGTATCGACAATATGTTTTTGTTGTACAATTCTGAAATGTTTAACAAAATTGACAAGACCAAAAACAGGGGGAAGAAAAGCTGGCTACGCTCATTTTAATAACATTTCCTAGATTCTTTAAAACTTACTCCTCAAACTTGGATTGTAATACAATTATATCGTTCCTAATTTTTATTTATTTCTTTATTCTATGCATGGAAATAATTAAAAGAACAAAATGTAGTTTTATGAAATAAATTAAGGAAAAATGTCTGTGTGTAGTGAAAGAGGACAGAAAAGGAAAGAGAGACAGAGGGAGAGAGAGATTATGGCAAATTTCATATGCAGTTGATAAATATGGGGTGAAGATTTTCAATACCTTATGAAAAAAAAAAAAAGAATTTGATTTTAGATAATGGTGTTACGAATTTTACATATTCTTTAAATAGCATACCACTCCACTGCACTCCACTAGGTGCTGGCTGGCTGTATACAGCCAGAAGGTTTTTGCTCAGTGCCCGCCCGTTAAGGGTTTTACCGCAGGTAAGGTTTAGAATTTGGAAATTTGTAGGATGAAGGTGGTGTAGGTTTTGAGGTTGGGATTAATTTTGAGGTTACAGAATGTACCTTCGGGTTGAAGGGGGCATGCAGTACTTTGCACCCAAATATTTTTTTTTTTTTTTTTTTTTTTTTAACTTTTAGTTGGGGAAAAATTTAGATGCCAAACAGCTTAGAAGAATTTTGAGGAACTCAGCTTTAGCTGCTGATACCATTAGCTCCTGGGTTATCTGGGGTGACCGCATGCCATACGGGGGACCCGGTGTAGTCTAGATCGGCGTCTAGTGGGGTCATAATCTCCCAATGATCTAACAAGGGCGCTTCTATGAGATGGTAAACTTGCGTATAATTTTGAAGCCCGGCGCCTAATTTCATCCTCCACGTATGGAAGACCCGATGCTTCGTGGAGCAACCTGGTAGGGAAATAACGTCCCACAGGATATATAGACCGTAGTCTATTCTGTGCACGTTGAAGCCATGCTATCCAGCTGTCTGCTGCCATGCCCCAGATCTCGCAGGCATATAGCATCACAGGAATTACCAGCGCTCGGAAGAGGTAAATAGCATATGAAGTCTACTCCAGTCTTTATATTTAGCTGAAAAACACTAACAAATACGAGGGCTGTTCAATAAAGAATGATCATAATTTTTTTACGGTCATACTTTTTCGCTGTTAAATTCAATCTTATTTTATTCTGTTAGCTTAATGTGAAAATAACACGCCGTACTAGTTTCATTGTTGGTACTCCTGGTTCCCGCCTGTGAGAACCAGGCAAGTTCAGACATGTTCAGTATCGCCTACCGCTGCAATGGAGGTAACATGCAGTTAAAGTTGATGTTAGAGGAAGATCCGTAGTTTATTTCGAATGTAATCACTGCTGATGAAACTTGGCTACATTATTTTCATCCTGAGAGTAAAAGAAAAGCTCAGTATTGAAATCTCCTACATCACCAACCCCCCAAAAAAGAAAAGTGGTTGCTTCTGCTGGGAAAGTTATGGTCGTCTCATTCTTTGATATTCATGGAATGGTTTATTAGAATGTTGTACCTGCACACATATCAGAAACTGGACAATACTACAGGAATGTCCTGAAAACATTGCAAGTCCACATGAGGCGCAAAAGACCACATTTCCATGAAGCAGGCTGGATGCTGCACCACGATAATGCGCGGCTGCATATTGCCGATGTTGTTGTTGAATATCTTGCAAAAATCAACGTGAAGTGCATCCCTTGCCCTCCCTATAGTCCGGATTTAGCCCCATGTGACTTTTTCCTATTCCCTAACTTGAAGAAACGCCTTCGTGGGAGGCATTATCCATCATCAGAAGCAGTGGTGAAAGCTGCGGAGGCAATTTTGAAGGATCTCTCAAAAAATCGTTTCCAGCATGTCTTTGAAGACTGGCAGAAACGCTGGGACAAGTGCATCGCATTCAGGGGAGACTATTTTGAGAAGGGCCATAAAAATTATAAGGATGAGTAAAGGTACGTTGTCAAAAATTTGTGATTCTTTATTAAACAGCCCTCGTAGATAAAGTCGTGGCAGAGAAAGAAACAATGTAAAAGCACCAGTTTAAACACAGTACCTACATAAAATGAAACAGAAGTTGTGAATTTAATCATTTCCGAAAAACTTTTACTGCTGCTGTTTTAAATTTATCGATGCTATACTATTTTAAATATTACGTGGCTTCGTGAACTTACAAAGGAACGCCAGTTTTCTGTCCTTATGCAAATATATTATTGCATCCTACTGGATACCATACAATAACTAACTGAAATCGCAGAAAAAAGATAAAATAGTAACCTTCTTTACTGACATTTTGTGAAGAATACTGGAGAATACGTATGACGAGATAAGTACTAGCTACCTATTCACATTTAACAGCATAGACCTATTTGTGGACTCCGCTGCAAAAGAAAAGACATTGATAAACGTTTTCCTTTACAGAGTACTGTTACGTCAATTCAGACATGTCAACGTTTACTGGAATCCATCCAAGTCATGTTCATGCTGACAGTAACCAAAGTATTTGTCTCGTACACAGTGCATCTAAGGGTTATTTTTGACATATTTTTGTTATGAGTGCCAAGAAATGGAGAATATACGCAATAAGAGCCCTTGGTGTTCAATCGTGTCTCCTAATATGACGTAATAAATGCAACTTCTCTTAGGTTTAAGTTAGAAAATTATGAACAATTACGCATGCACAAATGGACTGTAAGGGACCTGAATGGATTAATCCCTTGTTTTTTGTATTAAATACACCTAAAACACAATTTATATCAACTATTTTATCTTGCAATAAAATGATCAGATTTTCTTCAAATAGACTATATCAATCATCCGGTGTAAAATATAAACTACAATGCCAGGCTTTTGTTTCTGATAATGCTGATTATTACAATGATGTACAATAGTAGAAGCCTACAGTGGCCGACATAAGTATTCGAACGTAAACATATTTATTACTTATATCATTTTAAAGCTACGCAGAGCATACGTAAACACAACTTGTACAAAGTAAACTTGAGTCTTCCATTAAACATATAAACTCATAAATAGCAACTGAAACTAATTTGCACTACAAGGAGAAGTAAGACGGTTACTTTACATCTGGACATAAGTATTCGAACACAGAACAGCTAGTATTTAGTTATCATCCCCTTTCTTTGAATTACTGCTGATATTGTCTGTGTGTGTTGTTTAGTGACTACAGAGTCCATATTTCTCCACTCTGTTTGAAGAAGTTCTTTCAGATGGTCCTAGCTTCTGATGTGATACTTCCTCACACGCTCCTCGAGTTCCTTCAAGATTTTCTCTGTAGGATTTAAATCTGGAGATTGGGGCGGTGTCTTCAAAGAGTGAGGAGTGTTGTACACAATCCAAAGCCTTAGAATGTCTGCAGTATGCTTCGGATCATTGTCCTGCTGGAAGTAGTAATCATGCCCTAGTCCCAGCTTCTCTGCACTCTTTTTAAGATTGTTTTCAAGAATCCTCTTGTATTCAAATTTGTCCATGATCCCATCTATGAACACCAGTTCCCCAAAGCCAGATGAAGCTATTCAACTCCATACCATCACACTGCTGCCACCATGATTCACTGTAGCTACCATGTTCTTAGGTTCCCATTCTGTATTTGGCAGTCTCCACACTTTAAGACGTCCATCACTGTTGTACAAGCAGAATTTGCTCTCGTCCGACCAGAGAAACTTATCCCAGAATTCTGTTGATTTCACCACATACTGTTCAGCAAATTCTATATGCTTTTTCTTATTCACCTTATTAACATATGGTTTCTTAATAGGAACGCGGGCATTGTACCCAGTACTATTTGAAACCCGTTCAACTGTTCTAGTGTGAACCACAATGCCAGAATATTGCTCAAGGCATCCTCCAATCTCAGATGCAATGACTCTCGGATACTGCTTCACCATTTTTATGATTTGCCTCCTGTGTCTGGTAGTGAGTTTAGAAGGAGTAAGTTTCTAGGTTTATTTACAACCGTATTTGTCGGTTTGAAGCGTCGAATTATGCAGAACACTGTAGTTTTGCTCCTGTTAATGGTTTTGGCAATTTCAGAGAGAGATTTGTACATATTTATCATGATATTCCTCTCTGCCACCGTTGTCTCCTTACCTTTACATCCCATATTACCATTGAGTTCACAATCGGCTGAATAACTTTGAGCACACTGTCTCGAGGTATATCATAAACACAACTGCTATGTGGTATGGGCGTGTAGGATACGTCACCTTTCTCTCTGTTCGATTGGGTACGTTCGAATACTTATACCCTCCAATAAGAAGGACAATAGAATAAATACAGTGCAGATTGTGTAATAAATACATGCAAAGTGATATTTTAAATATTGTGTTCGAGACACAAAAGGTTAATGTTTACATGTTAAACAATTCAACGCTGCAATATAAATATTACAGTATTTATAGTACGTGCAATGTTACATGTTACATTATACGAATACTTCTGTCGGCCTCTGTACATGTTTTTGATCCAGGATAAACCTATGGCTCTTAGGATACAACTCAGCTACAGCATTGTAGGGATCAACATAAAAAAGGAAGTTTTTTCTATTGTTGCTCTTTCCTTGACTGTAACGGACGAAATCGAAACCGCGGTAGCAAACTACCTAAGTACTCCACCAGCTGCTCAAGAAGTCAGTTTCACCTCCGTCATGGAAGTCAGGAGCATTATCCAATCTGTCCGGCCATATAAAGCTGCAGGTGCGGACAATCTGTCATAGCAGTGTTCAAAGCCCTACCTGCATCATGGATTCTGTTAGTGGTTCATCTGTTCAACAGCCTGCTCAAACTAGCCCACTTTCCAGGAGCATGGAAACATGCTAGAATCATCACACTCCCTAAGCCTGGAAAGGACTTGAAAGAACTAAATAGTCATCGGCCAATCAGTCTTCTCCCAGCTATCAATAAGCTATTCGAAAAAGTACTCCAGCAGCTTCTACAAGCCTTGCTAGACCGTCACCAGGTGCTGCGACCAGAACAATTTGCTTTCCGGCGTCAGCGCTCAACAATCCACCAGCTCCTCCGCATAGTTGATGAAGTGGTCAGAGCTTTCAACAACCGTCACTATGTTGCAGCCCTATTCCTGGATATTTTCAAAGCCTTCGACTCAGTGTGGCACGAAGGCCTCCTTCGCCGTCTTATACATTACGATCTCCCTTCATACCTAATCCATCTTATCCATAGCTATCTAAAAAACCGGTCTTTCGTCGTTGCCAGGGACGACATCATCTCTCAACCTTACGCCATAAATGCAGGGGTACCCCAAGGCAGTGTTCTGGGGCCCCTGTTATTCCTTGCGTTCATCAACACTCTTCCAACCTATAGAGGCTGCAACTTATATCTGTTTTCAGACGATACAGCTCTGACGGCCACTTCCACACATCACACCTCTGCGGTGAAGCGGGCACAGACATACGCTGATATGCTGTCCGCATGGTTCATTACCTGGCGCCTAAAGGTTAATGCCACCAAGTCACAGGCTATAACATTTACCAGAAGGAATCTACAAGATGTCCCTAATCTCCGGCTAGCAGGAAAAGTGCCATGGTCCAACTCAACGACATATCTAGGGGTCACCCTAGATATGAAGTTAACATGGAAGCCCCACATCACAGCACTAGCAAACAAAGTTAACAGAAAGATGGCAATGATGTACGCACTGTACAATAGAAAATCGACAATGGCGTTGAGAAACAAGATCCTCCTATACAAGCAGGTTCTGAGACCTGCACTAACATATGCCTGCCAAGACTGGGGTATTGCCGCCAAATCACACCTGTACAAGCTACAAGTGTTACAAAATCGCTACCTCCGTACCGCATCTCATGCCCATTGGTACATTCCCAACGATAACATCCATTCTGATCTCAAATTTCCTAAATTGACAGACCATATCCTGCACCTTTCCCGCAGCTTTTATGCTAAGCTTCCTGCCAGCTTCAACCATCTGATCCGCGGCCTCGGGGAATATGACCTCGACCCCGGAGAAACGTATAAAAGACCCAGACTTGTGCTAGGACCGCCATAACCACGAAATTAACCATACCAAAACACAAAGAATAACACGTTCACCGAACTACACAAACATTCCCAAACAACTACACCACCATCTGACCACCATCTATTAATTGAAACCCCATCTCTATGCCAGTAAGGGATCCAATCCCGGAATGGCAATAGTCGAAGGATTCTCCTTCGCGTAGGAGGATCCCCTTCAACGACCTCTGTGCTGTATGTGCTGTGTGTTTCCTTGACTGATAATAGGATTATTCTTATTAGTGAAGGAGTAAATGATGACAGTTAAAGTTTCAAAGTTGACATAATGGATTCAAGATGACCAATTAATTTTTCGATTTTGATCTGCTGTTCTCTTACTGCCGTAATATTCTGAATGTTATTGCACCATACATTTAATCCTGATTAATCTGTTCTATGTTCTAATGTTCTATGGCTCATTATATCTGTCTTCACATCTTGGAGGTAAATTTGCCAATATTCTTTGTTTCTCCCTATATGAAAATAAAATCTCGCAACGAAACAATAGTTATGGCCGCATAGCGATAATCTTTGCCTAACCTAATGAGTTTCCTGGAGAACTCGTAGCTTTAGTAACTTAGCTTGGCGGTTAGGACACTAGCTCCTCAGTTCGGGAGATTTCTGGCTGGAAGATTGGAGCTTGTCTACAGCCACAAGGATCTGGAAGAAAAGGCGTGCGTGCGTGTGTGATTTTAATGCTTAAAAGGAACATACAAGCCGGGGTGGGGGACGAAATGTAGCTCTTTTCTCTGCACTTCAGCTTTTATTCCGATAGTCATTTGTCCTTTCTGACATTCGAAAGCTTATGCAAATCAAATGGAGCTCTGTATAGTATTTGCATCACTGATACGATCTCAGTATCAAGAAAAAAATACCATAGGAGGTGCCGAAACGCCGGCATATCTGAGTTTATCAGAAAACGAATCAGAGGATCAAGCGACCATAGACACAATATACTGTTGGATAATACAATTAAAACCAAATAATTCACAACAAATAGAACATATTATTTCTTTCTTCGCGATTTTTAACACGCGCTTTTTAAAATTATTCATATTCAAGTTGGACTTTTGTGAGACAAAGAAAATATAGCATACATGTCTAAAAATAAAATTCAAACCCTTAAACAGGTCCTCTTTGTTAAATTAAAGTAATATTTGACGAAATGGAAAAAAATTGAAGTAGTTAGTTTCGTAGTTACTGTACATTATGCAGGCAGTGTGACTTTCGATGTCCAACTGCTTTTGCTGAGTTGTATGAACTCATGTTCTCAAATTCGGAGCCTATACCTCCTAATTACAGAAGACGCCAAAGGTGTGGTGGCAAATTAGGAGTATAATAATACACCTAAGTTTCTTGAGGTTAACCCACGCCTGCTCCACTCCTTTATATTGTAAGATTATAGAGTTCACCTATACTTACGAAGTATTTTCAAAATCCGCATTTTCTTGAAAGTACATCCTTCATTAGAAGTGCGAGTAATAAATATATAGGCCAGTGATCGTAAAACTGTCTGCCGTAAACCAGTGTTCAAGTTTACCTTTCCTTCACTTAGAAGGGTGCAGATCTCGGAAAGAAAGGATAAAAAAGACAGAAGGCGTTGGTTCAATTCCTGAAGACCAAGCGCAAACTTTGTCGTCTTTTCCTGTCGTAAACAAATAAATGACGAATTACAAATTCTTTGAATGGTACATCGTGGCTTATGTGAACATGCAGTTGTCTTTCAGTTACGCATGCCAAAGCCATAGCCATCATAACAATGTGGTCGCCGGTCTCAAAGCAAAGTATGAGAAAAATCTAAAAGAGTACACACCCGGTATATGGGCGCCCACGATAACATATTTTGTCGTTGTTACCGCCAGCTTTCGCCCCTCGTAATTACGGAAACACTGTAATTTTACATCTATTTATCAAGCCATCACGTTTGCGTGTTACGTCAGCATTAAAGTAAGGTCACCGCAATACAAATGAGAAATGACGTCATCGTTTGAAGCCTGTAGGGTACGGAAGGGAATAGGAGCCATTAGAGTTTAAGTCTGAACTATAGTTTAGCCGTGTGTGTTCCTTTATTTGGCAGATAGTAATAGTACTGTGGACGGCATTTTATGGCGTCTTCAAGGCTAAAGGAGAATTGAAAACTTGCCAAAGAAAAATGGAAGGAAAGGTGTAAACGTACTTAGGGTTTCAAAGTTATTCTGTTTCGATTTCTGAAAAACGGTTCTGAGTTCTGCAGAGTTCGTTTAATAACGTAAGCGTATGTAAACTGTAGAACAGAAACATTTTCAATTGTTTTTCCCCTTTCCTTCCTTTTGCGAACCTCTTAGCCAGTTAGGTCATATCGGAGCATGAACGAAAAAAGTGAAATGATGCTCAAATGAGGCCAGGTTTCACAGAGTTTAGAGTTATCAGACATTCATAATAGAAGGGAAAACCGCGGAAAAAATATCCGGATAACTCACCCTGACCGAGATTCGAACTTGGGACCTCTTGAATGCGAGGCAGACACGCTATCGTCTGCGCTACAGAGGCGGGTTTTATGGATTTTGTTGTTAGATTTACAGTTCTCTGATATTCATGGATTTCTGTGGAATATCGTCAATACATTTTTCTATGCATCAAGCATCCTGGAAACTGCCATTTACTTTTATACGTATTCACATACAGCGCTATGGCATCCGATTAATCTAATATTTGCACATAGCAATAATTTTAAGGGTAGACAGGTGATTTTAGATTTCCGAACTAAACTCTTCTGTTGGCTGGAACTAAATAATTTTAATGTCAGTACCATTGTATAACTATTCTACTTAATATCCTAAAATTAGGGTTACCAACTGTTTTTCAATAAAATGTAGGTCACGGGCAATCTAAAATATGAAATACGAAAATGTGGACTATTGTATAGAAATGTTAAATATAGGAATATAGAGGGATCCGTCTATTGTTTAGAATTACAAACTTTTACATTAGTTTTATCAGATCCAATTTTTTTTTAAAAAAAAGTACAAATGATTAGTAGATATCTTGCCATTTTTGTGATTGCAGCAGTGACAATGACAATAACGATCACATTATTAGGTTATATTAAAAGGTGCAATATGGCAATGTGCACACCAAAACAAAAGGTTTAATGTGTTCTTGGATCGGTTTAAGCAAAAGCTGGAGGGTGCATATTTACAACGAAATGTTAGATGTGAATTTCCAAATGTCACAGATTGATGTAATTAAACTAATAATAATAATAATAATAATAATAATAATAATAATAATAATAATAATAATAATAATAATAATAATAATAATAATAATAATAATAATAATAATAATAATAATAATAATAATAATAATAATAATAATAATAATAATAATAATAATAATAATAATAATAATAATAATAATAATAATAATAATAATAATAATAATAATAATAATAATAATAATAATAATAACAGTAATAATATTAAATACATATAATAATAACGTAATTTAAATACATACACATGCATTTCGATTTTAGGCGGTTAACTGTACAAGACAAGCATGTTTAATGTTCTACAAGCATTAGGTTTTTTTATGTTTAACATTATTTAAACAAGAAAGAGTGTTGAGATGATGAATAACTTACTTGAAACAAATTAGGTATGCTCAAATGAGTCCTAAGTTCTTAGAATTAAAGTTACCCATTGTGATTGAAACACTGAGGGGACACCTCGATCCACTGCAACCCCATAGAAATCTATTGCAGGCTGTTACACCTCCAGTGGAAGAGTATGAGCCAAAGGAGATCATAGGACGGCAGAGGGCGGAGCCAGCTATAAAGCAAAGACGCACAGAGGTCCCTAAGTCACCCGACGCACCACCGAAGCTGCTCAGCACCACCCACGAATAGGGACAGTAATAGACAGTAATTTCTAAGCGGACCAGGGAAGAAGTTTTGCAGAACGCACGCATCTGTGCCATCTGTACGCATCTAACGTAACTACCGCACTGACAATCAAATCTGAAAGATGACTAGGGAGCGAAAGAGAAGGGAAAGAAAAGTGACAGACGTTACCGCTGCGCCACTTCAGTAAAGGTATCCAATATGCACCAAAGTCATTCTTGAAACTTAGGGAGGTGTTTAATGTAAATAGTTAAATATAGCTGTAACCTAAGCACCAGCAAGTTTTGATAATTTTCAGAAATCAGCAGATCTGTGTACCTTGTGATATGACAGGAAGGTTGGATAACCAACACGCTATCTACTATAAAAGGCTTCTCGCGTGAGCTAAGCCTCCATTTCGCGGAACTTGACCGTACTTTACATTCTGCATTCTTAATGTATAACGTCACGCGACCAGCACATCCACAATGCTTTGGGGCGTCAGCTGATATTAGGGACTAACAAAGAAAGTGATAGCCTTGTAATATTAATTTTGTTCTATATTCTGATGTCCTTGCATCCCTCAATCTTTTAAACTTGTTTTTAAGTTTGTTCTGGACTTTATCGTTTCTTTGTTTGTGTGGTAATTTTCATTTCATTATTGATCGTTTTAACCTCGTTCCTGACAGATGTTTCTTTTGTACTTTACCACGTATTCACGTTGTAGGGAGAAAAGATATTGTATTCTCTCAAAATTTCATTCCGAGATTTCAATGAAAATTCATGTTTTGAGGTCCTCTAAATAAAAACGTGAATGTAACGCATCAGATTTATTTTATTTCTTCCTTTCATTTTGTGATTCTTGATTATACATTACTTTCATTTCATCTAATAGTGAACCCCCATTATGTGCACCCCACCCTGGACTGGACTACTTGCCCGCCTTGGTAGCGTGGTGGTAGCATGTCTGCCTCACGTTCAAGAGGTCCCGAGTTCGATTCTCGGTCAGGGTGAGTTACCTGGATAAGGTTTTTTTCCGGGGGTTTTACATAACCTTCAAGACGAATGTCGGGTAACTCTGAGCTTCATGGACCCCGGACTCATTTGAGCATCATTTCATCCATTCCATTCATCGTCCGACATGACAACGTTGGAGGACGTAAATTAAAAAAAAAAATACTGGACTACTTTACGGAGGGGATTCGCCATGAAGACCTCAAACTCGGTCTATTGTACCTGTACCTTCAAGTGGGAGCACCCCGGGAGGAAGGATGAGGGGAGAGGAGACAGAGGACGGCCGACCCAAGGAGCCACAACAGTGCAGAGGACAGGGTCCCTACTTTTACTAGATGGAAACTCCCCGACAGGCCAGGACAACGGACATCCCACCTACTGGTTTGGAAACGGCCCCACTAGAGCAGGTTCGGAGACCGCGGACTTTCCTACCGAAGGAGGAAGTATTTATCAGAGTATATCATCCTACCACGCACAGTCAAGACACCGGCTGACACTTCTATCCTGAAAGAGACCATCAAATGAGAGATAACATAAAATGATAATGGAGATGAAATGAAGGAACAGGAAATTCGGGGATGTAATTAACCTACCCAGCATTCGCCTGGTGAACTGGGAAACCCCGAAAAAAACCATAGTTCAGGAAACCGCCTGAGACATCCCGCACGGTCATTCGACGCTGAAGTTCGAGTCAAATTTCACAGAAAGAAGTGCTTTTAGGTCTCCAATAAAAAATAAGTTAATAAAGACTATTTCTGCCTGCCCGTCCGTGCTATGTACACTACAAATAAAACATGCAGAAGTGGGATAAATACCAAATTTCACAAGTGAGACATATTTCAGGATGCAAGATTTTCAGAAATTGCTCACTCCAAACTGCACTTTTATGTGCAAAATTTGTTATCAAATTTGGTTTTCTTAAAATTGATCCCAAATATTTTGATTTGAATATTTTTGGGGTGCTTCTGTAACTAGCCGGTGACTTTAACTTTGTTCTCATTGAACTTAGTGTGCAAATGGAAATCATTAGATGAACACTTACTGCAGAAAAAGAAATCATCCTTTTAAAGATACACAATAATAGATGTTGACTAAATACTATATCCATTTTAAAGTATTCCTGATATTAATTTGGAATTTTCAATGTTTTAAGCAGCACGCTTTGAAGAATTAGAGGAGGTTCTTTCATTTAAAATCGTGTTTACCACACTGCTATGCTATTAAAACAGTTGCCTCTCGTAACAGCGTACTTCTATATATCTGTAACAAAACGTGTATTGGGACTATTTCTGACCAATATTTACTGTTTTTATAGTAATTAGATAGAAATATTGTATAAGAGTGAGCGACTGACCATGGCTTTAAGCGTTTTTAAACCCTCCAAGAAGACTTAATTTCACTTGCCTTTCCATTTAGCAATCGATTGCAGGTTCTGCATTTAATTCCTTATACAAGGTTGTTGTAATATTCCTTTGATAAATCATATACCTACCTAAAAGTGTCCTGATATGCAAGGACATGGGTTTGGAATTACGCCTCAAAAATAAGAAGCAAATTAAAGGAAAGCATTGTAGATAAGAAACTACTCAACACTCGCTTAGTGGCCAGGGAAACTCTCGAAAAGCGTAAGGTAGGTATTTCGCTCGGTTATCTTGTGACCCAAGATTGAAACTTCGAATCTATATACATTGGTACTACCGCTGCACACGCAAACGTAAATGGTGATTTAACATTCAGCTTAGATGTGCTAAAATACCCCAGTTTTTGAACAAAATAAATTACTCACGTACAACGCCGCAGTATTATTTGGGGGAGTCTGTTCTAGACCATAAATATGAACTAGCGTTCGTATATAATTTGTATCTTACTCACTAAAGCAAATGATACACCGCGATACTGATGGCTCGAGAAATACGTCAGTGTATTTGAAATGTGAAAATACACTGTAGCCGAAGAATACAGTCTGTCAAGCAACATAAACTTCATGTGAGAAAAGGAGATAGATAATAGTGATTTGATTTTTATCGATGAACAAGTTAATCTTTCTCATTGCGTAAGTGAATTACTTATTTCTTTCAAACTTTCTAACTAGGTATATTTCACGATGAATAAAAGTATGAAATTCACAAAAACTACCAAAATTCCATATAGAATCTAAGTTTAAACGAAAACTAGTTTTGGTGTTGTCGCTGACGTATATTGTTATTTATGGTACCAGTATTGTAGTAGGACATTATCGTTCAACGTTTTATCTACATTGATAAAAATATAATTTAATGTTATTAAATGTAAAGTGTTTACGGCGAACTGTATACATCAGTTCTTTTGTAGATATATGCATGTTAGAAGATTACGAAAGGTTATATCGGAACACCAACTGAAAATAAAATAGTAACGAAAACATGGAGACAGTTGTATTTAGTAATATGGAAGACAGTAAAATTGTTTAGCTTCAACATAAGGATAAAACTGTGAACATTTGCAACAGGCCGTGTAATAAATTTCCTTTGAATTGTTTTAAAGTTGTAGTTAAATTTAATTAGCACTTAATATCTAGTTATTTTAGTTTTACTTTACCATACCAAGTGTAAATTATGAAGTGCTACTTCGAAGATCCTCCAATGTACGCAATCGTGTGTATTACACGAGTAATAGAAATAGCAGTTACATGAACATGAAATTAATTACTAACATCTGTTAAACATGTTAGCTCAATAGCAAGGTCAGAACGATTAACCTTTATGGCGGACTAGCGATCGATTATCCACACGTTAAAAATATAATCCCACTTTAGCTGCTGCATCAATTAAATCGTAAGTAAATATTGTGACTTTTTGGTTTCGTAGAATTAAAAGTCCAATTTGCCGAAATTATAAAAGTTCTTTATTTGCGTAGAAACACACTGCGTAGCAGCAGAACTACATTACATATCACAATCTACAACATCAAGGTCGATGACAAAAACAAACAGCTTACTCAACTTCCACTGTTTATAACACTCTTGTTACATGTCTTTACAACTGTTTACTACTCACGACTGTCTCTTGCCATGCCATGTGGTGCTGACTGGCTTTATATAGCCAGAAGGTTTTTGCTGCGTGCCCACCCGTTAAGGGTGAAATGTGGGTTTTTAGAATGGTGTTATTTATGAGTGTGTGTGTGCGTGCGTGTGTGTGTGTGTGTGTGTGTGTGTGTGTGTGTGTGTGTGTGTGTAGTGTTTAACGCCCGCTTTTACTACATACGGCACCGCATGCGGTGACACTGATAATACATGAGATGAAGATGGAGCACCGGTGGAATGAGATGGCGGGGGAAACCGGAGCTCCCGAAGAAAACCCGCCCCAACGCCGTGTTGTCCACGACAAATCTCACTTTGCGGTCGCCTGGGATCGAACCCGGGCCGCCTTGGTGAGAGCCAAGCGGTATAACCACTGAGCCACGGCGCGGCCGTGTTATTTATGAGGTTACAAGCATGTACCTAGGGGTTGAAGGACAGGATACAACACCTTGCACCCTGGTGTTTTTATTTGTTTTTACTTTGAGGAATAATTTTGATGCCAAGCAGCTTGGAAGGATTATGTGGAGCTCAGCTTTAGCTGCTGTTCGGATTAGCTTCTGGGTTATCTCGGATGCCCGCAAGCCATGCGGGGTAACCGGTGCTGTCTAGAACGACGTCTAGTGGGGTCATAATTTCCCAAGGATCTGACAAGGGCGCTTCTGTGGTTGGGTAAACTTGCGTATAATTTTGATGCCCGGTGCCTTATTTCATTCTCCACGTATGGAAGACTCGAGGCCCCGTGAAGCAACCTGGTAGGACTGTCTCTTGGCGAGTCGTCGCTCTCTTAAATACCTCATTGATAAATTCGAGAGACTTCTCGAGCAAATAAGAAAACCAACTATTCTCTGTCAATCGAGATATCACTAGAACCTTCCTTACGCGAAACCCTATCTGGCCGGCAAGTCACTTATCTCAAGCGCTGCGTTTATCTGCTTATGCAAGCACCGTCCACCTGTTATGTTTATCTGTAGGCTCTTTGTGTACTCAAGCCGCGCTTATCTCTCGGCACCGAAATTTCTGTGCTTTTCGCCGCGACAATATTAAGGAATAATAGTATATTATGCAACGAAACTATAATGGTAGTAATTAAATGGGAGTAATTATATTAATAATTATAATACGAGTGTTCCATTACAGTTTCATACGACTGTTTATGCTCCATCATATATCTAAATTAAAGGTTTCATTTCAAAGTATTCATTTCTGGTTTCATTGATGTTACAATCGTGAGACGTAGTGCTCAGTACGCAGGCGCAGAAATATTGATTACTTCCCTATAAACAGCTGTTAACGTGTGACAGTTTAACCTAAAAGAAAGTATAGACAAACTGGAATAAATTGAATAAATAAATGTTCAGCGTTGATTTCAAAATAGAATAGTGAGTCCACAAGGTCGACGATTTCATATTTTGAGAGAATTCTTCGAAATATACTAGGAATACATTTTCTGAGAACGAATTCATACCTTCTGATATTCTCCAATCCATGAATTATGAATAGAATTTCTCGTACATCTTTCTTGACTTCTGTGGCAACAAGTTGGTAATATTGAGTGCTTTTGCCGTAATTTCTGGGGATATAAGTTCAATGTCACTGTTATTAGTGTCAGACATTTTTATCTTTTTTCTAAACTGGCGCTAGGACCATTGTCGATCGAAACGAGAATAATCGATACTTACGCTTTCACAATGTTACGTGGCCACTTCTGATTGGTCGAATACCAATAGTTTAATGAACAGTGAGGCGGTGCTTGTCCGTTAAGTACCTCGTTGAGCCCTCCCGGCACTCAACACCTGATATGATAGGATATGTGACGGGTGAGGGCTACGGATGGGAGGTTTACAACAGGTCGGGGTTTTCCTCAGGGTAGGTCTGCATGGATTCTTTCTTTTGGGTTTCAGGGAGTGGGTGCGTCCTGACAGTGTATGGGTATTATCCCATAGAAGACATCACGACCGTTGAGTGGCAAGCTTATTTATACATGTAGGCTTCCCCACTCGTCACTGTTGTGTTGATGTTATTCGCACATTAGGCACGATATTTAGGATTTGCCCGTTGCTGTGCGCGTGATCTGAATCACAGTCGCACGTGAACTTGTAAATTACTAGGACGCGCCGAGTGGTGTATGTAGCTTTGTACGCGTTGTCGTTTCTGGACGTCGAGAGCATTACTTCGCGCAATAGACTATTTCCGGAGGATTATTCAACAACAGAGTTTGGTAAAATCTTGATGATGTTGTAATGTGTGCAGTTTCTCTCACTCGCTAACACAGAGTGTTCGATAACCACTGAACGTGTGTTGCTCGGTCCATTCGCGAATACGGACTTTGATGAACTTTCCGTACTTGTTGCCCGCTTCACTCGCCACTACAGAGTGATTTTTTCTAGCAAACATCAAACGTCGTCATTGCACAAATTTCCCCTTCCTTTCGCCGAATTTTTGACACTTAGAGGTCATGTGACCTGTTACTCGTTCCTTATAGGTTGTGTTGTGTTGTGTTTCATTGCAATTTCTAGTTTCTGAGGCATGTATTCCACGCAACTTTCACTTCCCCACGGTCTAGGTAATTAATGCAGAAACACGTTTGAACATGTGTATCTTAAATCCCCGGTGTCTATTCTCTCATCACGTATTATTTGCAGACCAGTGCTTCGGCAGGCACTAGGGTCTAGCCTTGAGCGATTCTCGAACAATGCCCCCGTTGTAGGCTCAACACAAGTAAAATTCCTGTGAGAGTAAGTGTTCATTTTCCCGGCGCTCTTTACACGTTGGGTTCTCGTGCTTGCAATAAAATATATGTATTGGGATTGCCTGTTTAGTTTCTGAAGCTGTATATTAAATCATTATCTGCTATATTTGTTATAATTTAGCTTAATTCATATTGTGGTAACTATCCGCTCTTAATTATGCATTTAATATGACTTTCGCGGTTATTATGCCAATGTTATGCCTAACAGGGACGATATCAACAGGTGTACTTTAATGAGGCCCATTAAAGTACGGCTACCAGTCGTATAAATACTTAAGTTTGGCATGGTCGAGCTTAAGATAGATAAGGTAAGATTTAAATGGTAAAATTCAACAATCAAGAAGGTTATGTTTCATATCTAAAATAATAAACATTCAAAACGTAGGGGATTTAGTACAGTTTATGCACATACTACAGTAAAATAGGCAAAACACGCTGGTAGGGTAGGTTACCTATTCGAATTCCGGAAATTCAAGTTTCCATCGTGGCACCATGGTACGGAAAGTGGATTAATAAACACTATCTTCCAAAAACGTAAGTTTAATCACTTCATGGTGAATATTTTAAACTCCTGTTGTTTCTTTTTAGCGTATACACATTGAAATAAAATAGTATTTTATAGAAGCTATCCAGTTAAAACAACCGTGTTAACATTTTATATGTACTTAACGACCTTGTTATGACCTACATTCCAATGATTTAAGTAAGGTACCTTTCGGAGTTTAGACACTCTTGTTATTACATTTTAGAATTAGAACATAATGCACAGCTTCAATGAGTCAGTGTGCATCATGTGTCAGAGAAATGTGTCCCAGCATTCATCATCATATCATCCTACTTTAAATTTAACCTTGGCATACACTTGGTGATACGTCACGAAATATAATTTACATATGCATCCTGTATTAATATGGTACCTATTTGAAAAGTCACCTGTTACAAAGAGATAGCTTAAGGGAGTCGAATGAATTACAATTAACGAACTTCCAGATAATCTAATTTTGAAGAATGAAATATCGACAGAAAGCAGTAACAAGAGGGCATGAAGGTCACTGCTCATTTAACCTTTAAACTTAAAAGGTATAAGACACGGAAACAGAATGCATGTTAATCCCTTTTAGAGCGGTTTTTAACTGACCTTTAACTATCAAGATTTACAGAAATATCATACTAACCTAAAGGCAACACGCAAGATGCTCATAATCATTACAATGGTAGCTGTTTCCTATTTTGTGCTTTGTGAAGTTCGCTATCACAATCGAGGCCTTTGTTACGAACATGGTACATCGTTTTTACTTCCTTTCGTCGGATGTTTATTAAATGCTTAACTTCAGTCATTTCTCTACAGTGAATACTTCACTAAGTACCTGAATATTTTTATATATGATAGTTATAAAATAATCTATGACTTTGGTATTTGTAAATTAAATTGACGTTTAAATGTGTTGCGGATTTGAGTTTTCTTCACTGAAGTACTTCACGAATCTGCATGTTCTGTTAATTATTCCATTAAGACAGCATAGTTCCCTCCCTTAACGCAATAACTAATTCGCAGCGACGTCGAAAACAAAGCGTGCATTCTTTACATCTCAGAGCGTGTGTCTACAAATATCTGTAACACAGAAATGAAAGCATTCATGAACTCTGTCTAGTTTTAAGGATCAATATCGCATACGCTATTAGTAGGGGAAATAATATATCGTGTCGCTAAAAATCTTATGTAGATATTACTTACACATATGCTACTTCCTTAACTATTGTCATTTATTTCTATACCTACAACTTCTATAAGCTATTTCTATAAAAAACATATTTTCCAATTTCTTTGAGTTAACTTCAATCAACAATTGGCGAATTATTAACATTTTCAAGAGAGATACAGCTAAATGAAGCAAGGGTATGTCAAATGCTTGCAAAGCAGGTCTATATATGCTGACCTTGACATTATGAGAAAAAATAACTGAATAGAAACTACTTCCAAAAATGAAAAATCATTTAAAATACCATACTACAAATGAACAAAGGATCTTTTAAAATGGATGATACAAATGATACAACTAAAAATTTATTTGAAACAAATTGTATTTAAAAGACAGATAAACTTTTTGTGGTATGATTATGTTTACATTTTTCCCGAATTATACCTTCATGAGCTATTATAAAATTCAAGATTTTCTTAATCCTATAAATTTCATATATATTTTTTTATTTTTTATTTAGGAGATCCCAAAATCGGTATTTTCGGTGATATCTCTCTAGACATTGAAGTTTTAGTTGGGTACAACACCTTCTTTCATGTACAGAAAATAAGCATTGGGGTATCATATGAAAAAGTTCCGAAAAGGACTTTTATTATAATGTTAACAAAGGGAGGGAAGCAAAAGCTCGTCACTGATTAAAATGTGAACAATAGTTTTTAATCCTTGTAGACGAAACAGTAAAAAAGAAGAAAAGGGGCACCGCTGATGATAATGTGATTTAATACACAAATTAACTTAAATTTTAGGATTATGTCAACACTACTATGATAATAAGTATGGTTGTTGAAATATTGGTATAGATTATACAAGGAAAGGGAGACGTCTTACATAGTTCGTTTGTTTCTACCATTTGTACAGCAAAAAGGGATAGAATGAAAGAAACAGGTTACACATCGCAGGGATAGGCCACGATTAATTTTCCTGGCTCGAAGATACGTCTTGGAAATGCCTACAGGTGGCGATAAACGACCCGTCGACCAAGCAACCCTCTAGTGTCCATTGTTAGTACTGAGCGGAATGGCTTAGGCGCTTTCGTTTGTGGCCCGCATTCGGAAAGCCCAGGTTCGATTCCCGTGGCCGACCTTACCTGACCCATGGGTTTTTTCGGGTGTTTTCCCAGATCGCCAGAATTTCCTGCCATTGTCCGTTATCATTTCACATCATCTCTCATCTGGTGGTCTCTTTCAGGGTAGAAGTGTCGGCGGGTGTCTCGGCGGTGCATAGTAGGATGGTATGCTCTGAATGAACCACTTTCTCCTTCGGTAGGACTGTTGCCAGTTTCCGAACCCAGGTGTCGTAGAGGGACTGCTTCTGAACCACAGTAAGCAGTGCCGGGGAAGTTTCGGAGTAAAATGTAGGGACCCTGTTCTCTGCACTGTCGTGGCTCCATGGGATGGCCGCCCTCTGTCTCCTCGGTGTCAAATTAATAAACGTCGAACTTTCGGCCATTGTAAACTCCATGGCCTTCTCCAGGATCTGAAGAAGGCCATGGAGTTTACAATGGCCGAAAGCTCGACGTTTATTAATTTGACACGCTGATCACCCGTGAAGCCTTGATTATTAAGGAGCATCTCGCTCGTAATTGGAATATGATGTACCAGATAAACAAACCTCTGAAAAACTTGCCCTATCTCAGATGTGCATGAAATAACCCTTTGGATTATACTTGCAGTTTAGTTGCAAGTGCAAGTTCAGTGTGCTTGATCAAATATTTTACAGTGGGAGACTTTAGACTTCTTTTAGAGAATGGGGTTTCCTTTAGTGTTGGATTTAATCTCTTCTTTTCAATATTTTATGTTGCGTTTCTCTGCCTCTTTTCTTCTTTCTTTCGTGGAAGAACGTTTGTGGAAGCTTGCATGTGGCACGCGGAACTGCGCCAACGAAAGCTTGCGTAACTTGTCAGCACTGTTTGTTCAAGTGTCCATAGTTGCATTTCCCGTAGCTTTTGAAACCTGTCCATGACGTTGCTATTGAAGGTCAATGGAAAAGGTTAGAGCAGAAGCATGCATGGTTCGAAATTTTTAGAGCTGACCTAATACAGTATGAACCGAAGGGGACCCCTGAATAGTTAAAATCGATTAATAGTTAAAATAGTTTAAATCGATTATAATTTTCGAAGTCAAACCCTGCCAAACGTGTTCTCGTTTGCGCTTGGAAATATATCACACTCGAGTTTAACACGGATGTCGTTAGGAATGCCGAATATAAGCAGTTCGAGTTCCGGCTGTAACTTTTGGGAAGCTGAATTAAAATATATAAAAGAATTCAAGTACCCAGCGGAGCTTCAAACATATATCCTCACCTTGACTGTGTAACTCAAGGAAGGTAAGCAAACATCTGCCTCTTCTCAAGGGAAGTTCAAAGTGTTTGTTTCACCCCTGCTACTAAGTGATGAAGAGGCTTAAGATGAAATCCCGTCTACTTTTTCTAAACGTCAGTAACAATACTTTCGGTAGAACATCTCTTCGTATTAACAAGTATTTATAAAAAATGTCTTTACTACAAGTATGTTCACACATCTTTCTATCATACTCCCCTCCCCAAAAAACTGCGAATTAAAACATTCTACTTCTACCTGTTTTGCAACACTTATAAGAAGAGCCCTTATCTATTCCTCTCATTCATTCTAGTAGTTTCCTTTCCCTTCAATCTTTTTTGCACCGAATAAACCACGTAATTTCTCTAACCACAAAATCAAATTGCTCCAATCACAACGGCTAGTTGGCTTACAGTCCCTCAGGGCGTCAGGCATTAAAATAAAAAGAAGAAAACCGACTTCTCCAACATGTTCTTTTATGGCTGCAAAGATTGGCATTCTAATGTCCATGCTTTTTTTAATTGGTTTTAGTTTTTTAGGAATTGGGATTAGAAGCTGTGTTTAGCTTGTGTTGGGTCTCTTCAATGCTGAAAGAACAGTCTAATCGGTTGAACTGGTTGGTTTCCGAGGTTATCCTATATACTCACCCTTCATCATAATGTGTACATGTTGGCTATGAGCTATTTCTAAATTTCTCCTGAAGATTTAAAGAGAAATAAAGTAAAAATTAAAAGAATACGGACAAAAATGGGAGAAGGAAACCGTACCAGTAATGGAATAACTCAGCCGAAGCTTCAAATTGTGTTACTCTGAATAGGCTTAAACGTTGGATGCCCTACTTAATCTACACTGATTACTGGCTTCAGATTGACACCCTAGCTAAACGAATCAGGAAATTACATTTGCATGAAGTAGTCCAACCTACACTTCGGTCGTTCTGCCAGCTTCATTCATCTCTTGGAATCGCAATGAACACGATATCACAAAGATCTGTGAACATAGTGCCAACAAATCTCCTTGGCCTTACGAAGCAGACTCAAACCTGCTGCGAAGCGCTACAGACGCAGTAAATGGAAATGTGAGCGAAAACTTGTATTTTCTCAAGGTGAACTTGTCACGAAGTAGTCGTGGCCGCTTCAGGACGCTTTCCAGATGATACAGCACAAGCAAATGTACTGTAATGTATGTTAAATCAAGTCTGGGATGTTTAATGATATTTTTGCAAGGCTGTCGTTGTACTGAGGTAATCTACAATGAAGTAAAGCGGCCTCATCTGCAAGACAGGTGAAAAAATATATAAATTATGAACATTAATATTACCCTCCAGGAAATGGCGAGCATTTCATCTCAGCATCTTTTGTAATGATTCCTAAGGATATCAGCCATAACTGCGAAGCACTAAACTTAAAATGCTATTTGCATAATACGATTATGCAAAAGGTTATTTCTCAGTAATCAAAATGAGATTAGATTATGCAAGTCCATACATTATGGTGTCTTCTGAATAAAATGTACAGTTTGTGACGAACCTTGCTCGAAGTAAATAATTGGGTTGAACTCTAATTTTGAGAAATAACCCATTTCTTTGAATGATAAAGCACTTTAGCCTTGAAAAAGTGTTTATACCCCAAAGTAAATTGCACTGTTTACAGTTTCACCGTTCACAAAAATGTATTACATAATTCTCTCTACGCATTTGTTTTTATCTCTTCTAAAGTTATTCTTACAAAAGTTTGTTTCTATGTATTTAATCGATATAAACTTAACAGAATTAGTTTCATTACAGATGCTGCTATAGGTACAGGAACGAGAGGATGTCTTCCCTGGCCACACTGCATTTCTTATCGATTCTAGGGTACTTCATGACGTCATGTCGTCATTTTATTGACCAGCGCTGTCACTTTTTAGGTGCTATCATGCTTTGTGCTGTATATGACATGCACCTATATTCAACTTATTGGTTAATGAATAGTTCTGAATGAGAAATAATTATCTCTTTCGACTAGAAGACGCCAGTGAATATCTAAGAGACACGCCAAATTAACTTTCTTGCAGACTTTCAGCAATCGGCTGAAGTTTGCTTCTTATGAAGGCAACAATCAAATCTTTAAAAAGTAGATCATTGGTTTTAGTTTTTCCATGACATCGCAAGAAACAAAAGAATGTTGATTGGCATTGCAAAAATGTAGAATCTTGGAGAATTAAAAAGAAATGACGAATATCTCTGAAGTGCTTAATGTGACACATTGATCCGTGTGCGTTAAGGAGAATTGCATTTATTGTGTAATAAGAGTCAATATATATATAAGGGATGGGTCGATACCAGATTTTCTCGATACCATACATGCTATTTTCCCACGATACTTCGATACTCTATACCGCCATTTCTACTTACAGTTTCAATACAAAATAAGAGGGCTGTTCAATAAAGAATGATCACAATTTTTTTTTTAAAACGTACCTTTACCCATTCTCATAATTTTGATGGTCCTTCACAAAATACTTTCCGCTGAATGCGATGCACTTGACCCAGCGTTTCTGCCAGTCTTCAAAGACATGCTGGGAACAATTTTTGAGAGATCCTTCAAAATCGCCTCCGCAGCCTTCACCGTTGCTTCTGATGATGGATAAAGCCTCCCACGAAGGCGTCTCTTCAAGTTAGGGAATAGAAAAAAGTCACATGGGGCTAAATCCGGACTATAGGGAGGGCGAGGGATGCACTTCACGTTGATTTTTGCAAGATATTCAGCAACAACATTGGCAATATGTGGCTGCGCATTATCGTGGTGCAGCATCCAGCCTGCTTGATGAAAATGTGGTCTTTTGCGCCTGATGTGGACTTGCAATGTTTTCAGAACATCCCTGTAGTATTGCTCAGTTACTGATGTGTGTGCAGGTACAACATGCTGATAAACCATTGCATGAATATCAAAGAATGAGATAACCATAACTTTCCCAGCAGAAGCAACTACTTTTGATTTTTTGGGGGTTGGTGATCAAGGAGATTTTCACACTGAGCTTTGCTATTTGCTCTCAGGATCAAAATGATGTAGCCAAGCTTCATCAGTAGTGATTACGTTTGAAAGAAACTCCGGATCTTCCTCTAACATCAACTTTAACTGCATGTTACCTCCATTGCAGCGGTAGGCAATACTGAACATTTCTGAATTTGCCTGGTTCTCACAGGCGGGAACCAGGAGTACCAACAATGAAACCACTACGGCGTGTTTGTTTCACATTAAGCTAACAGAATGTAATACGATTGAATTTTAGTGCGAAAAATTATGATCGTGAAAAATTATGATCATTCTTTATTGAACAGCCCTGTAGAATGTTGGGAGAACTGAGTAATCCAATCAAATTAAAAAGTTGCACATATTTAATGAGAGAAAACTTAAAACCAGCATGCTCTTATTTTTAAACTCTATATTAGACATTTAAAAGCAAAACGTCCACTTTTTATGTTTTTATTAAACATACTAGCATTTTCACTCTTTCGTGGTCAAGTCGACTTATTTCTCTGTGTCCTGCTGTGCTAAATAGCCTTTCAGAGAAAACCGTTGCACGTGCAATACACAAATATTTAGAGGCATTTTTTTAGTTCTGTAAATTTTGAATTTGTTTTCCAGTATTCCAGTGAACTAGAAAGAGGAGCTGACAAATCGTCGTTGAGATGCGTAGTGATTTCTTCTTGGTACTCTGGCACTGAATTTGACACACGTCTGTACAGAAACCATATTCCTGGCAATTTCTTGGACTTTGTAATGTTACAGTTAGGGCAATAATATTTTGTGATTTTAAAATAAAATAAAATTGCAGCATCGCCACCGAAGTATCGAAAAAATATCGAGCGAATTTTCTGAAGTATCGTTCGATGTCGATACCATTTCGTGAGAAATGAAATGTGTAGTGTTTAACGTCCGCTCTTACTTCATATGTCACAGCAGACGGTGACACTGATGTTACATGAGATGAAAACGGAGCTCTGCTGGAATGCGATGGCGGAGAAAACCCACCCCAGCTCTGTGTTGTCCACCACCAATCTCACTTTGCGGTCGCCTGCGATCGACCCCGGACCGCCCTGGTGAGAGCCAAGCGGTCTAACCACTCAGCCACGGCGCGGCCACAAGTATAGTATGTTTTATGTAGTTTACGTCCTCCAACGTTAAGTCATATCGGACGATGAATGGAATGGGTGAAATGGTGCTCAAATGTGTCCAGGATCCATAGAGCTTAGAGTTACCCGACATTCGTCTTTCAGGATAAGGGAAAACCCCGGAAAAAGGGAAAAAGGGAAAACCTCTTGAACGTGAGGCAGACACGCTACCACCACGCTACCGAGGCGGGCAAGTGAGTATCGAGGACCCATCCCTAATGTGTAGGCCGCTTCTGACCATTTTTGCTTCTCGTTCAAGAAGCCCCGAGTTCGAATCTCGCTCAGGATGAGTTATGTGAATGAGGTTTCTTTTCCTGTAAGATTAATGTTGGGTACCTCTAAGCTCAGTGGACTCACTTGTGCATCATTTCACCCACTGCATTCATCATCCGGTATGACAATGCTGAAAGACGTCAATGGAAAAAGAAGTACATATACAAATGTGCACAAGTATACAAATTCAACGTATACATTTATTTGTTCCAATTATACCCCGCCTTTAACTCCAATGGTCATATCGGCGGCCGTTCTCCTTTAGAAGGTATCGAAGGTGTTAACTCGTATTCGTTGGGTTTTAATCATTAGAGCACACACACATTCGCACTCTCATTCATACTTCCAGACTCTGGGCAAGGTGAGAAGTTATCTTGGACGGAGAAAAATCCTCACCTCCACCGCCGGGAATCAAACCTGGATTCCCTAGCACGACAGAATACATTTTATTGTTCAGACAGATATCCAAAATATGTATTTTTTAATCACAATTATTAGTGATTTTTGAGAAAATAAATAAATATACAAACATGGTAGCAAGCTCTTGTGCTGGAAAGAAAAGAAATGCGAGGCCAACTGGTTCTGCGGTCGAATGACCAGAAATCTGGCTTCTCAACTTACGATATCCGAGGTTCAATTCCCAGCTGCAGAGAGAGCATTTTCTTCAACCAGAATCATTCCCTATCCTGTACACTCTACATAGATTGAACATTTAATATGGACGTGAATGTATTTAATAGTAAAAACCTATAAAACTAGAATAGCATTATTAAATCCTACCTTTCAGCGAACAATAACATCACTGCCTATCAAATCAAAGCCCCTGATATGACTAAAGAAATTAAAGGAGGCTCTAAAACAAAGGTAGCTTTATAGGTTGTAGGTTCACACTCTTTCCAACACATTGCAAGGAACATTTAAATGATAAACACTTCAGAAACGAAGTGTTCTAGGTTCTGTGAATTTCATTACATTCAAAAGTCAATAAAGGTTCAGGAAAAAGCCCAAGAGAATTTTTTTGTGTTAACAATACTCGAATCGCAGGAAGTTCACGTCTGGAGTAGAATCATTCGCATTTCACTTACGTTAGCCATTTTGAGAATTAATCTCATTATTGCTGTTGCTGAACCGCGGCAGATCCTACCCGACACAAGGCACGCCCTGTGACCTCTTGTCTGTTCGGCGACGCCCTAGCACAGAGAGCTCTACAGGTTCGTAACTTATAACAAGAGGATGGGATCACACCTTGTCAACTTAGGTAAAAATGTAAGGTTATAGGCATACTTTACAAGAAACTGGTATTGCATACGCTTCTAACGATTAAGAAATGATTAAAACAAGAAAAATGACATTTGTTCGTTTTTGGTCAGTACTTCAACGTTAAATGGTCTTAAATAATTTTACCCAAATATTTACTATTTTCGTTTTATAAAAAGAGTTGATTTTTAATTAAAATGTGTTACAACTCAGCTTCAAAAATATGATTTGACACCATGATAAGTATTATCCATATATTTTTGTTTTGTTTTCGTACCTGTTGGCATTTTTGTAAATCCACCCTTATATCTGACATTTACCTGATTAATTTTATATGCATAGCTTTATCTTTGACTATTGTCTGATTTTTGTGTGTATTGATATAGTCATTTCTACCCTTTGAAATGATTTCTTCCATAAGGAGTTGAGTGTCCTTAAATATACATTATCTATCATTAACAATCAAAATTTGACGTCATGCAGTGAAATATGAAAAGAAGTTGCAGCTAATTAGGAAGTAAGCATTAATAGTTTGATTCAAAACATCAAAACATTTGATTGAATCACGCTTCGGTAGCGTAGATGTTAGCGTGTCTGCCTCACGTTCAAATCTCGGTCAGGGTGCGTTACCTGGTTAAGGTTTTTTCCCGAGGGTTTCTCTTATCTTTTCTATCCTGAAAGACGAATTTCGGGTAACTCTGACCTCCATGGACCCTGGACTTATTTGAGCATCATTTCGTTCTCGTGCGATATGAGGACGTAAATAAAAAAATTGATTGGAAGTTAAGAAAAATTTACACCCGCCTCGGTAGCGTAGATGGTAGCGTGACTTCCTCACGTTCAAGACGCCTGAGTTCAAATCTCGGTTAGGGTGAGTTACCTGTATAAGGGGTTTTCCGGGGTTTTTCCTTATCCTGAAAGACGAATGTCGGGTAGCTCTTATCTCTATGGAGCCTGGGCTCATTTGAGCATCATTTCACCCATGTCATTCATCGTCCGATATGACTTAAGGTTGGGAGGACGTAAATAACCAAAAGAAAAGTGGAGCAACACCGCAAAAAGAAGATTACATTAATCGATATGATCAAACCTGTTAATTATCAGATAGCCACTATCTTAAAATGCTGTCACTGATTTTTTGTTTCTTTTCTTTCAAAATTTTACTGTAGCTGAGAAATGGAGCTCGATGTACACAACTCATAATTAGTGCTCCAAGAATCAACTAAATTGCCCTTGAAAACAAAACAGCCATCCGTCTTGTTTACTAACACAGCTATGTCAGCTAATATTTACAACTCCGAATCCGCGCAGCAACTTGGGAAGACGACATGTATACGCAGAACTTGTTGTTCTTTGGAAATCAAGTATACCGTGAAGTGCTTCAAAAAAAAAAAAAAAAAAAAAAAAAAAAAAAAAATTAAATGAAATTGCCTATTACCAAATATTTACTACATGGTGATCCAATGCTATTTTACTCTTTGACTCCATTTCCAGCTGTATAACATTAAAGCATTTCTGTATAATCGAGTTCGTCACGAACGAAGGCTGTAGGTGACAGTTACTGGTCAGTTGCAAGTAAAGGAAGGAAGCGGCGCTTGTACCAAACAGGATCAAATAGTCTCTTAGGACTTAAAAGAAATATTGATAATATTCCTTTGTATGCCTATTTTACACTGAAGTACTTTTTATTATTTTATATTTATTTTATGTTTAAAAGAATCTTATACGTTAGGGCAATATATTAATTGATGTTAAATGTTAATGCACTGAACAAAATACATAACATATCTTATTTTTTGTTGTGCGAATATTGAAAAGGTTCGCACAGTGCAGCGATAAGTAGTTTTAAGCTGTAAAGTTTCACGTCTAAACAGTAACGAATTCACGCAAACGCACTCTAATACACACTACAGCTTATTGGCTAGAACGCACCGAATTTTAACATGCATCGTAAAGTATTTACATCCTACATGACCATTCCGGACTCTCATACATTGTGGATATGGTACGAGAGAAATCTTAGAATTATAATAGTTGTAGAATTAGTTGCAGGCGGTTGGTCTAGACTTAGTTTGGTTTATCTAAGAAATCATTGTTTTCCTAAACAGGATTTCTTCGATTTTAAAAGAAAAGAAACGGCTTAATGCTAAATCTGCCAATTATGCAAGAATTAATGATAACAGTAACAGGTTGGGTCTTATCAGGAGTATTTAGTTTTAATAACCTTGGTTTACTTTCTCTTTTTCTGGTGACTTTATGGGCTTTTATACAAGATCTTCTTTAATCCAAGACTTGCCAACCGCCGCATTTGCCTCTTCAGTAAACTGCATGCTTGAAATACGAAGCACACTAACACCAAAGATTTGGCGGGGCGCCAAAGATGCCACCTCTCCTATGAAATCAGCTCCCTTTGGATTCCAACTTTAGATTAACCGGAAGGTCACAAGCAAAAGTAATGCTTCCTTATGATGCGTAAACGCGTGAGATTGTCAAGGTTAGTAGGCGTCTTGTAGGTCTCGAGGCCACCAATTTGTTCCATTAAGGAAGAGATTGACGCAGAAAACGGCGCATGAAGGACTTCTTTTGTCGGGTATTCCATTGGGAAATTATGTAAGGAATGAATTGCTCCAGGAAGTCATTTTCCTTATAGAAGTATCTCTATATAATTTATGTATTTGCTTCAATTTGTCTTCTCAGAATTTAGATAAATTGCGAAACCTCCCACATGGAGTATTTGCATTTGGCGATTAAGCTTAGTGGAACGTTGTGAGATGGTTAGTTAAAATTATATAAATTAAAATGTACAATTTTAGCATAGCTTTCATGTTAGTTTGCAAATAAAAGTTAAAGAGTTCAAGAACAAAGTACGGAATTCGGGGAGAGGGCAAAGTAGAAATCCTATTTCTCTAAACGACGCTACCAATACTGAAAACTGAACATAACCTACAAAATATGGAGAGTGTTGTCGGAGGTCATCTGATAACTTGCAATGCTCCTCGCGTAGAGTAGGCTGATAGGATGTAAACGTGAGCAATTTTAATATTATCCCTCAATTGGTATCATAACCTCTTTCAGACGGCAGAGATACTTAAACTTATCACTCTCTCGCAAGTGGTATTATTATTCTTTCAAACGCCATATACCTTGATATCAAGCAGCTCGATTTACTTGGCATTTGTTTATACAGTAAAACGGATCTCTAAATCGGAACACGATCGTTCCGGCATTTATTTTCCGTTTACACAGGTTTCCGTCTTAAAGAGGGTTGTGTTTGAATACAAAGAAATTACGAAGTAGTCACACAGGTTTACAATGAAGGAATGGTATAGAATGAAGTGTAAATAATAAACGGCAGATATGTATTTTATTTTCAACTGACATAAAATATTATAGCCTAGTTTCCCTGTTTTCAATTTCCCCTTTCCAATCTGCAACTGTCTGTATATCAACATCATTTGCTTCACCATTCACAGCAATCAAAACAATATTTTGGCGATGTTTGTAACTCTCAAGCCATCCATTGGAAGCTTTGAAATTGTCTTTGTTTAATTTTCTTGCTGTCTCCAAAGCATGAGTCGGAAGCAATGATCCAGAAATGGAAATTCCTCTAGCCCACGCACAGGCACGTATTTAGAAGTCAACTTCCGGGGGGTCCAAAAAAATCCACGTTGAATTATTTGCTTTTAATAACTAATTAATCAGGGATGAGTTTTTATCATGCGAGTAAAAAATAAAAACACATGTAATATACTATATTCACATGACTTTCTCCACCCAAGCTTCTACAAATTGTTCTTAGAAAAGTTTGTGTTTGTCTTGTTTCTTTGGATAAATGCTGTAGAAAGGCCTTGCACATTGCACATGTTTTGTTCTTATACCTGGGATAAAGTGATATAAGCAGTGATGATGATGATGATTGAAAAGGGGTAGTGAAAGCCCTTGCGACTTCTCAGCACTGCGACCTAATAGATCTATTGTGCATTACCCTACTCTACAAGTCCCAGCTTATATTGAGGCTATTAAAAAAGCCTATAAGTTTTTGGGGTGCTAGTAAGTCAATCTGTCCTGGAGTTGGAAAACCCGACTTCAGATGCCATAATCTTTTCCAGGCAGTGGCTTCACACTCACAAAGAATGTGTCTTGCCGTTTCTTTTTTTTTACAGAATCTACAAATATTCGTCCCAATCTTACCCATCTTATAGAAATGATCCCTTAGAGGGCAGTGTCCAGTTAGAACGCCAATTATTAGCCTTAACTCCTGTTTGTTGAGAGCGAGGATCCTCTTGGATCTCTTTGCAGAGCGTTCAATGAACTCCTTTGCATGATCCTACTTTGGAACATTTTCCCAATAGTGATTGACTTTCTTGATTTCCCAGGCGTTTATCTTATCTTTGATATAGCCACCTTGGTACACTACAGAATGGTTGAGGGCCAATAAAGGGGTATTAGCACCTTCTTTGGCAAGGCGATCAGCAATTTCATTGTCTTCAATTCCTTCATGTCCTGGCACCCACACAAGGGTAACCTTATTGTGTTTTGTCAGCTGATTTAAAATCCTCACACAGTCATTTAAAGCTTTGACTCAGTGGTGCAAGCACCAAGGGCCTTTAACGCAGCTTGACTGATTTCCATGGCATGAACTTCCGCTTGGAAGATGGAGGGGCTGGTATTGTAGCCTCGTCCATTGAATCCCAGGCGGCGTCAAAAGCTTTCCCTTCTGACCACGCCTCCTCACATGTAAGCAATTATAAGGGTTTTCCACCCTTAAACATATGGGTGGCCCTTCTTAATACGTTCACCAAGTTAGAGCGCTGTTGCGATATTTTTCTTGTGTCCTCAGAAATTATCTTAGACTGTGCAAACGTGCTTCCTATGTGTGTTAATTAAGCTTATATTTATAGAAGATACATAGTGTTTTACTTAGTATAGTATTATAAATTTATTTGTGTTTAATAGTTATTTGCGTTTAGCACTTGCGTAATTTAATTAAGATGTGGAGACCGTGGGTATCGAACCTAACATGGATATGCTAACATGGATTTCCGTTCATACTTGTAATATATATATCTAAAAGTATCTAAACTTTTTCGAGTTCTAAAGCGTTTATGGCATATTTAATTATTATGCGGAATGTACGTGATTATTTATTTAAATTGTGTTTAGCAGAAGACCCACCCCCCATAAACAAATACAATGCTTAACTTTATTCAAACTTGTAAAATTAGCAGAGATCCTTGTAAAAAGTTTCGAAAATTTGAAAAGAGTAATAGAGTTTCCTTACTAGTTTTTCTTTAATTCCTTGGTTGTTGTTTTTTTTAAGTGTTTATTGCTTTGTTAAATCAACTGAAATTCACCACCTGTAGCTACCATAGAATAAAGGAAAATGTTTTAGGATAAAACGGCTCACGATTGCAATAAACAAAGCTCTAACGTGCAATCTTTGCTTATAAATTATTATTAACTACCAGAATATCCAAAGTGCTTCTTTAATTCCCAAGTAAATATCCCTCGCAAATTCATGCACATTGATGCAGTTTAACCCTTTTAAAATTGTAATGATGTTTTACTAAACTTTCCTTAGATATTATGCTAATAATACGCATTTAGTTCTTGTACGTAATAGAAGTACTAATACCATAACAGCGTATGTGATATATTTCTTTTCAGATATGTTATAAAGAGTTGTAACATTATGTATTATGATAGGAAACATTAATCATTTAAAATTTATTTGAAAAGATCAATGACGATTTCTTACAGTGAATTTTGCTTTATTTATTTATATTTTGCCTCTAAAAGTTAATTTAAACAACGGCAACACTGGATATTCTCAGCTGTAAACACGAGCCTAACATTCTTCACCTCTGACCCCGGTTGGTGTTTCCTAAGATGTTTATGACATTGTGGTTAGGGGGAAGAACAGTTTTTCGCTACAAAGAGAGCCGGTTGGGGATGGTTTAAGCGCGGCCACTATACCCAGGGCTTTAGAAAGGCTAAAATATAGCCCATGAACCACAATTCCAGTTTTCCCGTCCATTTTTGAGCCATCCGTATACCATGGAGATGACTTATTCTGATATATGGGCTCTCTCCAGTTCAACCGTTCAGGAATCCTAATGGTGAATGGGAGATCCAAATTAGGTTGGGGTAACATCCAGTCCCCTAACGTTATGACATTTTCCTCCTTGATTTCCCAGAGAATTTCCATGACCTAATAGGTCACCGGCTTTAAATACCATACTTCTTTGCAGCTGAAAGGCACTACTTAAGGCCATTCTTTCAACCTCAATATGCAGAGGCATTAGGCCTATGAGTGCCTCCATGGCAGAAGTGGGACATCTGCTAATAGCACCAGTTATGCATAAACAGACCAGCCTTTGCACTTTCTGCAAACGGACTATGATATAAGCAGTAATCAGATATTTAAAAAGTGAACCACAGATTGATGCATTTGAAGTATTAGTTCTCCTTGAATGAAAAAGGGAATAGAAACTTAGAAGTTAATGGGGAGTCCAGACCCCCTGGACCCCCCTTAAATATGTCCCTGCCCGCACACTAACAAACCACACGAACACAGCACGATTTAGTTCGTCATACTCTAGATTTTGTGATGCGTTTCACATCCCCTGCTGTTCCTTTTAACCACTCGTCCGTAATTTTATTTTCTCAATATCTCATAAATCTGAGTCCTCCCCACTTTAAACAACGCAGTTAATTCTTTAGCTGTATGTTTGTTCTTTTCGTGGTTTTCAATAATGTTAATTTTTTCTTCAATGATGAATGAAATGTGTAGTGTTTAACGTCCGCTTTTCCTACATGCGGCACCGCAATCGGTTCTAATGATAATGTCTTACATTAGAACTATTTTACAGAATTTGTGTAGACACAGATATGGTTTTTAAAATCACCAAAGTTCACAGTTTTCTTCCACTCATACTTGATCACTTGTAACAACGAAACTGAGAATGAACACACTGCAGAACAGATGTACCCTTACCATGTGTGTCGGAAGAGAGTTGAGAGAGCTAATTGTTTGTTTTCCCTTACAGTTTATGACTTTATGATTCATGGAATTTCGGTGCAAGTGCAGTTGCCCTCAAAATTATTGTACTTTTAAAAATATGTACATTGTAAAACCCATTACAGATAAAGCAATCCGTTTTAATCAGGTTATTTACGCAAACGGTTCCCAAAAATATTTCTGTTTTCGCGTCCAAAAATTTATTTTCCATTTTTCCAGGTTTCCGGCATATAAGGAGTCTGTTTTAGGTATATTTTATTGTAGATGAATAAAACTTCCTTTTTGTTCCCAGAGGTATGATACCAGGTGCGTAACTATTTTTATAGATGTTGGTCTTCAGTGTTAGCATTTATTTATATGACGGTGTGCTATTTGAATAATGTATTTACTGAGTTGTGTTTATACAATTCTCAGGTATACCTTAAGAATACAAAGAATGGAATCATAACCTGGCCCATATAAAAAGTGACGGCATTCTAAATGAAATTTGAAAGCAATGATCTGGGCTATGAAATGAAATTATAACAAGTGATTTGTAAAGTGCTTGATGATAATGATGAAGATGAATATGTATTGCCTTTATACAATTAGTTTTGCATTTGATAGATAATTTTAGATTTGTGAAGTGCTTTTTAGACATATCTGCACTTTGAATGAGTCGAAAAACTATAAACACAGCAAATCAGTCTTTTGGCATCCAAATTCAATTTCTGTGTCAAACCACTCTTATAATTTGCATTTGCCTTACTAGTTTATTGTGTTTTGTGATTGACAAGCATATTAGATATTTATTAGGATCATTTTATTTGAGGCTTAAAGAAAAAGAGGAAATATCGAAGGTTTAGAAAGGAGATTCTATGTTCTATTATATGTTCTTCAAGTTTGTGCTATATTTGTTAGTAAATTGAATATAAATTAGTTGAATACATGTGTTTAATAGTACCAGTTTCAGTAAATATTTTAAAATGAATTAAAGAAGCATTCATTTTTAATACTAAATACCCTTAGTCTCCCAGACACCATGATACCACTTACAAAACTAAAATGTGAGATACCAATTAAGGATTATCATAAACAAGCACTGGACACCGCGAGTTCACCAAACAAGTTCATGGGGTTTAGTTCTTTGTAATCTTTAGGTTTGGTCTGTAGCACCAGGAAGATGCACAGCATCGATGATGACATGTTGTGGAATTTGTTGATGGACTGCTACAATTCGGTGTATTTCTTATTGATGAATCTTCATTCCGAGATTGTGGTGCAATTCATAAATTCAAATGCAATATGGTGCACTCTTCTGTACTCTATTTTGAAATTTGTATTATCTTAATATTGCTTCTTGCAGTACATCTGTAAAGCCGATCACCAAATTTAAATTAATTTCAAAACCTGTTTTAAGAGCATAAGCACTCTCAACAGGAAAGACAAAATTTTGTCCCATTCTTTATAATTTCAATTTAAATCCTTGCATTTCTTTCCAACATGCACTTTCCATCACAGTTTCACATCTAATGGTATTTCCATGATATCTTTTATTCGCATGTCATCATATACGAAAAGAAAATGCATATATATATATATTGCTTAGAGAAGGCTACATGTATTGATTTAACCTCATTCATTTCGATTCTCTGCCATACATATTTGAGCCTGGGATATGTGTGAAACTAAGCTTTCAGGCATAAGTCATTATTCACAAAAAAGGGAATCGAGAAGATATTGACACACTGCTTTTTTTGTAATTTACGTCCTCCAACATTAAGTCATATTGGACGATGGATGAAATTTGTGAAATGATGCTCAAATGAGTCCGGAGCCCATGGAGCTTACAGTTACCCAACATTCGTCTATCAGGATAAGGGAAAACCCCAGAATAAACCTTAACCAGGCAACTCACCCTGACCGAGGCAGACATACTACCACCATACTACCGTTCTTTCAAGTTTATACTTTGGATAAGTAATTATTGTTTACTAAAAACAGAAATTCTAAATAGTAGTCAAACAAGGAGCATTTATGAAAATTGTCATGGTTTCCTAGGCAATAGAATCAGCTCCTAAATGGGGATACATATAATCCTCTCATCTGTTTGTCAGCACATTTGTTTATACATGATTTGTAACCAGTAAGCAAATTCATATTGGATTTCATTTCATTTGTATTGTCTTTTAAATTATCAGCCTTTAGCCTCCATTCACCTAAGTAAGACTTCATGACACATTCCAATAATAATCCAAATGTATAGATAAATACATTTTGCAAATTTAGGATTTCTTTGTTCATCTTTAAGACATGCTGTTTCAACCAAAGTTGGCCTTTAAAACTAAGCAGAAAATATTCTTTTATTTTAGCATTGAAGAATCTTGGCTCCAAGGCTGAGCAGCTTCTAGAGAAGAAGAAGACTGAAGTTGAACATGTAGCAGAAGAGAAGAAGAAGATGGCAAATGAACTGCTGCAGGAGCAGGCCAAAAAGACTGGAGATGCTCTCTGGTCTACAAAGTCTGAACTGGAACATGCAGCAGTTGATGGTGCTGTGGAAGCTAAACATGCTGCTGTAGATGCTTTGGATGCCGAGTTCAGCAAAGCTGAGAAGGCGGTATGTTTCTCCATAAGGTTCCATGTTTTGAGCTTTGTAGAACCTCTCTGGATTATGCTAACTGACTGTTTTACATTTAATTGATTAATGAACTGCTCATAAAATACCTGCATCTGAGATTACACAACATTTAAGAAATTTTAAAACATTACAGAAGTATATATAAAAAGCCTTACTATTATATAATCAGATATTACAGATTTATTAATACAAATCATTAATAAAAACATTATGGGAACATTTCTTATTAACACATTCATGGCTTAAGTATGTTTTGCTTACAGGTGGACAGTACACTTGAAGCAGCTAGTACAGCAGTGGACACCAAGTTGAAGGAAGTAGATAAGGTGATAGATGAAAAGCGAGATGAAGTCATCAAGACTGTAAAGGACAAGACAGGAAAAGCAACGGAGACGACAGACACAGCTGCAACATCTGTCCTTGGCAAAGCAAAGGGAATACTTAATTGTAAGTAAAATATGAAAAAATTATTTTAAAATTATTTTAGAGGATGAAACAATAAGAGCTACATTAATACATTAAGAACATTTAGATAGATTATATGAGGGTCAGCCGATAAGTTCCGGAACTCACAAAAATTAAAAAGATATAATTAAATTGTTTTTCCTTTATTTCTCAACATAATCTTCAAAAAGGCTAATACAATTGTCATGTCAGTGTTCTAATTTAATTAAACCATATCTGTAGTGCGATTTTACATGGTCCTCAAAATAGTTCTTTACCGCATCAATGACCTCGTTGCTGTGAAATCTTTTCCTCCAAGAAATTTTTTGAAGTTTGGGAATAGGTGGTAGTCACTGGGTGCTAGATCTGGCAAATAAAGTGGATGTTCAAGCAATTTGAACTTTAATTCGCACATTTTTCCCATTGCAATGACTGAACTATGGGCTGGAGACTTGTCTTGAAGAAACAAGATTTTTTCTTTTGCCAAATGAGGTCTTTTTCTTTTCATCTCATCACTCAAACATTGCAGTAAGCTTGCATAGTAATCACCAGTGATACATTTACTCTTTTCCTATTAATGAATAAAAATAATTCCCTGTGCATTCCAGAAAACACTCATCATAAACTTGTTGGCTGACAAAATTAACTTTGTATTTTTGGAGTTGGTTTACCTGGCACAATTCACTGTTTTGACTGTAATGTAATGTGTAGTGTTTAACGCCCGCTTTTACTACATACGGCACTGCAGGCGGTGACACTGATGATACATGAGATGAAGATGGAGCACCGGTGGAATGTGATGGCGGGGGAAACCGGAGGTCCCGGAGAAAACCCGCCCCAACGCCGTGTTGTCCACCACAATTCTCACTTTGCGGTCGCCTGGGATCGAACCCGGGGTTTTGACTGTGATTTACTTTCTTTAGTGTAGTGATGTATTCAGGTTTAATCCATGGTAGTAAGTTGTATAAAAAATTCACTGTGATTTTTACAGTAAAGCTCAAATTTTTAACAGAAACAACTTCGCAACTTTTGATCAGGTGTCAACAAACATGGCACCCATCATGCACAGATCTTGTGAAAACCCAAAACATTACTTAAAATATTACCTTCACGTTATTTAGATATGTTTGCAGCCTCTGCTATATCAAACAACTTTAATCTGCAGTCTTTCAATACTAAATGATGAATTTTTTCAATGATTTCTGTAGTTGTGACTTCCACAAGGTGTCCAGAGCAAAGCTCATCACTAATGCTCTTGCATCCCGTTTTAAACTCTGCAACACCTTTTAATCATTGTATATGAAGGGGCAGAGTCCTTCTATGTACTGTCCATTTCCACCTTGATTTCTCTGGGCGTTAAGCCTTTCAAATGGAAATATTTAATCACTGCTTATTTTTCCAAATCCTCAGTTTTTGTAAAACCTCTACACTTGTTTTTTTATTTAAAATGCTATCATTCAAAAACTAAACAAGTTATTGACCTGTAACTATGGATACAAGCTAGTCTAGAGTTAAACTATATGATGCTCTCCATCAAACTGTCCCAGCAGTGCCATTTCTATGTGAGGCCTGGGACTTATCGGTTGACCCTTGCAACATCCGACATCTTACACTTATTGCATATTATAAAAGGAAGATAAATATTTTCAGCATTACCTCACAACAGTGTAACGTATCAATATAACTACAGAACATATAACATATAATTACAGAAAACTGGTAGGAAAATATAACAAGGAAAATGCCATAATATAGTTTCATACACACTGCGGTTGTTAGCACCTTACAGTTGTAAATTAATAAACTACACAATATGCAACATTTTAAAAGATGATAATGTGTTCACTTAACAGATAACTTCAATGACGAATACATGGTAAAAGCAACTCTTGAGAATTCATGTAAAAATAAGTAAAAAAAATAATATATATAGCGCTCTATAAATGGACCACTTGGTGTTAATGGGTTAATTATTTCAGTATCATTTATTACATTGGGTTATATAGTACTTATAAGTCAGAATCTACCATTATAATTTTTCCACCTAGAGTATTGTAATTTTTATAAAATGCATGCAGAAATAATTATGGGATCATATCTAAATGAAACTTTAACTCCTGACATATACTCAACTGGAAGAAAGGAATTAACTACTAACATACAATACCTGCTGCCTGTAGAAGTGAGCCATGTAGTCCATGATAGACCATGCCTCTCAGCGACAAGTACAGAGGGCCACATGTTTCAGTGGTAACATGTGAGACTTGCATTTGGGAGGTCTCAAGTTTTTTACCACCCACTTTGATTATTTATTACTTTTTCATGTTTTTCTCTGGTTGTTAGATGAATGGTGGGGTGATTTCTTATCTGCCATGATTTCCTTCTGTTTACTTCTCAACTTTCAAGTGTGCTTGTAAGTTTAGTGGCATATGACTGAGTTGGATAGATGGCAAGGTTGATTGTACAAAAGAAAGAGTTTTACTCATGAATACTAAGGCACTGCTTGGTTAATGGGTCATTCATCACTATCTCAAGACAGCTTCAGCATTGAGATGAGTCTTCAAGTCTAGAAATGTTAGAGATTTCTTGTATCTCTGTTACTTGTAAGTACGTGGCATAGCTTCCTTGGTTTCTTCATTTCATCTGCTCCTCCTGAGAGGTGGTAGCTACAATAAAACTCTCAAGAGATTGCAGTGCATGAAATATCTCCTTCTGTTGTATGTTCTATATCCTAAGCCTGCTAAGTGTGTGCTTCATAGTGTACAAGGCAATCCCTGCACACCTGTTTAATGTTGACTCTTAAGTGTATTGAAGAATCATTTAAATAAATAGCATCATGTACATTTCCGTCTATGATGTATAGTCTTTTACTTAAGAATTAAATGCTTAATGGAGCAAATATGCAATGAAGCACCTCTTCACCTTTTTTTTTTTATCAATTATTGTCATACAGTAAATAAAAATTGCACTCTGTCCATGGTATGAGCACTGTGCAGAGCTGAATCAGTGGTGGGGCTGCTATCTTTCTGCTCCTGAATTTTTAGATGCTTTTTCAGGCTTTTACCCTAGATGAGTTGTGTTCACCACGGCTTTCAAGTCACATCTACCCTTTTGCCAGTTTTGGTCCACCCCGAGTATTTCATTTCCTCGACACCACATATATCTAGGAGGCATTCCCTGATCTGCCTGCTATCTGGGGAGGCACTCGATGGAAGACTGGCATGCAACCCCTCATGGGATAGAAAAGATACAAATAGAGATAACTGGAAAAGCCATTTGCAAAGAATGGATATCTCTCACATTCCCTTACAGTCATACAATATAGACCTTCTAGTTATAGAACAATAGGGTGACCATACCAAGATGGGAAGAAATTTGAGGTCAGAACAGAAGAATTTTTCTAAGCCATGAACAGTTAATGATAATGATTGTTATCATACATCACTGACACATTGCCTTGACTGCAAGTTATCTTTATAATTTGAAATTTCTAGAGCATCTGGTTTATTTATTTGCCATAAAGTGAATCATGACATGCTTTCACACAAGTATAGATAGAATCTGTAAACCTTATTTTCTTCCTTAGAATATATATTTGAGTAGCTCAATTTAATCTCTCAATTTAACCCTTGGTGGCTAGTTGGTAATAAATGCTCTCTCATAACTTCTAACAAAAGTAACTAACAAAATTGTGGATGTAATGCACTAATCAAAATCATGAATGTGATTTACATTTTTGTATTATTGAGGGACTAGCTTAGTGCTCTTTGACTCTGGTTTTTAGTTTTCTTTTAGTTTGACCTAGTAGCATTTTTCACTGGTGTTTAAGAAAATTAGAAAAGCTAAACTAAAGAAAATCATTTAGGAAGCAACCACATTTACAAAAGAAACAGAAAGCAACAGCATATTCAGTTCATTCACATATCACCCAAAAACATTTAATAAATTTAAAAAGATCTTTAAGGATCAAAATATAATCTTGGCATCTTCTAATGGACATTCAATTTTAAAATCGCTAAATTCAAAAACAGAAGATAAAATCCCATCAGTTAACAGATCTGGAATATACAATATAAGTTGTAAAAATTGTGTAAAATGCTACATAGGTCAAACTAAAAGAAATCTAAAAACCAGAGTAAAAATAGCACTTCAGAAAGATCAGATTGAAACAAGAAGAAAAGTCAACAGTAGCATTTCATTTTTGGAACAAAAATCATGACATGGAACCAAATCCAAAATTATTAAAAGGAGTGATAAACCAAAATAAACTAACAACATGGGAGAACACATTCATATGGAAAAATAAGGACTGCATAATGAACTTTGAAGTCTCACATTAGATAATTTGACAAGGAAGCTCATAGTTCCATCATCAGAGAGAGGAGAGCAGACTACAACAGATGCTAGTTGGAGAGAGGTTGAAAATGGAGGCAATGGCCTTTGAAACTAGTCCCTCAATAATACAAAAAAAGTAAGTGATGAGTGTCAATAAACCGACTGCAAATAGTTTGTACGATTAATTTTGATGTCATTGTTACTAAATTCCTCCAATCACACATAATGATCAGATTATCATATTGAACCTGATAAATTACATCTTTCATTATTTAGTAGCATAAAATAAAACATACCATTGTTGCAGCATTTAGGTATTTAAACTTAATCTCTGACCACTTTGAACAATAAAAAATCAGTAGTGAAAACCCATGGCGTGACAGCCCAACTGGGCTTGAGTCTGCCCAACCGATTGCCAGCCTCAACCCTCATATATAAGGCAGAGGTGGACAATTATCCAACCAATACAGGGAGGAGATATGGTCAGCATCTTCCACCCTCAGCCGGAAAGTTGGCTTTGTAGACCAGGGGTCGCTACCTAGCATAGCTCCTCAATTTCCTCATGATGCTAAGTGGGCACAGTCCTATACCTGGGACTTAAAATCCACACCCCTGAAGGGGTGGGATCAATCCCAGGCGCATTCCATGGTACAATGCTCTGGCCCACTACACTACTGTGCAGGACATATAAATTCATAGCAATAATAAAATAATTTTGTATATAATAATATTTATAATATTTATTTGTACTTACATATCTTACAATCTCAATTACAAGTTTTACAATTCTAATCTAGGTACAAATTTGTCAGCTGCCTATATTACATTTTTTTTTGCAATTTACGTCCTCCAACATTCAGTCATATCGGACTATGAATGAAATGAGTGAAATGATGCTCAAAGCATCCGGGGTCCATGGAGCTTAGAGCTACCCGACATTCGTCTTTCAGGATAAGGGAAAACCCCTGAAAAGACCTTATCCAGGTAACTCACGCTGACCGAGATTCGAACTCGGGATCTCTTGAACGTGAGGCAGACATGCTACCATCTACGCTACCGAGGCAGGCTATATTACGGGCTGATAGTGGTGTTGGCTCCCTGGCCGTTAACTTCTTTCCTAGCCTTTATACGACCTTGACCTAATGTTCTGATTGTGTCTTCCATTTCTCTACCTCTTATTTCCTCGTGAAGTCCAAAGACTAGTTTAGGTTGGATTAGAAAGCACTTATAAGTTTGCTTTGGCCAGGAAAGTCGCTAAATGTAGAGCTTGTCTAAGTGGTGCATGTGTACATATACACATGTATTAGCTAGGGATGATTTTTCAAATGTTTACACCATTTTTTCCTCAGAACCTTTATGGCTGGGCAATAATAACTTATTATACTTGGGTTTATATCAAGAAATTCCTAAATAACATTTCTAAAAACACTGCCATGATAAAAGTATTCCTAAATTTTAGCAAAGATACAATCCAACATAGATAACTTTGATAACTTTAAATTTAAAGGGAGTCGATTACTGACACTAAACAACACTTTTAAATTTTTCCGGAACATGTTTCAGAGACTTTGCGTCTATCCTCAGCCGGCCATCGACTGGTTCTCATTGGTGTAGTTGACAATATTTTGTCACAGGTCTCCTCTGGTGGCGGTTCAAGGAACTTGCTGAACAAATCTTTCTGGGGGATGTCGAAATTGAATACTTTGTTCCTATTTTTTGAAATGATTTAGGAATTTGAGTCAACCACAGAACTGACGATAGGAGAGAAGTTCCCAGAAACTAGTCTTCATCAAAAAACTTGTAAGTGGAGAAAAGTATATACAAGGTCGACTCACTTGCCTAATTTTAGTAAAAACATGATGTATTACTTAACATTCTTAACAACCAATTTTGGATTGTTTCTATTTTCTTGATATTTGCATTTGCTGCAGAGCCCTATATACTCAGGAATAGTCCAAATTGGTTCTTAATTGCGGCATAGTAGATCAGTTTCTTGAATTGTAGAGGGAGTTAATATTTTCCTTGTATTAAAAATTTTACCTGTTGAATTCTGTTTCTTCGGTGCTGGGGCAGGTTTTTGCTCCAGGATCTCCAATTTCCCCCACAATCATTCCACTAATTGCTTCATCATCATCTTTCCTATCATTCATTTCACCGCCATACTATCATCTACTTCTCTCACCCACACACCAGACATCAGGCTGATCACCCATCCTTGTTTTCTGTCAGATCCAAAGGTTCAGTTCCTCAGACACAACTTTAAGGGTTAGAGGAACAAGAATCCCCTAACACTATGATAAGTGATACACTAGAGATAAGGTAAAGAAGAAGAAGAAGAATTCTGTTTCTTACTTTTCAGACTCAATGTATAATGTATGCCTTCCACATTGTGTATCTACGATCAGATATAGATACCTTACTAATGACTCTCTGGTAGAAGTTTTGTTCTAGGAAAATAGGAAGTTGGATAGTATGCTTTTTGTATGTAAATGTTATTAATTTAGATTTCCATGATTTATCTTAACTCTACAAATCTTAGAACATTGTAGATTACATTAAAACACTGAAGTTTCAAAGATTTCTTTGCTCAAAATGACTATATCATTGGCAAACAGTTCCAATGAAATGCTGTTGGAGATTGGTTAGGGAAAATCATGAGAGCGTAGTTATCCAAATTGTATTCAATATATCAAAAATTTAAAATACATATTAGACTAAGCAATGTGCACTAAGTATAAGAATTAACATTTGCCAACCTTGTGGCCAACAAGCTGTAGCTATGCCTTAGACTCTTTTTGATTTAATGAAACACTCATAGGAAGCTCTCTCACCAGTTTTCCTGATATTTACTTACATAAGGGCGCAAAGTATAAAATAATCATTTTGTTGTTCTGTACTGATCAATTTTTATCATGTTGCCAACATAATTTACTCTTTACATCATGTTCGCAAGTAAATACTTGCATAGAAATTTTTATTTTACCAAACATCTATTTTTCTCAAAACTATGTTTCTGTGCTTGGGGCCCTTATGGTTTTCAGCTTCAATTAGATGATTATACTGTTATTAAATATAAGAAAATTATATAAATAATAATTAAGAATAGTGACAATATATGAGCATTAACACTAAATCATCTTTGTTCCAGTCTAATGTTAAGCAGAATGGAGAAGGGAAGTACATCCCAAGACAACATTCTGAGACTTTTTAATCTTGCTTGGTGTATATGTTGTGTGTCTGGACTGCACAATGGACAGAAATGAATCATCCACTCATGTTTGCTTTAAATGTTGCATTAGAGCAGAAAGTTCTGCTAAATTAGATGCCACGTATTAAGGCTGATGTACTAGAAATGCTCAGTTCTGAGCATGATACGCTCATTCAAAATGATGCACAGGTATTACTTGTTTGCTAATTAGTGGCCTTTTGTAAGATTCCTGGAAGTTTAATTACTGCGCCAAACATTGCATGCGCCTAAGTGTCCTTTGTTTAAAATACTTATGTTCAGCATAAACAGAATAAAGAAACAGATTGAAAAATTAAAACAACAGTGCAATTGCTTGAAAGTGTCAATTATTCAGATATTAGAAGCATTAATTTTTGAGCCTATAAAGAACAAAAGTGTTTAAATGCAGTAATTGTTATTTAAGATATTATTTTAATCATAAATATTTAGAAATTAATGCACTCTATTTTACTAAGCTAATTATAATTAGCTAGCTACATACTGCATTTCTCTTTGATGCTTATGAGTTAAATGTAAATAATTTAAAAAGCATTGAAGTCTGATTGAGTTAAGCATAATAGGTGTGGTATATTTTTGGTGTTTTTGAAGTAGTCACTGTCTTTTAAATACATTACTTCACAGTGTAAAGTGAATGTTAAACTTCTAAGGTTTGTTTCCCTTAATATCCTGATATTACTGCAATATTATAATTTTAGTACTTGGGATATGTGACTAATGGTGTTTTAATGCCAAATAAGATCAAGAAAACAAAGCAGCATGTTAAAGCTGTTCATCTACCAAGATCCACTACTAAGACCAATATAAAAGTGCACAGCTTTGTTTACTTCATTGAAAAGCAAAATGTAAAAATGCTGTTGTCTTAATACAAACTATAAGTTCAGGTTAAAAAGGTAATTATTTCATTAAGCAGTCTTGAAAACTGCTATTAACCTTTAAGGCCATTGCACACAGAAAGATATAAAACTCATAAGTATATTTTACAGTGGAAATAAATTTTTGTAGAACAGCATAATAGTTGCTGATTATTTATGAATGTGCCTATCATAAATATAAACCTTACTGTTAACTATTAGCTTACCACTCCTGTGGCTGTGTTGTCAGTGCTGAAATGTGCTTAAAGAATACTCAAAATAGTCACTGAAAATTGACAAGAAAGTATATGCTGGTATTGTGTTACTGTGTTGTTTAGACAAACAAACTGTACTCATAAGAGTTAGAACTGAGTCAAATGATATAAATGAACATGTTTCAGAAGCTTGTTTGCTCCATATTCAACCAGAGATCCACAGAGCTTAGGTCTTAGGTGGTAGAAGTTGATCAGTGATGCAGGGTGGCGTGACGTTTAAGGAAGCAGCTCTTATATATCTGCAACTTGTGGACTTGGTTCAAAACTTGTTACCTATATACAAGTAGTACTTTCCATAAACGTGATACCATGCTTCGCTCCTGAAGCTGATCCATCTGCAGATTGCTCTGGTGATGTTTTAGGAACTTGTATAACAAGTCACTCTGGGAAATATCAAAATTGAAGACTTATTTTTTCAGGTGAAAATCTCTTCCCATGATGTGAGTTTTCATTTTTCTGTTGTGTGTTTTAATAGTTTTGGTTCTGAATTTGTCATAAATTTTTATTCATAACTTAATGCTGATTTTTCTAAATGTTTTTTTTTTTTTTATGCTTCTATATTACTTCATGGTCCCTGTTTCTAACTTTCTATTTGGTTGCAGTTATTGCATTCTACTTATTTGGTAAAATCCAAAATGTTTTATTTGAAGGAAGGCTATATGGTAGGGACAAATACATTTTACTGATACATTGGTTGATTGGAACCATTTGGATATTGAGTTCCAAAAAACTATTTTGAGTTTGTCAGTGAGTTAATTCAGTTCTGACTCTTAATGATTCCAAAAACTGTTATCTACTTCCAAATTATGAAGATATATGCATTCAAACTGCTTTGTTTGAAAATATATATATAGTACATATATATGGCTAATTATGAAGAGGCTTTTTCTGCTACCAATGGAAAAAATTAAAGTATTACAAAATCTTAATGTGTATAATTTACTTTTACTTTTTGGTAATTGACTATAAACATAACTAAAAAATTTGATAGCAAAGGAAAATGTACAGAGCTTGGAAATGTTTTGACAGCAAGCATCCTCCAGAACATTTAAATAAATGTCAGTAATTTATTACTGTTCTATATTTTAATGGGCTTAATTCTTTAGCAGAAACAAAATAATACCTTAAAAAAATTCTAAAATAATATTGAACCTACAGATTGCACTTAAAATACCAACAGAATATGTCCAATGAAGGTCTTAATCTCCTGTTTTTAAACTTACTACAATAATCATAAAAGATTAAATATTGTGTGGACATAGTATAAAACTAGAAGCACTAAGGAATTGTATCTGAAATCACTGACAGCAGTTTACAGTTAACTAATGATAATTATTGTAATGTTGCATCCATTAACAGTGATTGTTATTGCATTTCAAGCAACTAAAGTTAACAGAATAGTCAAAACAGAGAATATTTTTGAGGTTTTAATGTTGAAATGATAGCATCTGCATGTAGTTATTGCTGCTGTACAGTTCATTATAAAATTAATTGTATATTTTCTTTTATAATTGTTAAATTTCATCACAAAGCAGCAATGTTTGTATATTCAAAGAATTATATATGTATTTTATAATATTTTTGAGTGATTATTATGCAAGAAGAATCTGGTTAGAAATAAAACATTTTATTGTTAGTGTATATTATTATTGTTTTATTGAAGATTCCTAATTTACTAAGTAGTATCTGCATCAGTTAAACCATATTAGAATTGTTTGGAATTTTACTCTTCCAGATAACTTGCTAGAGACAGACCTCAACAATGAAAGGGTTGCCACAAAATCACATGATTCTGGAGCCATGGTTAAACTACAATGATGCAAGATGATGGCAAAAATATTGTTTACAAAGTGATTTTGTAAGACTTTTTCATTTTTCCTTTTTCCATCAAACAAAAATTCCTTTTGCCAAGAAAACCCTGTCCGACTTGTGCTGACTTTTGTCACTAATAAGAATAACAACTATGACAATACTTTTAATTAAATTTAAAAAAATACAGCTCATAAATACATGATGCCACAAAGTAGCTAAAAAGAAATTTTAATTCAGAGCTTAATGGAAATTGCAAATTGGTATGAAAAATGTTGTTTTGAAACCATTTAATCCATTTTTTACAACTGGTATATGTAAATATTCAGCTTTCAGTTTAGAAACATTTAATATTTGTTCTATCTTTACAAAGGAACTATCACTATGCTCACACCTGTACATGCTTGAGAGTCATGGCATCATCTCTGCTCTATGTGGGGCCTACATCACAAATATTGGGAACGGAGTATACCCCTGACAGACAACAGTCTATACATGGCATACATAAGGAGCACCATATCCTACATTCGGCACAGAGCTCACGAGGGATGTCCAGCAGCTACTTGCAAGTGGTTGCATGTGGCACTTTCCAGGCTTCAGTGCAATGCTGTTCTACTCTGCAGCACATTTCTGGTGCACATAGTTCAGATACAGCAGGCATTATACCATTAAATTTTCAGATATGTAATGGTGCAAATACAGTGACAGTTCCCTTGTTAGTATATTGATGGTTGATATATGATACCTTGCATCTGCAAATTTGGCCATTTTTTATATCAGCAGTTACAGAAAAATAATCTTTCACTCTGGTGAGGGCTCACAAGTATTGAAATTGTCTCACAGTGACATCTAGCATTTAATAATGAAAAAGCATTAATGTGATGCCATGAAGGGTGGCAGTAGTGATTCCTAGTAAATTCTTCTTTGCAGTGCATAACTTGTGAGGGCATGTATGAAAAAGTGGAAGAGCTATATCATTATATAAGATCTATAAGATTGTTAAAGTAAATGAGATAAACCCTGCACAAAGGTGAGAATGAACAATAAAATGTTTAAGTCCTGTTGTTATTCTTATTAGTTACTCCTAATATTTATCATTATACATAGGTACATTAAATTTTGTATAATAAAGTAAATCCAAATTAAAACAAATAAGGAACTACTTTATGTTTCAATAAAAATAGATATTTAGATATGAGTTATCACTGAACTCTATAGTTCAGGTCTGTGGTTAGTAAAGTGACTCAAAGTTGAAGCCTTGTAATAAAGAAGTATTAGTTGTCAGGCAGTTGCATCCTTTCAGTTAGTAATTTGGGATATTTTTATTTGCAAATGCAGATAACGAGTTGTCACTGCTAAAATGCTTTCTTTATCGTAAGCTGTAAAACATACCAGATGTATTTAAACTATTGCTTTGGTTTAGTCGATGACAATTAGTAATGTTCTAATGTGACCTAATGTTTACCTTCTAAGAAATAGTTTATCATTGATTGGTATTCTCTTCCAGTAAGCAAAATTGCAAAAGAGTGCTATATAAAATAAGTTGGAGGTTAAAGATAATTACCTACTCAGTATTGTCTACTTCAATATCAAGGATATAATTAATGCTCTGAATCACTCTAGAATCATGATAGAATCAACAGGAAAGATTGTAATATCGATAAATCTTGAAGAGTCACAATATCTTTGCTTAGATGTTTCAGATATTGTTAAAATGGTTTGGTATATCAATGACTATGAACTGCTGGTAAAAACTGTGCAATGCAGTTTCTTGTGTTCAATTAGAAGAGGTATCAACTTTGCCAGAGAAGCAAAAGAAAGATCTTGAAATAGGTAGGACTTTAGACATATCTTCCAAGCTCCTTAGGCCATGCCATGGCCAAGCGGTTAGATTGCTTGCCTCTCACCAAGATAGCCCAGGACCACATGGCACATAGTCCCAGACGACCACATGAGATTTACAGTGGACAACACGGTGCTGGGGCAGGTTTTCTCCAGGATCTCCAGTTTCCCTGCCATCTCATTCCACCAGTGCTGCATCTTCATTTCATGTATCATTGCCACTGCCTGCAGTGCCATATGTAGTAAAAGCGGGCATTAAAAAGTACACATTCTTGTACATGATTTATGGAAGTGTTTAGGACAGTGAAACTTTGTCAAATTATCAAAATTTAACTGTCAAATTAGTTGTAATTGATGAGTGAGATGAGTTAGTTTCACCTACTAGATTATGTTACTTTGGACATCTGCCCTCATCGATTGCTGTGTGCCTACTGACATCAAAGCTGGATCTGTCTTTGTATTGCTAATTAACTGGTGGAGCTTTGAGTGCATTTTTAGTTATGTTTTTTACTATACATTGAGTTCTGCTTTGGTGTTTGTTGTTTTAAAAGCTGTAGTCGTGTTTGGCTGGCCAGAAATGATGAATAACTACTGATTTATCTGTTTGTTTGAATTTTAAATTTCTTAGGTGTTCCTTAAGCCTGACTGTAGGTTTCTCTTTGTTTGACCAATGTATATCGGACAGCAGAATCTATCAATTTATTTGGTAGATTCATGATTTGGGGTCATTTGGTATGTTATCTTTATGGGGTGCTTCAATAAATTTCTTAATGGAACTAGTATGGAACTAGTTTGATGCTATGTTCTTAAAATAACTTGTTAAACTTAATCTTGGAGTGGAATATGAATGTGGAGTATTTGTTGAAATTCCTTTTGTGAAAAGTTGTGATGCCTTTTGGTCTTTTTAGTTGTCAGTGTTTTGTCACAAACTTATCAATTATGTTTCTGCTGAATTGGTTCTGTGTATGTTGGTATGCAGTAGTATACCAGCAATATAAAGGAAAATTCAGGCTTGATCTCAGTAGGCATCCAGGAGACAATGACGGCAGTTGCCATCAAAACAAATGCCTAAAGTAACATAACCTCATCTAAGTGTCAATGTTTTCAATCTTGAAATTTTGGAATTTCACATCCTGAAAACTACAATTGATGACAAAAAAGCTATTTCAAAATTTGGTTCTCCATTTCCCCATGAAAATCTTTGGTTTTCAGAAACCAACCAGAAGTTGACACAAACTTTGAATTGTTAAAAGATGTAGGTAAACAGTCCTCTAGAATTATTTATTTCATTCCTATTAACTGTTAATATTTTGATCTTGAAATTTTGGAATTGTCATTCTGAAAACAACAGGATCTAGAAGAAAAAGTGCTCTGAAATACAATTTTAATTATTTCAAAATTTATTTTTGGAAAGACCCTTAGTCTTACATCTCCCCATGAAAATCTTTGGTTGTAGTACACTTTTGAGAATCCCATCACAAAATAGACACAAACTCCATATTCTTTCAAGAAGTAAAACATCCTTTAGAACTCGCCATATGGGAGAAAATTTTCATCCACAAACACAAATATCAAGTTATAAATTTTGAAATCCAGCCCCCAGACATCATGCTATTCAAGTACTCCAGAATGAAGATGACACCAGTTTCATCGTCGACCTACAGTTGGTAATGGAAACAAAAGCTTCTGATACTTGTCCTATATAATAAGAGAGTAAGTAAAACAAATACCCAAATTTGTCTTCCAGTGTAATAATTATAAATAAAAGTGTTGTTAAAAGTGAAGCTAATTTTAAGTCTTGTCTTCCAATACTGACGTATTCTATGACCTTGATGACAGGGAAACCACGAAAATAAATCTGGTCACATTGCTCAGACTGTGGATATGAACTTGGGCCCTCCTGACATCAAGCATTACTGAACTGACCCATAAAGTTTGGTGGTGGTTGGATTCTTGGCCTCTTGTGGTGATATAATGTCCAAAAATAAGATATCTGGAACTCCTATGAATGCAGCTTAAAAATATGTTGCTTGCATTTTAAATATGGTGTAATTCGCACAAAAGTGAATCGAGAAGATATTGACACATTGCTTCACTCACACTGTTTATTCACAGGGCATGTTTCAAGAGCTTTTGCTCTTATCATCAGCTGGTACTCGATTAATGCGAATTGTAGTCAAATAAAAATAACACTATCGAGATTTGAATGCTTCTCAGACTTGTAGGCCTAATCACTCAAAGTATAAACTTGAAAGAAGCGTAGGGACAGTGAAGCACAAATTAGCACAAAAGTGAATCAAGAAGATATTGACACATTGCTTCACTCACACTGTTTATTCATAGGAAATGTTTCAAGAGCTTTTGCTCTTATCATCAGCTGGTACTCGATTAGTGCGAATTGTAGTCTATGTACTATGGTGTAATTCCTTGAATAGCCTTGTTTTGATTGCTACAACAGTAAAGCCACTTGTTACACATGCATGTATAAAATATCATTTTTAAGTTCTGTCTTTATAAAATATATTATTATAACTACAATATTATAATGGCATAAAAAACTGAAAACAGATAACAATAAATAACAAATAATAACCCATGGCTAGACAGCCCATAGAGGGCCAAGGCCTGCCAACCAGAGTGCCAGCCTCACGCCCACATATACAAGGTAGAGGTGGGCGATCATTCAACCAATACGGAGAAGAGATGTGGTCAGCATTTCGACACCCCCAGCCAGAAAGTTGGCTTTCTTGACCAGGGCAGCTTACCTATTGTAAGCTCCTCAAAACTCTGGACTTAAAATATGTACCTCCAGGCGTGGGATCGATCCCGGGCTGCATTCTGTGGTAGGGAACCAAGGCATGATGCCTTAGCCCATTACGTCACGGCGTAGGACATTTGAAAGCAGATATTTATCAAAATTAACAACCAACTTTTCATAAAAAAATCCATTTATTTGAAAAAATAACATATATACATTCACTCAACATAATTCCATAGAAGCACTGCATATTTATGCACAGGGAGCACCAATTAACAGATCCATTTACCTCACATAAATAAAGTAATGAATGTTGTTTAGTCACAGAGCTATATGCCTTCATCACTAACAGTTTCAGTTCCAGTTTGTATCTTTCATTGCAAATGAAGAGTAAAATGTTACAGTTCCATGTGTGTGTCTGCTTCAGGCTCCTTATCAACCGCTGAGAACCATTTCTCATACACACTGAGAGGATCAATGTTCCAATGCTTATGAAAGGATACTGGCAGCTGAGGTTCTAGATATTCTGGTGCATAGTCCAAAGGTCTTGCCTGAAACATAATGAGGTTAATGGGTCATTCCATGGTAACTTATTAAAAAGTAATCTAAGGGTTTCTTCTTTTAGAAATCTTAATATGATTATGTGAATATAATTACCGGAGAGCAACACAGATTTACAACTAAATAAGGCTATACATATTTCCAATGGTCCTGTGCTATGGCGTAGTGGGCTAGAGCATTGTACTTTGGTTCCCTGCCACGGAAAGTGCCTAGGATTGATCCCATCCCTGCAGGGTACAGATTTTAAGTCCCAAGTATAGGACCGATGCCCACTCAGCATTATGAGGAAATTGAGAAGCTGTGCTAGGTAGCAAACCCTGGTCTAGAAAGCCAACTTTCTGGCTGGATTGCGGTGATGCTGACCACATCTCCTCCCCATATTGGTTGGATGATGGCCCACATCTACTTTGCATATTGGGCTTGAGGCCGGCAGTTATGTTGGCAGGCTCTGGCCTGCTTTGGTCTGTTACACAATGGGTTAGTTCAAGAGGTCCAACTTCAAATCTCAGTCAGGGTGAGTTACCTGGATAAGATTTTCTCTGGGATTTTCCCTAATCCTGAAAGATGAATGTCGGGTAGCTCTAAGCTCCATAGAGCTTGTACTTATTTGAGAATCATTTCACCCATTTCATTCACAGTCCGATATGACTTAATGTTGGAGGACATAAATTATAAAATCAAACAAACACCATGGGTTACGTTACGTTTTTAAATTTTCAATGCATTGGGTAGGGTGACCATATGTTCTCTTTTTTTCAAAACACATCCTCTTTTTTGTTGCAAAAATATCGAGATGTATTTTCAGATGGCTTGATGCTGGCCTCGGTAGCGTAGATGGTAGCATGTCTGCCTCACGTTCAAGAGGTCCCGAGTTCAAATCTCGGTCAGGGTGAGTTATCTGGATAAGCTTTTTCCAGTGTTTTCCCTTATCCTGAAAGACGAATGTCAGGTAACTCTAAGCTCCATGGACCTTGGGCTCATTTGAGCATCATTTTACCCATTTCATTCACCGCCCAATATGGCATGAAGTTGGAGGACGTAAATTAAAAAGAAGGGAAAAAAAGCAGTAATAAGCAGTAATAAAATTTGAATTTAAATCATATGATCTTTCTTTCTAGCTACTGAGATATTGAACATTGATAACAAAGAAGCCAAAGCAAATATTGTATACATTATATCATGATTGTAGTATTTTTCACTGTGCTCTTTGATCATAATAATTCTTCATGACTAATACAATTTGGTTATGACAGTAAAACTATTATTCTATGCTTTCTGTGACAAGTTTCCCTTGTATCTCTTCCTGGTATTAGCTTTTGAAAATAGCAGAATTCTCTTTACTATTTCTAGTCCAATGCAACTGTGGAAAGGTTATTTATTTTATTAAAATTCAATGGACCGAAGCAGGGAAATTAAATGTAGATACAATAAAATCAGTAACAGCTGTTCAATATATTATCAGGAATTTTATAGCTACTTGTCAGGGAATAATAAAATGTTTAAATGACTATCAGTTAAACATTAAATTTTAAGTAAAATAAAACAGACCAATATGTTTTCTGCTAAACAGTTGTAATATTCCAATCTGAAACCTAAACAAGTCCTAATATCATGTACAAATATGTAACATTTATAAATCCTTAGATTGTCATATACAAATATAACAACTTGTAACTTGAAACTTCACTTATAAGAAATGATGACACTTTTCTTACAAATCGTTCGGGATCGCATTTCATGGAAATTCTTCATCTTCATCAGCCAGAACCACAAACAAAACTGTCGTCATTGTTACAAATGCTAGATGTTGATATGTTCTTGTTAGTACTACCAAAATCTGAAAATAAAACAAATTTAAAATCAGAATCGATTGCCGGTATTTCAAAATTCATTATGTGATGTTTGTAAATACCAGCAATCGATTCGGTTTTTAAATTTGTTTGTTTTATTTTCAGATTTTGGTAGTACTAACAAGAACATTGAGCGTTTGTAGCGATGACAGTTTTGTTTGTGGTTCCGGCTGATGATGTGGAAGAATTTCTATGAAATCAGGATCCCGTACAATTTATAAGAAAAATATCATCATTTCTTATAAGATAAGTGAAGTTTTAAGTTACAAATTTTTATATTTGTATATATTTGTTTGCTTCACTGTTTTATAGCTTCATATGTTACGTATTCCTTAGACTGAATTTCAAAAAATTCTTAGTGTGATTTGGATAGACTTTCAGTGGAAGGTGTCTTCATGTTTTGCCCATTAGATATGATCACCTTATCTTGGTTGAATGTTATTTGCAAGACTGGCAAGTTTACAATCCCAAAATGTTTATAATCATTGTCCTCTGTGTCATATTGATTACAACTGATTAGTAGGTACTATATGTGTGTTATGATCAGGAATAGGAATTTCTAAACACTGCCTAAAACCAGAATAGAAGGAAATACGGTTTAATTGTCACTGGACTATAAGTAAGAACTATGTGGATAACAAACCATCCCAATCTATCAGATGGTATTTGCAGACAGAAGACAGCATTAGGGCAAGCGTTTACCTGCCTGTCATTGACCCTTGGTCTATGTTTTACATTCTCTATAGAAAAAGGTTTTAATACAGTCATACTTAAAGTCAACTGCTTTAGAATCCTATGCCTTATTATTACTCTTACAGAACTAAAAATAATGTATGAGTAACAGGATTTATACTACATATGCTTCACTTGCTTCTTTGTATATACTTATTTCCTCTATATGGACGTAACAGGTGCTCAAGCAGATGATCCTGTATAATATTACAAAAAATTAAGATGATTCATGTCAGTGGCTTTTACCAGTAGTCCTGTACAGACAAAGCTCACATAATAAACAAATTGCAAAGAGCTAAGGAAAGGAAATGGCAGAATTAACTGGTACTGTACAGCAAGCCACTGTCCGGACTAGGTAAGCATTGTGCAACCACTATTTGAACTATATATAAACAGTAAATTACAGATAATGTAATTGAGATTCATATGAAAGGTGTCTTATATAGACATAGATGCAAAGATTCTGACAAAGTTATATTTGAGTATGGCTGTAGCTTCTGTAGTTACAGTGTATTAACAATTGCATGTAAAGGTTACCAGTAATGATTAAGTTGTTTTATCGAGATTTAACTGTATTGAAACACCACAGTGAAGCGAAATAATTATTAATTTATAGATGAATCATATTTATTACAACTCATTTCTGGTCTGAAAATCATGAAATTGTAGATAGCACAGAATTACTAAAATACGTACAAAAACATAGTGAACAAGTCATATGGGGGAGAATATACATAGAAAAACATAAAAACCAACTAATGAACTTTGAAATCCCGCCAGAAGAGAATCCCACATTTAAGTTCATCACTAAATCAACAGATGGCAGCAGCAACTCCAGAATTATCCACACCACTGGATCAAGCTTTAGTTGCATAAGAGCCGAAGATGCAAACAATGATTTGCGAAACATGTCCTCAAAATGGGTACGAAAGCGAAGCAGATGTGTAATTTTAAACGAAAGTGAAGCAGATGTGTAATAAATACGACTCATCTATAAATTAATAATTAAGTTATTTGTTTTTGTGGTTATTATATTTGATATAATTACATTATATTAATGTTTGCTAGTAATGATTAATTGTATCTGTGTTCAATATCAATGATGTCGACACAAACTTACTTTGTTATTTTTGGCAATCTAAAAAGAAGTTTCCCACCTGTGTCAACATTTTGTTGGTTGTTTATAATAAGGTTCAACCTTCAAGCTTGAAAATGGTAACAACTGTTCTAGAACTAGTCCCTCGAGAATTAAAAAGTAAGTGACGTGATGGGAAAAAACTGACCGTAAAATTTGTATTAATTACCCAAACAAATATTAGTAACATTACAAATATACAGATAATCTGGTTACATATATGTAGCAAAGTGAATAATTAGTACGCATTTTTTTTTTCGAGATGGTATCTTAAACTGACAATGTCCTTGGAGAGGAGATTAATACTAAGTAGTTCCTGATAACCAAACTGGTAATACCAATGCACATGCAGTGAACAACTAGTCATTATCTTCATTACTTTGGAAACCATTATTGGGAAACTAGTTACCTTGTTAAGTTAATTGTTGGAAATTAATTGTTCCTCCATACTAGTCATGTATAGGCAAGGTCTTTATCTCCTCACTTTACAATTTTAGTTAAATAGTGCTATACCTCTAATGAGAGACAGTAGGTTAACTAAATTAATTTTAGTAAGATCATCTTCTGGGTTTACTAAGCCTAGTAATTTAAACCTTTTCCTAAATTTGGCTTGGGGCCCCAGGATTGTCATTGGAGGGTTTTTAAACATTAATGGATAATTAGTCCTGCCTACTTTCATTAGATTAGATTATTTTCTATCCATCCTTAAAACAAGCTTGATTTACTTGCAATATCTTACTCGGGAATATCTTGATTGCAATCAGACTGTGTGAGCTTACTTTTTATTCAAGAAACTCTTTACATCTTGTCTTTATTAACAAGATTATGGATAACTAGGAACCATAATCTCTGGAAACTTACGATGGGATTATGTCTACCATTTCTTACACGAATGAATGTTACACACTCTATTTTGTGATATCCTAAATTCCAGGAATTTCACCCTAGGTATATACCTGATGAAAGAGTGGTGAATGAGTGATGGAAACTCCAAGACGAGCAAGGCATATGCCTAGATACATGTCATCTGGTGTTGAGTTGGTTGGGCAGCGACAGATTCCTGATGATACCAAGTGCTGCACCAGTGTCATGCTAAAAGCCATTCCACCACCCCCAGTAATGTAGTTATAACCTTGTGGAGAATGTTGTACATTATAGCCATAGCGTTCACCAAGAGCCACCTTTTGTTCTGCATCAAAGCAACTCAAAAGCAGCTGCAGTCTGGAAACACTGCAATGCACAAAATATAGCATTAACTATTTCAATTATTTTGGTAATAGTAATTTAATCAGTAAACAAGCTTTAGGTAAAATATTATATACAAGTTATACTTTAAAATCATTTAAATTACTTTAGAAAGCAGATTATCTTGTGTCTTTATTCTTGTAATATACAGATAGGTCTGTGCACAATTTTTATTTTGTTTGTTTTTTCACCTCAGTCTGAGATTTGTTATAATTAGCCTTTATTTAAAGTACTTTAAAACTGTCCAGCACCTTGCTGTACCAACATTAATGCCTTATAAAACAGTTAAGATGTTCCAGCAGGTAAATTAATTCTGAGAGCTGTAAGAGACTACCATGTAAGTAACTACTTTATTTGTTAAAAACAAAATAATCTATATCGAAATTTAACTGTACTGAAACACCACAGTGAAGCAAAATAATTATTAAATTATAGATGAGTCATATTTATTACACACATAAATGAAGCCGATGTGTAATAAATACAACTCATCTATAATTTAATAAAACTATCATCTGTTTCTTACAAGCCACTGTCTATCATCTGACACAATCTTTTGCTCCAAATCTTTTTCCCATCCAATATTTTTTAATTTATTTCTTAGCAAGCATTTCTTCTCATCCAATATTCCAGTCAATTTCTTGTTTTTCTCCTGATGAGTTTCAACAGCAGTGGCATGTCGTTTAGGGAAGCGGTTCCTGTATATCTGCAGCTTTGGAACTTGGGTTCAAAACTTGTCTGTATAGAGTAGCGCTTCCATAAATGTCATACCATGCTTCGTCCCTGCTCAACACTTAATCTTTTATTAATTTTTAGATGAGTCGTATTTATTACACAGTTAAATCTCGATAAACTTAATCTTTTGTTCATTCTCTCTACCATAGCTTTAGTATACATATATACCATTCTACCCATAACTGTAATTTAAATGCTTTGAAAAGTTGAAATTAGCAAAGCTTCCACATGTCACTCTAAAATAATCCATTAACTTTCTCTTAGTTCTTTCTCCAATATTGTTGTTTTAAAAGCCATTAGCCTTAGCCATTGCTACCCTGTGATTTCCTAACAGTAGTTCCTGTTAAGTAGTTCCAAGGAAAAGCTTAGTCAGAATATTTTGTTAACAAATAAATAAAGGAAGTCATGTGAGTGTAAAATCAAATCTTTCACTCTTCTTTACCTTGAGTATTTTTGAAACTCAATAAAGCGCAATCAGCTTACCTAAGAATAGTATCATCATCAGATAGCACTACCCATCTTACATCCTGCAAATCTTCTGCAATTGTCTCTGCAGCATGTTTCAGAATAGCCAAGGTCTTTCCACAGTGACCATGCTCTGTATTTGGAACGCCAAGATTGATTGTAGGAATTGATTTATCTGTAATGGAAAACATGCTTATTTGGATAAGATAGTTTACATTTCAATTTTCATAAACGTTTATTCCTAATGACTTTAAATATTCTTGTTCCATGTAAGTGAATAGATAAATAAGGAATTTAAGTTTTATTTTTATTTTACTATTATTATGTCTTTATATATTAGCCTTTGTGATAGAACAGTCCATTTGATTACCTTTATGCTTATTAGCATTTTCAGTGAGTTTTATGTACCTCTTTTTTTTTTTTTTTTTTTTTTTTTTTTTTTTTTTACTGAGAAATTTGAAGATTAATTTTCATTAAAACCAATAATATGGGAGCATGACCAAAATTTTGGCTAGAAAACAATTCCCATTTCCTAGCTGGGAATCTAACCCGGGACCTCTTGCACAGCAGATAATTACTCTTCCAACAGAACAATTGGACCAGCCCCAACAGTGAATTAAATTTGAAAAACATTTATTAATAAATTACAAAGTAAATTAACTAAAACATTATTCAAAACAATGTAATAAAGAGCTGCTCTGTATCACAGCCTGCTCGTTAAGATCACCAAGAGGCACTGCAGTTTCTAATAACTTTATATTTTCGAAAGTGTCATGCATTTCTTTAATTCTATTTGATAATAAACAGCTGCAAAATCTGAATTGTAACCAAGTGCTATAACTTTATAGCATTAATTTTATTTTATAGCTGCATAATAAACAAATCATGGAATTCTTATGTGTAAGGACTATGATACAATGGAGCACATCATTAATATAATTTTGGCTAGTGCTTATCTAGAATGCCTCTAAGGAGTTCACCAAAATGTTTCATTTCTCTGGTAATCTAAATGAGTAATTTTTAACATAACCTTTCAGCAAAAAGAATGGTTAAATTGCCTGTTTGGTGCTAGTAATAAAATAAGATCTCAGAAACTATTTGTAGTTGTTAAATTTTAGATGAGTCGCATTTTTTACACATCTGCTTCACTTTCGTACCTATTTTGAGTAAAGTTGGTTGGATCTAACTTTCGCGTGTTCCTCTTGACTTAACGTCACTTCAATATATCGAGATTCAACTGTATTGGAACACCACAGTGAAGCGAAAAATTATTAAATTTTAGATGAGTCGCATTTTTTACACATCTGCTTCACTTTCGTACCTATTTTGAGGACATGTTTCGCAAATCTTCGTTTGCATCTACGGCTCTTGTGCGACTGCAGATGTGTAAAAAATGCGACTCATCTAAAATTTAATAATTTTTCGCTTCACTGTGGTGTTCCAATACAGTTGAATCTCGATATATTTGTAGTTGGTTTATTAATACTCGTCACCTACTTGTTTATATTTATGAGAGACTAGTTTCAAAGGCATTCGCCTCCATTTTCAATCTCTTTCCAACTAAATAGTTGGAATAGATATGGCCAGTTGGAAAGAGATTGAAAATGGAGGCGAATGCCTTTGAAACTAGTCTCTCATAAATATAAACAAGTAGGTGACGAGTATTAATAAATCAACTACAAATAGTTTCTGAGATTAATTTTGACGTCACTATTACTAAATTCCTCCAAACACATATAATAAAATAAGATTTTAGTTTAGGCAACTAAAATACAATTTTAGTGCATGTCTGTTTGTATTAAAGCTTTCCACATAACAAAGAGTAGACTTATGCTTTGAGTTATTTAAATACCTGCAATATGTTCTTATGGCAGGAACATAAAACAGTATAAATGTGATAGATAATTCTTGTTATCTCAAGCCACTTACCTTGGACTTCACTGTAGAAACCAATATGGACTGCATGTTTGGCCCACGTGCTCTTTACTACAGGTACTCTGTCTTTATGGAACTTTTCACATGTTTTTACAGCAAAATATATGGACTCTTTAGGTACAGGAGGGCCCTGAAATATGGACATTCATAAGTGAAATGTTGCACAATATACCTGACAGAAGAATAAAGAACACACAGAACTACACAGAAGCAACTTAAAAACAGAAATCACTTAAAATAAAATGGGTAGCATGAATCATTCCCATTCAAAACTCAGTTATTTTCTATAAGGACCACTTGATAGCAACATGCTGTATATACAATAACTATCATCATTGTCATTGTCTTTATCATTCGAGTATAGTAGAGTCTTGGTTATCCGACCTTTGGTAATCCGACATTCTGTGTTATCCGACACATATTAATAAAATGCATATTTCTCAAATAACAATCACTTACTAAAATTTTCCTTTCTTTTGAGTATGATATGGCAAGTAAAGAGAAGAAAGTGGTTGTTTCCTGGAAGAGAAGTTGACAGCATTAAAGGGATTGGACAAGGGGGAAACTCTTCAAAAAGTGGCTTCAGAGTATGGTGTTGGGCATGTTACAGTGGGGGACTGGAAAAAAGAAGCAGAGAAGAAATTGAAAAGTGGTGAGCTACCAGAGCAACAAGTGATGCACTAAAACACAGGAAAGCAATGAAACAATGTGAATGAGAAAAGGTTGGTGAAGCACTGTTTCCTTGGTTCACTCCAAAACAAGAAAAGGGTCTACCAATAACAGGCCCCATCCTGCAAGAGTAGGCGCTGTATTTCCGGAAAGTGTTCAATGAAGGGGATCCTAATTTTACTGCTGACGTTGGGTGGTTTGATCATTGAAAGAAATGGTACAGTATTAGGCAGCTTAATATCTGTGGTGAAAAACTGTCTGCTAAATCTGACAACATTTTGACATTTAAAAAGGAATTCCAAGAATTAATTCTTGCTGAAGGATTAACTGGTGATCATATTTTTAATTGTGACGAAACGGGACTAAATTTCAAGATGCTGCCATCTAAAATGCTTGCAGCCTGAGCAGAGTCATCTGTCCCTGGCTACAAGCATAGTAAAGAAAGGGTTAATATTCTTCCCTGCAGTAATGTTACTGGGAACTTTAAAGCTAAATTGCTAATGATTGGTAAATCTAAAAGGCCCAGAGCATTTAAAAAACACTTCTGTTAATGCTCTACCAGTGCATTACACTAACCAGAATTCTGCCTGGATGTCCGCTGCCATCTTTAAAGATTGGTTCTTTACACAGTTTGTGCCATCTATTGAGAAGTTTATAGCTTCCAACAACATCCCAAGAAAAGCTCTTAATTTACTAGAATGAATGAATGAATGTGTAGTGTTTAACGCCCGCTTTTACTACATACGGCACCGCAGGCGGTGACACTGATGATACATGAGATGAGGATGGAGCACCGGTGGAATGAGATGGCGGGGGAAACCGGAGATCCCGGAGAAAACCCGCCCCAGCGCTGTGTTGTCCACCACAAATCTCACTTTGCGGTCGCCTGGGATCGAACCCGGGCCGCCTTGGTGAGAGCCAAGCGGTCTAACCACTGAGCCACAGCGCGGCCTAAATTTACTAGATAATGCCCATCACACCTAAATGTAGAAGAACTTATAAGTGGTGATATCAAGGTCTTGTTTCTCCCATCTAAGGTGACGTCATTGAGCCAGCCAATGGACCAAAGTATGCTGGAAACATTGCAGAGAAAATATTGGTGACAATTCCTTTTGTCCCTGATAGAAGAAACGGACAATGGCAAGGATATGATGAAAAAGTTAAGATCTATCAACATGAAAGACGTTGCATACTGGGTGGATCAGGCTTGGGAACAAATCGAAAGAATGACATTAGCAAACTCTTGGAACATACTTTTAGATGATGACGAAAATGAAGAAGAGATAGTACAAGAAGACATAGGTGACTTTGTTCCCTTACTGAACCACATTCCTGGCTGTGAGGATGCTACCACTCAAGATACGGTAAGCTGGTGTGTAGAAGATTAACAGTTGGAACTCACTGTATCTGATATTGTTGATTTTGTGAATGGTAATGACATTGAGGATGGAGTAGAACGGAAAATTGAAGAACAAAATGAGAAGAAGTAGAGTCAGGCTGAAGGTTCAAGTGCTTTAGAGATACTATTAAGATATGTGGAGCAACAGCCGGAGATAAGTGCAACTGAGGTATTGATGTTTCATCAATGGCAAAATCTCACAACAAGGAAACATCATTCAGCAGGCAAGCAGACTTCATTGAAAACTTTCTTTTCTTAAGACATTTGGAACTTCTTTTTTTCAATATTGCATGCAGAATTGGTTTGATTATTCAGTAAATATGGCAAAAACCAACAATTGCTTTAATAATACGGTATACCTACCATATTTTACTCCATTTTCCAACTTAATTTGTATTATCCGACATTTTCGGTTATCCAATCTTTTCCAAGGCCAGTTTAGGTCAGATAATCGAGACTACTGTATTGCAAATTTATAATGATAGGCTCCAGAATCTTGTCATATGATATTTCTTTCCAAAAGTCGTCTTCTTTTAGTTTATCTTCATGTCTCATGTAGTTTTTCCAGTCATGTTACCCTCTCAATTTCTTTGTGAATAAGTTGTTAAACATCAGTCAGTTTAATAGTACCTATTATTTCAAATTGAAACATAATTTGAGCCCACATCAACTCAATTGGATTGTATTGGCAGTGGTAAGAGGAAAGGCAAATTACCTCGTGTCTCATTTCAATCGCAAGTTGATCCAGCTGATACATTTTCCCTGGTTTTCAAATGGAACAACAACTGAATAATACTGCTTTAAACTTTCTAGGGTAAATAGAGATTACGAACCATTCATAAACAAACATAATGTGACAACTCATATTCTGCCAAGCAGCATTCTACAGGCCAGTAGAAAGCGCACTGCTTGCTCTCTCTCAAATTTAAGAAACACCTTGACTTATTCAAGGTAATTCTTTTATCCCGTCAAACTTTACATTTCAGTTCTGATTAATTACAAATATATGTGCATGTATGCATACATGCCCACCAATAATGCTATTCATTACAGTGCTTAGGAGGCAATGCATTGTTATAATATATTGGCATTTTATTTATTTGTATTAGGAGAACTATTTGAGCTAAACATATGGGGTTTTATGGTTATGTCAGACACATTACTCACTATGTTCCTCATGGATCAGTGATTCTGGAAGCCAGGGGTGGCTTCTGCAGGGGGTAGCATGTTTGCGCTACAACCAAAATGCTGGGTCTCCCTTTAATGTAATGGCATGTTCCATTTGGAGTTCATTTCGACCTTGTCTAGTGCAGGGGACCTGAGCGCGCTGTATTGTTTGCAGGTGCCAAGTAGTTCACTCCCAGATGCAAACCACTGGCATACAATAGGGCAGGATGAACTTAGGATTTGCCAAGGCAAGTAGGGGGATGATGCGGGGCGTATGGCTGCATGTGGTTGGTTAACCTAGCTGCCAGAGAATAGTGGATGCCTAAGCTGGTCGTTCTTTCATCACAGCAGCGGCATCTATTGCGCCTATGTTAAATGTAACCTACGAGTACATAGCCACATGGTTTGTGCCGTGTTTTGTTACCTCTGCCTGTTTTGAGTAGGGCATCAGAAATATTTATATAAATACAGGTAACTTGTGTTATAAGAAGAAACAATGAATTCCATAAAGTGTCTTTTAGCACATCCTTTTTCAAACATGACCTTAGAAGGAAAAATTGAACTTAAGCGACTTGGAAGACCCACGCTGAAACTAAACATCACACAGATAGTCAAAACAAAAACAAGATGTTTTAACAGGAACTTTAACAACGATGTATACGACAAATATTCTATAGTATTTATGAAATGTGAATGTTATGTTATATGCTGTGAATTACCGTTAACTTGTGTGTAGAGCAGTCTGTAGTGACAGGCTTAAAGAAATTTTGTTACTTTAAAAAATTAAGTTGCATGGATAACTTTGTGAACCACCAATTTTCAGAGCCACCAGCCGCCCCTACTGGAAGCACAAGAAGTGAGTGTTTGAAGAGTGCAAGGCTTTCAACTTTACATCAAAGTAAATTTGAAACATCTCTGCCTAAAATATAAAGTTAGTGAATAGATATTGATGACAGCATATTGGAGAATCGAGATTTAACTGTATTGGAACACCACAGTGAAGCGAAAAATTATTAATTTTTAGATGAGTCGTATTTATTACACATCTGCTTCACTTTCGTACCTATTTTGAGGACATGTTTCGCAAATCATCGTTTGCATCTATGGCTCTTATGCGACTAAAGCTTGATCCAGCAGTGTATGTAATTCTGGGGTTGCTGCTGCCATCTGTTGATTAGTGATGAACTTAAATGTGGGATTCTCTTCTGGCGGGATTTCAAAGTTCATAAGTTGGTTTTTATGTTTTTCTATGTATATCCTCTCCCATGACGAGTTCACTATGTTTTTGTACGTATTTTAGTAATTCTGTGCTATCTTCAATTTCATGATTTTCAGACCAGAAATGAGCTGCTATTGCGGACTTATCAATATTTTTGTATCTTAAGTGCCTGAAGTGTTCTGTCTTTCTAGTGCCTATGTTTCTTTTTGTCCTCCCTATGTAAATTTTTTCACAGTCTTTACACTTAATCTTGTAAATGCCTGACTTTTCCTCTGGTTTTATCTTATCAGTATTATTACTGTGAAGTAGGTTTTTAATGTTGTAATTGTTTTTTGGTGCCAATGTTATATTGTATTTCTTGAATATTTTTTGGAACTTTTTGTGGCCCAGGGGTGGTAAGTAAATTTAGCAAATCTAATTTCTTGTTTTATTGGTGTGAGAGCTGTGATCTGTTTTAATCTCTTTTGAAGTTTGAATGATTTTCGTTTTTTATCTACAAGATTTTCTCCATATCCATTTTTAATTGCAGTTTTTAAGATTTGATGGTATTCGTTTTGATATTCTTTCTGGCTGAGAGGTAGATTTACTAATCTGTGTGTGAGACTGTTGATGGTTGCATGTTTGTGTGGAATTGGGTTGAAACTATTTGCTTTGATGTAATTATCTGTGTGTGTTGCTTTTCTATGGATACCAAATTCTAGTTTTTCATTGCTTTTTTTGATTTTAAGGTCTAAAAAAGGTAGAGTACAGTCCTCTTCAGTTTCCACTGTGAATTGTATGCTGGGTTCTTGCAGGTTGAGTAGTTTCAAAGCATCATCTATTTGTTTGTAGGGCACTATTGCAAAGATGTTGTCTACGTATCTGTACCATGTTTTAAACATATGAGGGAAGGCGTTAGTTATATGTGTTTTGAAAAAGCTCATGTATAGATTGGCCAAAAATGGTGATAGTGGGCTTCCCATAGCTAGTCCTGAAATTTGTTTATAATATTTTCCATCGAAGACAAAATAATTTTGATGTATACATATTTCAGTCATTGCCAAATATTCTTCTATTGCATTGGCATCTAGGTTTATAGAATTTAGCCATTTTTTCAGTTGAATCAAAAGTTTGTCTAATGGAATGCTAGGGAAGAGGGAGCGGACATCAAAGGATACTAAAGTGTCATGAGGTTTTAGTTTAAGATTTTGAATTTTTTCTACCAGGTCTAAAGAGTTTTTTATGCTCAGAGTATGGAATTGTGGAAAGGACTGAAATTTTTTGGACAGCCATTTTGCCAGAAGGTAAGTAGGAGTGTTTATATTATTTACAATGGGTCTCATGGGTATGTTGGGTTTGTGTATTTTAGGCAAACCATATAGTCTTGCAAGGGTAGGGTTGTCCGGTTTGATAGTTTTTTGTTCTGCAGTTGTTAAAATTTTACTATTAATGATGGTTTTTTGTACATCTTTTATGCATCGGTTGAGTGGATTAGAATATATTTCCTGGAATTCTTTTTGTTGTAGTAACTCTAACATTTTTTCCTTGTATGTAGCTGTCACCCGGGCGTTGGAACACCCTATGGAAGCAGCTGAGAGCGGAAGACAGGGGAGGTCCGTGTTAGCCACGCCTCCCCCTCGTCCGTCTTATAGAGGTGACAGGGATGGCTGGGGGAAAAAACATGATTGTGCGGTCTGTTTCTCTTCCACCTGTTCTGGAAATTACGGGATCTTTCATCTACTGGAATCTTCGCCTGGGAACAAGAAAAGCCGAGAAGACGGCGAGATACCTATAAAAAGGGCTGCAGCTAGTCAGAAGTTTAGTGTGAGTGAGGAGACAGTCAGTCAGTTCTTGGTGTAAGGACGCAGTGCTAGTGCAAGTGAAATTGTAACGGACGAACTGGTGAATCGTAATTGTGTGCATTACGTAATTCTGTGTAATTGGCAAGAGTTTAACTGTAAGTCGGTGGAAATAAAGAACATTTTTGAGTGGTGAAATTGGACTTTCCATTTCACGAACCCACAAAGTCACACTGGTGTCAGGAAGCGGGAAAACAACATCACCGAACATTACAACCATGGACGCGGCATTGGAAAAGATTTTGGAGAAGATGATGGAAATGAAGGCCGAACTGACCTCGGAAATGAAGACGGCCAACGACGACATCACCGCAGAGTTGAAACAAATGAAGACGGCCAACGACAACATCACCGGGAAGATGAAAGAAATGAAGGCCGAATTAACAACAAAAATAGAAGCGGCAAATAACAACCTGGCCGCAAAGCTGGAAGAAATGATGACGGCTAACGGTAACCTCACGGAGAAGATGGAAGAAATGAAGGTTGCGAACGAGGCCCTCGCCGCCAAGTTTGAGGAACGGTTGGCCGGCGTGAGGCATGACGTCACGAATCTGGGCAAGCGGATGGGTCAAGTAGACGACCGCCTTAATGATTTAGAGGAAAAGGCCGACAACATCGCAAAACCCCTCACCCGCCTGATGGAGGAACACCGGCCTTATGTGTGGACAGAGGACGCCGAAAACGCTTTCCAGCACCTAAAGGAGACCCTGTGCAGTGCTCCAATTTTGGGTTTCCCACAGCCGGGTGGCGCCTTCATTGTGGACACCGACGCTGGCGACCATTGCATTGGAGGTGTCCTATCGCAGATCCAGGACGGCCATGAGCGGGTGATAGCCTACTACAGCAAGACGCTATCCAAGGCAGAGAAGAACTACTGCGTCACCCGACGAGAATTATTGGCGGTAGTAAAGACCTTGGAGCACTTCCATAAGCACCTGTACGGTCAGCCATTCCACCTGAGGACTGACCATTCCGCCCTAACCTGGCTATTGAGCTTTAAGAACCTGGAAGGCTAGACGGCACGTTGGGTCCAGAGGCTGCAGGAGTACGACTTCACCTCGGAACATCGTAGAGGGAAGAGCCACGGTAACGCAGACGCCATGTCCCGAAGACCCTGTTCAGTAGAGTGCGGTCAGTGCACAAGAGTGGAAGAGAAGGAGCGTGCCGCAGCAGTCCGAGTAGTTGTGGCAGTGCCTGCTGAAGGCTGGGATAGCGCAGGCCTGAGGAGGGAGCAGCTGGCGGACGCAGACTTGGGGCCACTCTTGAGGGAAGTGGAGGCAGGGATGAGACCAACCTGGGAGGACATCGCACCGGAGCGCCACCTACAAGTCGTACTGGGCCCAATGGGACTCGTTGAAGACCAGAGAGGGCGTGCTGTTCCGGGTATGGGAGTCACCCGATGGGAAGGCGCAGAGAGAACAGTTAGTACTCCCCCGGAGCAAAGTCCCGGAAGTCTTGGAGGAAGTGCACGCCGGTACTTCAGGAGGACACCTGGGAACGAACCGAATGATTCACAAACTACGGCAGCGCTACTTCTGGCTCAGGCTCCGGGTAGATGCTGGTGGTACACCTGGACCGCCTGGCACGCTACGATGGTGCTGTTCAGGGCGAACAGCTTTGAGGAGGGAGCAGTGTCACCCGGGCGTTGGAACACCCTATGGAAGCAGCTGAGAGCGGAAGACAGGGGAGGTCCGTGTTAGCCACGCCTCCCCCTCGTCCGTCTTATAGTGGTGACAGGGATGGCTGGGGGAAAAAACATGATTGTGCGGTCTGTTTCTCTTCCACCTGTTCTGGAAATTACGGGATCTTTCATCTACTGGAATCTTCGCCTGGGAACAAGAAAAGCCGAGAAGACGGCGAGATGCCTATAAAAAGGGCTGCAGCTAGTCAGAAGTTTAGTGTGAGTGAGGAGACAGTCAGTCAGTTCTTGGTGTAAGGACGCAGTGCTAGTGCAAGTGAAATTGTAACGGACGAACTGGCGAATCGTAATTGTGTGCATTACGTAATTCTGTGTAATTGGCAAGAGTTTAACTGTAAGTCGGTGGAAATAAAGAACATTTTTGAGTGGTGAAATTGGACTTTTCATTTCACGAACCCACAAAGTCACACTATTTTGTTCCCTTTATCAGCCCTTGAGAAGATTACATCCTTTTTCCTTAAAGATTTAGCTATCTGAATTTGTTTCAAATGTTTTCCTGGCTTTTTATTTATTAAGTTTTTCAATATAGGAGCTGATTTTTTCCTAATTATATTTTTGTCCATGGTTTCCAAGTATCAACAGATGGCAGCAGCAACCCCAGAATTACATACACTGCTGGATCAAGCTTTAGTCGCATAAGAGCCGTAGATGCAAACGATGATTTGCGAAACATGTCCTCAAAATAGGTACGAAAGTGAAGCAGATGTGTAATAAATAGGACTCATCTAAAAATTAATATTGGAGAATGTTTATACAAATTATTACATTTGTGGCCTAAACTCCTATAGCAAACATTAGATACTTCTGAATTAAATAAAATTGCAAGGTAATTCTAAATTATGAAACTAGCAAATGCAAGAAATAATTCATTTATAAGGCTGTCATAAGACAAACTTTAAAAGAATATGTAATGCCACAGTTTGATATGCCAAACATATTATATGGAGCATTAGAACGAAACACATTAAGTCCACCCATGGACAAAATGGTTTTTGATATAATTCCCTCTATATCTATTGAATCAAAGTGTAATCCATTTATTTGAAATAGCACTCCTTTTTGTTATAAAATTGTTTCAAAATCTAGCATTTGGATCAGAAAGAATTTAATCTGAGATGATCAGAACTAAAGGCCCCATTTTACACAAATAAAGATTGCTTACATAACACTGAATACATACATGCTTTAATTACTGTGTTTGTGCTCTGTTGAACTAGGAATGTACATTATGTGTCTGCCAAAAAAAAAAAAAAAGACCATAATTTTGTTAAAGGGCTAAAATTGAAAGGCGGGAGGATGTTTGAATAATTTAATGTTAAAGTTGGTTAAGAAGACTTTTGGTTAAAAGACGCTGGTATTATGATTAATAAATAAATGAATATAAATAAACTTAGTTAACCATATAACTATCAATTTATAAACTTTGGTTGTGGGTTTCCTCAAACTACTAGTTTTACTTAGTTTTTAATTTTTGAGACACTAGTTTCAGGAGCAGTTGCTTTCTTTTCAGCCTCAAAGTTCTGATTGTTGTTGGTTGTGGCTACCTGCAGTCTTCTTTTTGGTGGCAGAATAATGAACTTCTTTCCTAAATTGTCAAAATGTGGGATTTCAAAATTGATTAGTCAGTCTTCAAATGTCCATCTTGATTAACAACATAAAGTAGATAAAAGAATGTACATTTCTAAGATTAGTTTGTGCCAGAGTAGAGAAAGTCATACAAGTACAACACATTAGATATTTTTTTAAATAAATAATGACTATGTAAAATTTTCAATATAATTTTATTCCATTGTGTAAGGACTATGATACAATGAAGCACAAAATTAATATAATTTTGAGTCAAACTAATACTCAATGTTCCACTTATTGCTAGTATTTATCTAGAACACGTTTCGTTAGGATCTTCCTAACCGAACCGACGTCCATTAGTCGACACAGCTGATGATGCTAGGAAGATCCTAACGCAACGCATTCTAGGTAAATACTAGCAATAAGTGGAACATTTGAGTATTATTTCTACTCAAAATTATATCATTTTATTACCAATATACTGAAATGTGTAGCAGAAACTTTTCAGACTTCTAGCTATAATTTTCTGGAAGAAGACAGGTTTTGAATGCAGGAAAAAAAGGGAAAAGGCTTAAGTTCTGAATATGACACATCATTTATCAGGACAGAGAGCAGTTTAAATGTTGCAGCACTTCAAAACTGGCCTCCAAATATGTGTTACACTTGCTCTAGAGAATCAAATTTTGCAGATATATAAACTGAAGCTAAATCTGAAAATGAAGTAAAATATGACATATATTCATACCAGAGCACAATTAAAAATAATACTACAGATAATTACTTGACAATTAGTATGTTCCCTGGGAATAATTTTTATTTCAAATATTTGTTATACTACTTACACATGGCTGGAATCTAAGAGGATATGAGGCACACTGAGGCTGCTCGCTAAGGCACAAATTGGGTGAATGTGTCAGGACAGGACCATCTCCATCTTCCCAAATATATAAGGCTAACTCATGTGAAGGATCGATAGAGAAGTCTATATTTGGGCGATCCCCTTGGTCCATACGTCGTGCAAGCCTGTGGACAGGAAGCTTAATAAATCTATAATTGGAATGAAGTAAACCTAATCATTAAACCAGCTTATATATTTCTACATGCTGTTACTTTTCTGTTTGTTCATTCTTGTAATATTATTACTGTCTATTAATTGTTGTTCTGCATGTGCTGTGTGCAGCCAGAGTTGGAAAGGTAATGTTTCTTTTTATCATACCTCTTGATATGTAAAGCAAATGGTTAGAGAGAATGTATGGAAACACGGGCAGAGTCAAAGATGTTGTATGCTGTATGGGCAATGTCAAAAGTAAGTAATAAAATACATCAGTTATACAAACAATTTGCTGAAGAGATGTTGGGATTGCTTAGATCAGCTCCAGGAGAAGTAGCCTTAGTAAAATTAGTAAGAGAAGGTATAATAATTGAAAGAACCTTGAAATTTTGGTATAAATGCTGACAAAATATAATGAAAAACTACTAAAGGTATGTATGAAACAAGAAAAGAAAATGGGAAACAGAAAGAGTTGGTGGTCAGAGACAGAAAAAACTGTGGAAGAAACAGGAATGGGAGACTAGAAAATAGGAATGTAGAAGGTTTTTGGAAAATAGCCAGAACCAAAAAGGAGGACATAGAAAATAAGAAATATGGGGAGGGCTAGAAAAAAATAACTACATTACATTTTTATATCATAATAAAAAGAGGACGGGTAAGAGAAAGATATGTAGATCAGAGTAACAGATAGGAGAGGGAAGGAATAGAATGGATAAGAACGGGATAAATGTTGTTAAGGGGACAAAGAGTTAGCAGGATAGAAATATATGAATTATATGGAGAAATAGAAAGTACAGTTCATATTTTGACAGAGTGCAAAGAGCTAGCAGCATAGAGACAGAAAGTGTAGGAGAAGGAATGGAAAAAGATGTGAAGCGAGTTGATAGCCATAAAACTGGCTATGGGGAAAAATGAAAGTAGAAGTAGAAATATGGGGAACCTGTTTTGGAAAGCTAAAGAAAAGTGGATGGGAAAAGTAAATATTGGAAATTTAAAAATGCTGGGATAGTAAGGGGAGACAGAGAGCAAACTGTAGTCGATGACAGAATGGTGAACATGCTACTCAGCAATGCTAGAAGGCCTGGGAGCCAAGCAGGCAGCTAGCTAGTGTAAAAGATGGCACCAAGCAATTTATATAACTAGGTTAAGAAAATATGTATGTAATGTGTATAAAATATTGCAAACAGCAGTTGTATACATAAATTCTATTCTATTATCATACTTTCAAATAGAAAAAAGTTTATATTTTTACAGATATTTTTTCTTTATAAAAGCTTTCTTAATTTTATGCATCTTAGAGTCATAAAACATGTCTATATTTTATATACAATATAGGATAACTCTCTCTCATTAGGGTTTCGTGTGTATGATAACAGAATAACTCAAAAACAAAATGTGCAATAAATATCAAACTTGATAATTATTTAAGTTCAGTATCTGCCAAAAAGGTGACATAAAGATTTTCAAGAAAATTCCCCCATCCCAACTATTTTTTACATTAAACATTTATAGAAGTTTTTAATTTTCTCAGAAATGGCTGTAATGATTTTGATTAAAACCTACACATTAAAGATAATCATATGACAAATAAAATGTATATCTTGAATCTTCTGAGAGAAGTCCATGAGCTCTTTAATCAGAAGGAAGTTTGTATAAACTTGTATAACCGTAAACATTAAACAATAGAAGAAAGTAGTACATAAAATATACAGATCTTAAAACAACTTTTTTTAATAATAACTAGAAGTTCAATAATAATTGGAAGTTTTGGAACAGTGAGATTAATCAGATTATTAATATAATTTGTTAATCACATTACTAATGTGATATTTTCATTGTGTTTGTTTTTGTAGTTGCCTTTCTAAGATATCTGTTATTAATGATTCAGATTATTCAATATTTTGTAATTCTTTTAAAGTTCTGTCAATTTTCAGTTGTTTCTCGCAAGAGTGAGCACTGCAGACCCCTAGCATTTGTAGTACTTTTGATGTTACTAGAAGTATGTCAGCCAAAACATTTGAGCCCCTATCTTATTGAGTTTGGACTGGGTGGTTTCAACGGAATAGTGGTTCCCAACACCCATGGGTAATGGGTATGTCTGACTGACTTGGCCGTTCAAATGGGGTTGAGGGATGCCTAAAAGAATCTCCAGTACTAGCCTGCAGAGCTAGTAGCACAGTGTGTTAGAACACCAGTGTCCTGACCAAGGTTATCGGCAGTCTTCTTCAAGTGAGTTAACATATGTAGGTGGCATATCCATTTCCACTCAAAGGGGGCTTTTAAAGTTATAAGATACAGCCTAATCGAAAGAACCATGGAGTGTAATGGCACTCTCCCTGGAACATAGAGGGGAGTTTCAACTCTAGGTAGACCTTGCTCCACACATTGTTTCTTGCAAGTGCATGCTAAGGGTAGAGACTTTTAAAGTTGCATTATATAGCATCCATTTCTTAAACATTTGACTATTACTATGCTTTTTTTATCTGCAACAAAATGTATATATAGCTATTCCTTCAGTCAGTTTGGGTGGCTTAGTTGGTTAGGCGTTGGCCAAATGACCCCAAGACCGTGAGTTCAAACTGGCTCAGACCAGCGGTTTTTAAGTATGTGTTAACAGAATTACTAGCATACAAAAGAATTCATGCTAGAGAAAATTCTGCACACTGGTGAAATTTATATGAATCTGGAAATTGACAGCATCATTAACAAACGAACTATTTAATTACACAGAAAAATGAAGCTAGTTACAGTGGACAATAAATATTACACAAATAAAAATATTTGTTAATTATAATCCACTTATCTTAGGAAGTTGATGTTAATACTTCTTTGTTCTTTTTCAAATCGATTTCGAAGGCATTTTGCATTCATCTTCATTTAAATAAACTCCGTTGTTAAGGAAATCTCAGTTACCATGAATAAGAAAGAACATTTTCATAACATTAAATATAATCAAACAGATAAATCGGCCGCAGCAAATCATTTTTGGTCATTTAACCATGAAATAAATCCCAAAGTTAAATTATTAAAACAACTAAATGTTTCCCTAGATTTGATAGTGTGGAAAAAATATTTATTTTAAAAAATAAGCATCATGTAATGAATTTTGACATACCGGCAATTGATTCTGTTTTTAGGTTTGATTCGTCTTCGGATGTTGGTGGTGCTGGGAATGTGACATAGCAAAAGAGAAAACATGGTAACCAAGATTTCCTTAACAACGGAATTTATTTAACTGAAGATGAATGCAAAATGCCTTCGAAATCTATTTGAAAAAGAAGAAAGAAGTATTAACATCAACTTCTGAAGATAAGTGGATTATAATTAACAAATATTTTTATTTGTGAGAACTATTTAAATTTTTTTCCCTCCTTTGCTATTTTTATATTGATTAAGATGAAGTAAATACAAATATAAGCTTTCGTAAGAATAATAGTATACCCAGTAATAAATGAGAGAAGCTAGAAGATGTGACAGGCATGTAAGACATCAGAATCATCCATTTTGCTTTTGTGTGTAAATATACTGAATGTGCAAGTTTTAATGCAGTCTTTGTACCAAAATTTAGCTGTTTTACTTCCCCAAAATATGATCCTTATCCATAAAAGACAGAAAATATTTGTTATACTTTGCAAAAAATGAAAATATAATAAAATCTTTCCTAATCAGTAAGTAAACAAGAAAATGGACAGTAAAAATAAAATCTTTGAGTTTACTTTTTAAACAACATTTTAAAGTATAGGTATTTTATTATACAGCGACAACCTAAATTACAATTTTTGTGCCTTCTATATAAATAAGTTACCTTTGCAAGAGGGCTTGACTCATAATAAAGCCTGAGGCAAAATTAGGATATTTAAACTGTTGAGGATCCTCAGAAAATGCAAAATGGTGGATGATGGATGCTTCTCTATCGTGCAATGCATGGCCAATCCAAATTTCCTGCAACCATAAGACTTAATGTCAATTTAAATTTTAAATATCACAGCCTGACTATAGTACTGGATGATAAAGCTAATGCTTCCTAAAAGATTGTGTGTAATCATTTATTTAATATAATTTTATTTTGTTCATTTATTATGTTATGCACTGAAGAGTTGAAAGCATACTTTCCAAGCAGCAGTCTTGCATTCATAATTAAACATGTTCTCTTTCATTTTTGGTTAATTATTTAAGAAGTGTCTTAATTTGGGCTTAAAGTGTTACTGTATGATTTACAATATTTGTTTTTTCTGCACACATAGTGATGCAATATAGGAAATTATGGCACATCACCTGGATAAGATTTACAACATTATATTGTCACCCAATTATTGGAACGCCAGACGAACGACAGCTGAGAAGGGACCAGAGGCAGCCGAGCCACGCCCTCCCATCAGTCTCTGTCACTAACTGAGGGGATGATTAGGGAAATGTCACTTGTCGCTGGCCGCCTCTTTCCCCCCTTCCACTGCCATCTGGAACCTTCGCGTGGATTCACGGAAACTAGAGACTTCGAGAAGATGGCGATATTCCTATAAAAAGGGCTGCAGCGAGTGAAGTCAGTCAGTCTGTCAGTCAGTCAGACGTGCTAGCGAACGGATGAGAAGACTGTGTATGTGCATCGGAACGGTAACGGACGAACTAGTGAATCGTAATTGTGTGCATTACGTAATTCTGTGTAATTGGCAAGTGTTCAACTGTAAGTCGGTGGAAATAAAGAACATTGTTGAGTTTGTGTAATTGGACTTTTCATTTCACGAACCCACAAAGTCACAATATAAAGCATGTCAGCAAAAAATTAATGTTTTCTAGGTTTTTTTATCAGTCTGTTGGTCTAGTATGTTAACTGTGTTCCTATCTATAATGGAATGCTGCCACAACAGTCAACATACAACAAATGTTTCTTCAAATTATGCACTTGCTCTAAGTGACTCCTCATGGATGTAATCTATATACCAAATTGTTTTAATGATAAGCAGAGTGCTTTCATAAAAGTCTATTTCTGCATGTCTTTCTCAATAACTGTAAATTTAAATAAGTGAAATAACACCACATATCCTTGACAAGTTCTATATCTAGGAGTCTCAGTGGTAAGCAATTATTACACAGAACACAAGCTAATTTAATATTTAAGTTTTATATTTAAAAAGTATTTGTATCTGATTCTGTGTCTGATGTAACCAAATATGTAACTTTATTGACAGAGGAATCATATTTTTAAATTTTTAGAACAAAGTTATTATTGCAAGGAACAATGCAGTTTCCTAAGTTGCTTGATATAATATAAATTCTAAGAAATGTAAAAGAACTTATAGTTTGTATCATAAAAGACTATAATTACTTATAGGTAAAGGCCAGAAACATGTGCATTTTTCCATAGGTGTACTGCACATGGACTGTACTGTTATCACTCATACATGTAAACAACTGCAGGTAGGCACAGCCTGACCATGACAACAGTCTCACTGTGATAAGAAACAAATTAGTCGCATTATACTACACCTGACCCTGCATTTGCATGTACTTGCAAGGTAATGCTTCACTAGTTTGCAGAGTACTATGTTACGTTGTTTTCCATGTTTGCTTCTAATGGCAGTGTTTGTACATTAGATGGTCATACTGTACATCTGACATCATTCATATTCTGCATCCAGCAAACTTGTATCTCATGCGAGCACACATCCCTCTGGCATTTACTTATAGGAGTAACAAATGTTATTCAAGTGATGCTATTTACATTTTCTAAATGTAAATAACAGTTTCTTTCTTTTAGTCCAAAGTCCATTAATGTATATTTCATCACTTTTTGAATAACATTAAGTTTGAATAGTTAATTTGTACCTGTGTCTTATCAAAATCATTCAATAAGTGGAGCATCTGGGCTAAATCTATTGCTGTGTGGCCTTCACAGAATACAATCCAGGAGCTGTTGGAGCCATGCAGAGCATTTAACCTGCAAGCATAACATAATAAGCATCAGCATGAACAACAGAAGAAGAAACAGCATAAAACAGCTTTCTAGAAACACTTGCTTCTTAAGTAACTATTTCAAACTAAGATATAACTCACTTAATATGTAGATATTTATAATAGAATGCACATATTATATAAGTTAGCAGCTCTTGCTATGAGAATATGTAGTAGTTGTGTTATCATCAAATGCCAGGCTTTGACAATGAAGCCCTTAGCGCTCTTGCTCTACAATATTTCTTTGTAGTGGATCCAATAGGTGGAATTTCAGAGCATTGCAGATGATCCTCAATTATTTCTTCTTTGTTACATAGAGGGCAATTTGAATTTACTTAAATTCCTATTTTGTGTTAGTATATGGCCAAATAAACATGTTCTGTAGGTAATCTAATTGAGGGATTTCAGAAATAAGTTTTATTTTTTTAACTAAAATGTTCCATTTTTTATCTTTTGCTTTGCTACATAGTGTTTGAGTTTGCTTGATTTTATATTTGTTTTTAATTAGTCTTTATATAGATGTCAAAGGTAAGCTTTTATTTGTATTCTGAACTAAATTTGAAACATTTTTTTTGCAAGAGAAATAGCAGTTTCATTTCCAGCAATTCTGCATTGTTCAGATGTCCATTGTGCTTGAATTCTTTTCTGCAGATTTTGGATTTGTTGGATCATTTTTTGAAATTCTTTAATTATCATTATCAATTATCATATCATTTTATATGAATTAATTCCATACTGCTTTAAAATCAGAGAGTATGAAAGCATTTTGAATTTATCTAATCTATATAGAATGTGTTGAAGGGAAATAGAATAGCTGTTACTTCTACATCAAAATTTGTTGTTTGGTATCCTGCTGGTTGATAAAAAGAGAATAAAGCTTACGTAATTCCTGATCTTGAGTTGTTTATCGATGGTAGGTATGAGAATAGTTACCTGAAGTAATATATTGCAAGACTTAAAACTTTCATGGCAAGCACTACTGATCAAAGCTTCATAGGTGACACAAGCACATGGGAATGCTTAGCCAACTTTTTCATTCAGCTCCTGAAGAAGGCCATAGAGCTTGAAATGGCCGAAAGCTCAACATTAGTATATTGAAATGGCTGATTACCTGTAATGTTTTGATGAATATATTGCAATTTAACTTATGACTTTAATGCTCATTACAGACACACATCTGCGAAAATCCAAAATGTACAGTTTTCCTCTGATGTCTTTAGATGTACACTCAGAATATAAAATACATAGTGCTTAAAAAGTTTTAACAAGTAATGTCAAGCCATTGTGAACATAATATTTCTAACATCATTATTCACTTAAATACGTAAAATATGATTCTGATGAATTTATAAGAAAAGTTTCATCATTTCTTATAAGATAAGTGAAGTTGTTACAAATTATTATATTTGCATACATATCGTTATTCACTTTTTGTTATGGTAATATGTAATGCTCTTTGGACCCTACAGTTTATAGTATCACTACCTAATTTTTAATTTGATTTTGTTATACAAAAATAGATTATTGTGCAGGTATTTCTTAATTTTAATTAGTTTAAGATAAAAAAAAAATTATATAAATTTTATTGAATTTTTCAACTTTTTAAATGCAAAATATGGAAAATAATGAATTTAAACTGAACTCATAAATATTAAAAGCAGAAACATTATTAACAGTGAAGTATTCTTCATTTTTGAGTTTGATTTATGAGTCACTATGTTTACATTCAACTTCACATACTTGTTGTTGTATAATTGAAATGTTTTCAAGATCATTCGATCTCATCCTCAGCTGTTTGGTGACTAAATGAAATTTTATTCTTCCTCCACAACAACATAGTAAGTGACGTTGATTGTAAACATAGTGACTCATAAATCAAACTCAAAAATTAAACTGAACTACCTGATATTTTTAACTAGTGCACCTCAATTTTTAATTTCATAATTGCTAAAGCTTTCCTAAATGTCTTAAGCTCACAAGTTATAAACAGTGATTCAAGCAGAATTCTGAATAGTAAACACTGCTCAATATAATAATTGAGGAAACAGAATTTAAAGCATGCTTTGTCTAAGTGGCAAAAAATGTTATTTTTTTTAGAAAATATTTTTTGGAAGAAATGTTGTCTACAGTATGTTCAGACTAGGGCCAGTAAATATTGTGTAAAATCCTCTGAAAATAGATGTACTTCAAATTTATTTAGATGCTTGCAATGAAAAGTGTGTGTGGCAATTGTGTCAGATTTCAATGTTTAGCTAATGCATTGTCTATCTGTAGCTTTTATGATTTAATGGGATATTTGCCTTTAAAGCAAAGATATCAGCTGCTCTTACTGCACAAATGCTGCACTCTATTGATGAAAAATTATAGATTTAATGAATAATGTATTCAAAATTTGTACAGAAGAATGTGTTACTAGAATTTGAGAGAGTGCTATGGTTTTTCTATGAAGATTATAGTGAAGAGCTAAGCTTGTATATGTGCTTTACAGGATACTAACATTGTGTTTGATATAAACAAGAAATTGTAACATTTTCTAAATTTGGAAAAGGATTAAAATTAATTTATGGAAATTAATTATTTCTTCACACTAGCCTGTACAGGCTAAGGTTTTGAATAGCTAAAGTCAAACTGAAAACCGTGGTTCAAATTCTGGCCATGGCATTGAATTTTTCAGTTTGACTCTATCTACTGGAAAAGGATACTCAGCTATGGAAGTATTCTGTTTGAGTTTAGGTATACATATATTGAACAGTGCAATTGTTTGGCAATTAATTGTTCTTACACACTAGCCATGTATAGGACGCACTATGAAAGGGTAAAGCCAGAATGAAAAATTCAATACCATAGCCAGGATTTGAACCACAGATCTTCTGGTTTTCGTGCAATTGTTTGTCTTATAAAAGAAATTCAAAGGGAGAATTGTAGTTTGTTGATAAAATAGTGATTGAAGCAAGGCAGAGAAAGCACATATGAGTGAGAATGTCCATATTAATTCTAATAATGTGGCGAACATAGAAGTGAGCTATGATGATAAAAGAGCAAAATGTGGATTCACAATTAATTATGGAGTTGGGTGTGTTGTTGACATTCTTGGATTATAATTGATTATAAGTTTATTATAATTGTATATAAGTGTATTATAATTGTTTATAAGTTTTTACCCAAGTACTTCTTCTCTTGCATCATTAATGAAAGACAATTAGGGGAAAAATTACTGTATTTATTTTATTGTGATGAATCGTCACCAGGGATCGCCTTCATATTGTGACTTTGTGGGTTCGTGAAATTAAAAGTCCAATTGCACCACTCAAAAATGTTCTTTATTTCCACCGAATTACAATCGGAACACTTGCCGATTACACAGAATTACGTAATGCAGACAATTACAATTCACCAGTTCGTCTGTCACAGGTCCACTGCACGCAGTTACGTACACTCCTCCGATGCACGTACACAGTCCGTTCCCTCACTGGGCACTCCTCACCGCTGCTCGACAAGAACTAAAACTGAACTCCAGCCCGACGCGTTGCTTATATAGGACCAACTGGCCAATCTAGAAGGTTCCGGATTGGATGAAATATTCTGTATGTTCGAGAACTCAGGGGGAGGGAAAAGAGACGGCACAGTGATGTTTTTTCCAGCCACCCCTCGTTACCGCTATAAGACAAATGAGTGGGCGTGCTCGAACGCCTCCCGTCCGGCCCCACCGCCGGCCGGCTCCACAGGAAGTCCCGACGTTCGGGTGACAATATATATCACCTACTTCACCTTCACACCAGGCATTGGGCTGATCACCTATCCTAGTTCTCTATCGGATCCAAAGCTTCGGTTCCTCAGGATGAGGAACAAGAATCCCCTAACAGCACAGCTAAAGAAAAAGAAAAAGAAAAGAGGGAGAAATACCCATTAGCAAGGAAGAATGTGTAGATCATGTAGCAAAAAGTCTAGGCACAGGACTCAGACATTTAGTAACGGAGTGTAAAAGAAAATATGTATTTTGTATACAATAATAATAAAGCAATGTCTGCCACACTTGCGATGCTATATGACTGCTCTGATTCAGACAAAAAAAAAAAAAAAAAAAAAAAAAAAAAAAAAAAAAAAAAAAAAAAAACATGAATTCAAAATATCCAGTAGGTGAAAGATGCTGGTGTTGCTTTTATAACACAGCTGTATGGCGAGTTGAAAAGGCTAAGAGCCTCAAAACTGAGGTCCATATCCCTTTAAATGTCAATGTGTGGAAGAAGAAAGTGTTATCCCTATATAAAAGGTTGTGTTCAAGAGACTGAAAAGTTTACCAGAGCAAAGACTCAATATGAAAATGAAAGTTTTCATAGTATAATTTGGAATATTTGCTCCAAGGAGGTTTTTGTATCAGTAAAAATGGTATGGCAGGAGCTATCTCTCATGTAAACCAAAGATATCTCACAGAATTGATAGAAATGGGCAATTTATTCACTTTCTATCAAAATAAGTAAATGCACAGATGAACAGTGATTACACTTATATATGGAAATTAAAAGCAGAAATCCATCAGCAGTGCCAAATATCAAGGAAAATTTGAGGGTGAAGGGAGAGAGGTTATATGCTGTTAGGAGAATTATAATAACTTAATAAGCTCTAGGAAAAAATTGGAACATTTGAGTGGAAAGGGAAAGCAGGAATATACTTCCTCTTGTGACCAGGCTTAAAATGCAAGAAGGCCCTATGTACAATTGTATGTCTGACTATACAATAGAAAGAGAACTGAAAAGTAGCCTTAGTTCTTTGAGTCATTATTCTCTTTTATTTTAATGAAAATTATTATTTGGAGTTTCTCTCGCTTTTAAAGTCATGCCTCGCCACTGATCTGACGTAATTTTAACTGAAACTGTGAAATGAATGTAAAATGTTTGTATAACGGATCTTAAAGAGCAGCTTAATGGGCTGGATCTTTTATAACCTTTTATTGTCAATAAGGCTACTGCAACTTAGCATATGTGTTATGGCCTTTCATTTGCTCCACAAAAATGGATGTGCACATAAATTTATAGAAAGATTATTTCAAGGCTTTTAAACGAGCAAGGTTGCCCATGTTTTGATTGTCAATTGTTTGCGGACAGTATAAAAGCACGAGGTGTTAACGCTTTGCAGTATTTCAGGAAAGTAATCTTTGGGACTAGAACCGCAGCACAATAACCTGTAACAATGGTCGCGTTAGCCTGCGTCGCTTGGAATAGGACATAAATTCTGCAACAACGCGACGATATCGGCAACGGTGTTTCGCACTTCATTAAAGATGCAAATACCAGCCATCGCAAACCACAAACTGTATGTGACAAGGCTTGTATACTTTCCGAGATGGGTTATGTTGCATCGAAAATTGGAAGGTTGATTAGAATTATGAACGATGCGACACATTTTCGCAAAAGCTTGATGGGGATGCATAATATTACATTACGGCGCGTTAATAAAACAATCGCTTATTATACGCTTAGATCTACTTATTCATTTACTATGATGACGGAAGGGGTAAGGAATTTCTCTCTCCTGCCTTCAAAGCACTGCCTGCTGTGAGAGGGCTCCTGGGTTCGATTACCGTCTGGGCTCGGACAATATATGTAAGAATTTTCTCGGTATACTCAGAGTGTGCTATTGGTTTTTGACAACCATTTCGCATTTAAGATTTCAGGATAGTCTCTGGTAGAAAGCCTGAGTACCTACACATGAAAACAGAAAAGCAATAAAGAAAGTAGACATTAGCTTTTGTTTTTAGTCTTCAATTATTTTTGTTGCTGGTTTTCCCGAGAGTATAAATGGAGACAGAAACAATAACAAGAGAAGTAGAAACTAGCTTTTGTTTTTAGTCCTCAATTGTTTTGTGGTGTTAGTAATCTATGGTGTTTAGTCTTCAACTGTTTGAGTTTTTCGCAAGATGTCCGCAAGCTATTATTTACACGTTGCAGGTGTTTCCAACAGGTTTGCTCAACATTTCATTTTTCTAATCACGTAAGTTTCTTTTGAACTATTATCAACTACATTTTGTTAGGATGTATGTTTATAAAAGCATGTTTTAGCTCTAGATGTTATTTCCGAAGTAAAACATTTTTGTTGTTAATACAGTGCAAATATTCCTCGGGTAGGATGAAGTGAAGGTATCTCTGCTAAACGTCGGGATGCTACAATAAATTCCAAAGAAGTGTGCACATTTTTTTCAAAATTACCTTCTCAGTGAAATGTGTTACGTACTTCAGTTTCCAAAGATATTCATTGCTTTAGGAAAAATCTAAATCTGTTGGTGGTTATTTCTTATGTTGATCGTAATGACACTCTCCAAGACTGTTTCTGCGAAGAATTCAGTTTTAAATGAAGAATTATCCTACGTCACTTCATGCTATATGAATGAAGACGGTGTAATAATTCTTCTTTGTTTGAAAACTAATTTTTTATGAACAGGTTAAATCATTTTCTGTTTAGTTTCTGTTAATTTTACGTAGGTAATGAATCAGTAACTGCTTATTTGTCTTCTTCTTCTTCTTCTTCTTCTTCTTCTTCTTCTTCTTCTTCTTCTTCTTCTTCTTCTTCTTCTTCTTCTCTTCTTCTCTTCTTCTTCTTCTCTTCTTCTCTTCTTCTTCTTCTTCTTCTTCTTCTTCTTCTTCTTCTTCTTCTTCTTCTTCTTCTTCTTCTTCTTCTTCTTCTTCTTCTTCTTCTTCTTCTTCTTCTTCTTCTTCTCTTCTTCTTCTTCTTCTTCTTCTTCTTCTTCTTCTTCTTCTTCTTCTTCTTCTTCTTCTTCTTCTTCTCTTCTTCTCTTCTTCTTCTTCTTCTTCTTCTTCTTCTTCTTCTTCTTCTTCTTCTTCTTCTTCTTCTTCTTCTTCTTCTTCTTCTTCTTCTTCTTCTTCTTCTTCTTCTTCTTCTTCTTCTTCTTCTTCTTCTCTTCTTCTTCTCTTCTTTCTTCTTCTTCTTCTTCTTCTTCTTCTTCTTCTTCTTCTTCTTCTTCTTCTTCTTCTTCTTCTTCTTCTTCTTCTTCTTCTTCTTCTTCTCTTCTTCTTCTTCTTCTTCTTCTCTTCTTCTTCTTCTTCTTCTTCTTCTTCTTCTTCTTCTTCTTCTTCTTCTTCTTCTTCTTCTTACTTCTTCTTCTTCTTCTTCTCTTCTTCTTCTTCTTCTTCTTCTTCTTCTTCTTCTTCTTCTTCTTCTTCTTCTTCTTCTTCTTCTTCTTCTTCTTCTTCTTCTTCTTCTTCTTCTTCTTCTTCTTCTTCTTCTTCTTCTTCTTCTTCTTCTTCTTCTTCTTCTTCTTGTTATTGTTGTTATTGTTGTTATTGTTATTATTATTATTATTATTATTATTATTATTATTATTAATTAATATTATTATTATTATTATTATTATTATTATTATTATTATTTTATTATTATTATTATTATTATTATTATTATTATTATTATTATTTTATTATTATTATTATTATTATATTATTATTATTATTATTATTATTATTATTATTATTATTATTATTATTATTATATTATTATTATTATTATTATTATTATTATTATTATTATTATTATTATTATTATTATTATTATTATTATTATTATTATTATTATTATTATTATTATTATTATTATTATTATTATTATTATTATTATTATTATTATTATTATGAGGTTTAATGACCTCATATTAGTGATGAATGAAATAGATGAATTATATTAAATGAGCCCAGGGTCGATAGAACTTAGTTACCCGATATTCACCTTTCAGGATAAGGGTAAGCTCCGGAAAAAATATTTTCCGATAACTAATTCTAACCGAGATTCGAGTTCCGAGCCTGTTGAAGGTGAAACAGACACGCTACCCTCACACAACAGAAGCGAGTTTCTTGATAATACTAAGCTCCGAATGCTCTGAATTAACGCTAAGTACTTCATTTTGATCGTTCTTCCCTTAATGACGTTATCATAAACCGCATGATCAATTACTTACCTTGACAGAAGTGGTACAACGGTCCATGCTCCGGATGGGGGAAATCTTCATGAATCAAATGGACCACAGGAGACACCTACAAGGAACATTTATTTTGAATTTAGAGCTTTTACAGTTATTTAATATTCACGTTTTTGTTTTTACATCAAGTTATGGCAAATAATTCAGGAAGTTAATGAACTTAGGGCGTACACAAATACGACAGCTTTGCTATTATCTAGCCATCTTCAATCATTTATTTTATATAGTGTGATATTTAAACGAATCTACTGAATTTAAAATTTACAATGGGCTGAAAATATTTTATTTATTTAAAACTATGGAAAGTTGGACTTTAATGAGTGATAACTAAATGAGCCATTCACTGTTTAATAAATACTGTTCTGCAAAATCAGTCTTGCTCTATGATATACTTGAGGGCGAAATTGTTCCCTCTCCGGCGATATCTGTGTAGTGAGAACAGCAGTGGACAGAAGGTCTGAAAAGCCTCAATTTAACGAGTTGATGCTTTAACGAGTAGATATGGTATTTTTCAAAATATGATGGCCTCGTCTCCCACCCCTGTACATGTGGACAGAGCAACGAGAGTTGGTTTTATAAGGCTTGTAGTTTAAACAAACCTCACAGCTGCCAAGTGTTTAGTGGTTCTAAAACAGTGGGGCGCGATTTTCGGCTATACATATAAAAACTGTATATTAAGTTACGTTTAAATTTACGTTTTATTGTGACAGCTAACAGGATCCACTGCTTTAGGTAACTAAGGAAATTCGACTCTATCTGAGCCCTTTCCTTTACATTATTCAACTTACATTACGTATGACCGATTATCCACACCGGGTTGCTGTCCTTAACAAACTGATAACATGCAGATCATACTTTCTTTTTTATAATTTTCCTGGCATGCTCCATTCCTTAAGAATACTATATGCCACAATGATGGATGGTAGGAAAGGCGAGAATGAAGTAATTGCTGGAATGATGAAAGATAACGCAGAAAATCCGCCCCAGCGCTGTTATTGTCCACTACAAATCCCACATGAGGTCTCCTAGAGTCGAACTCAGGCTGCCTTGGCGAGAGTCAAGTAGTTAAACCGCTCGGCCACGGAGCGACCAAGATTTAAATTATGGTAAAAATCAAGTATCAAATATTATGTTCAATGCCTGCAATAATAAATATAAATCGTTAAAGGATTTAATATAGTTCATGCGCATATATACAGCAAAACAACAAAATGCGGAGGTAGATAGGACACCAGGACAATTCAACTTGCACCATTGCTATATTAGTAAATTAATACACACATAAGTTAACTTTAATTAATTGTTGATAATTAATTTTATCAGTTATTATCATCATCGCAAGTTTGCCACTGCTTATGTAACCTACCACCTCTTCCAATGATACCTGTGGGCGGATCAAATATAAACGGGAATTATTTTTTAAAATTTATTGTATCAACAAACAAGCTCATACACAGATTACTTTTATACACAGTGTCCTGCCTTCGATACACATTTTCTCCATTGGATTGGCAAGTTTTTTTTTTTTCTTTTTATAGAAAGAAGAACACTTGCGCCATCATCAAACCGCTGTCCTCCTAGGTCTTATTTGAGTGGTCCAAACAAATAGTAGTAGCAGTGTGATAAACATGGACTGTTAAGAGAGTGTTCCAGGGGTTCCCAATTCATTTTCTCCAGTTTTTCCCGCGTTAAAGTGGCAGTATATGGCCTCGCATTGTCATGGAGAAGAATGGCGTTTCGGATCGTTTACCGGTGTCGCTTGTTGCGATATGCAGCTTTTGCTGAATCCAAAATGCGACAGTAATAGGCTGCATTGATTGTCCTTCATTCCTGAATAAAATCCACCATCAAAACGCCTGCGTAGGCCCAAAAACGGTTGCAAGCATATTTCCAGCAGATGGACGCGTGTTAACCTTGACCGGACCTGATTCATCTCCTCGCTGTCACTCCATGCTTCGTGCTTTGACTCTGGGGGGTGTAATGATGAACCCATGTTTCATCACAAATCACAATGCGATTCAAGAAATCTTCTCCCTCCTCCTCATAGCGATGAAGGTGTCTCTGATAAACATTCTGGCGTAACGTTTTCTTGTTCCTGGTTGAGAGACGAGGAACTTACCTGGCATACAATTTTCTGTGATGGAGTTCATCTCGGATGATAGTTTGAACACTTCCGTAACTTATTCCTAGGGAAAAAAACTATTTAGGATATTTTTATGCGCCGATATTCTTCAATAATGTCAATTCAATATTCTCTGCAGTAATGCTTGTCCGCGGTCTCCTCCTATGAAGTATTTTCTACAGCGTCTCTTCCAGCCACAAAAGTTTTAGTCCACTCATAGGTACACTCCAGTCTTCGAAAGTGTTTCTTCCCCAAACGGAGCTGTCTCAAATTTTCCGATGGTTTCATGCCTTTTTTTTTTTTTTTGCAAGAAATCTGATGATGCGTTGCTCAACAGACGTGTGCACCTCTTGCTCACTCATGGCGTACTGACGCAACCCCGTTCTCCGCGGTGCGTGCGCGCGCAATACCCCTCTCGAGATACCTCCACCAACATACTAACAAAGCCTCCCCTCAAAATTATTACGAACAGCAGCGTTATATTAAAATTCCCGTTTATATTTGATCTGCCCCCAAATTTTTCACGGAAAGTTTTGGAGAAGAGTTATTAAATTATAATGTGAATGACTAAACGTTAGGAATTATGTTATATTTACGCTACATGTGTATAGAAATTAGCTTTCTTATCTGCAGATCTCTACTCGGGAGTCAATGAGAGGTTAATACACCTTGGTACCTATATTTGTAGAAAAAGTAAAAGTATATCAAGCCGTTTTTATCTGATGTAAACGGTAGACTTGCCTGATTCATTTGCTGTGCCTGGTGCTGTAGACTGGACCGAAGTTTGTTGGCTTGTTCTGCGTGGTACGAGTCTCCTTGGCTCAGTACCACTATCACCACATCACGAACATCTGTAACAACAGAAAATGATGCGACATATAAAAACATCTGAGAATCACATGACTTTCAATTTCATAGTTACTCTCCAAATTATTCTTTTGAAAAATCTTGTTTTCTACTCCTGTTAGTCATGATAAATGTTTTCCAAAATTATTTCAATGCACATTTTGTTGTAGCTATATAGAAATACGCAAGATGACAGCACAAGCAAAGATTTAAAAGGAAACTGTGGTATTGGAGCTGGATTTATATTTTTAACACTCGTTACATGATCTTAAGAGCAACGAAACAAGTGACATTATATTTCATCAGCGTATAACTCGTAATTAATGAACAATTCCCATTAACAATGGTAAATAATTCTTGGTTAAAGCTAAAGAAAGAGGTACAGATAGAGAGAGAAAGAAAGTGAGAGAGAGAGAAAGAAAGAGAGAGAGAGAAAGTAAGGAAGAAAAAACTGATTTAACACGAAGTTTTCTTCCTTGTCCTAAGATGCAAAATTCACCTAAAGTTGCCTTCGCAGATTAATTCCAGAAAATTCAACGTATAAATTTTATTCCGATATGAATTTGTTAAACATTATGTTCAGTCAAGCTATCAGAAACATTATAAAGAAAAGGCAAGAAAAAGTAGCTATTTGGAAGAACATTTTTGTGGCATCCTTGCAACTTAAGTTTGCCACGCACATACACAAGCACGCAGACGCATACACGAGCGTGCATTTTAGGCAGTTCAGGGGCCGCCAAAACAGGTAAACGTTTGAATATTTTTTATTGGAAACCAAATTTTCATCTGTCATAACAAGGGGCCGGATTTTGCCCTATTTGCCTATTTTGTTCCTTTGTTCAGAAACGTAGGCTGTTAAGTTATAAGCACGTTTCCTACAATTATTAACCTAATTTCTTAGTTTTATAGTGTCTATAAATGCCTATTTCATACATTTGTGCCTATTCTGATTATTAGTGCCTAAAACTGTCTTTTCAACCAATTTATTCTGCTTGTAATTTGTGACAACAGCTTTTGAATTTGTTGGTTTCAACGTGAAGTTTTCGGGGAAGAGAAACTTCTTACTGTTGCACGTTGGATATACAAAAAAGGGGTTCATTAAGCAGGCACATCTGTGCAAATTGGCCCAAAACTTACAACTATACCAAATTTAGTTTTTTATCTTAAAATTAATATAAACATACTTCAATAATATAAAGTTTTTGTTCTAGCGGCACTACAGAAAAGGTCACATGATGATACCGAAATTATGGTTTGACAGAAGCAGTCGTGATAGATGTCGAAGGAAGGTTGGTTCTTTGTTACGACAAAGGGCAAGGTCAGTGAGTTGGGGAAAGTATTGTAACAAAGCCATGAAAGACGCAGTGTCCTTAGAAGGTTTCTAAAGGAATTGTCACACGTATATGAATAGGAATTCTTTTGAGTCGTTTACAATGGCGACCAAAACAGCCACAAAGGGTCTTTGGTTTGAAAAAGGAATTTGGAGAGTGAAAGTTATATAAAAATACACACGCAGTTGTGGTCACGGGGCACTCTTCGGCGCTTAGCCGATGGAGACGGGTCGCGGCTACGAAGCCATCATTAAGACCGGCGTGCAGCCGATAAAGGGTAGAATCAGACGTGAAGCCTATTAGAGCGGTCAACTTGTTCGATCTTGAATATTTGTCAGGTCATCAAAATTTATCGAGAAATATAATTAGCATTCAGTCACTATAAACCGTGATTGGTAGCCCTCGGTCGGCAGCTTCCATTTCGAGGTTTGAAATAAGAAGCAGTGAATAAATAATTTGGAGACGGGCATTCCAGTGTTGTCAAATTTCCTTCTCACACCCATCCACGCATACCCTGAGAGAAACCTCATTGCTCACTATAATATTTGCTTCAAACTGGTGCACAACGTAGAGCAGTGGTAAGCTGTGATCACCATCAATAAAACAGTTACAATGACTATTTAAATAACCCTACACCTGTAACGTAGCTGCTATTACGTAATTTTAACCTCAGATTTCTCAGATTCTATGTTTTCTACATTTTCCTAACTTCAAAATGTTCCACAGGGTGCAGTTTTCTATTAATCTGTATGACATTCTAAACATGTCTATAAGGACAACTGCATATTAAGTGTACCCATTTACATTTGTTGTGTTTTTGTTATTTGTATTGAAAAGGATTATAATGCTTACTTATTAATGAAAACGCTTAGGAAAATAATTTTTTTTTAAATAGGTATGATTATTTTTTCCCTTCGTTGATATGGCAAAGATAAATATTACAAATAGGTACAGGTCATTAATGGGTTAAAATGAGTGCAGAAACTTATACCCCAAGCATTAATTTTTAAAATTACAATATGTGGAACATTTTGAAAATCGCCTGTAATTTGGACATAAACTGTTAATTCCTCAGAAACTATTGGAACTAGAAAGCTGCAACTTGCTATTATTCCATTCTTGATCAATCACAGAAATAAATGGTATAAATTTGAAGAAAATCTAACAAAAGCTTCAGATATTTTAATTTTCACACTTAAACCCCAACCCCCAAACCATGTTTTTGTTTTTTGACTTCACACCTTTCTGCACATTATGGTTCTTACTCAGTGAAGTGGATTTATATGTATTTTAATTATACGAAAATATCTGTTATTTTAACTTGCTGTGGAGCCATTTATGAAATTTGGAATAAAAGTAGACTATTTCGCCTAGGGAACAGTTTAGCGAATTTGTTGCAGCATATGTTGCGATGATTGTCATTTTGTTATAGTGCATTTATAGTGCATTTAGGAGCCATTTTAATAAAATTGTGCATTTCTAAGCGTTTACTTAGAACATTTTAGTGCCTATTTAAGTGTCCATATTGCTCATTTTTAGTGCCTATAAATCTGCTCCCTAGTCATAAGTCAGCAGCGGAGAATCAAAAAGAGACAAACAATAACAGAAAATCAATATTTAACTTTTATTATGCTAATTCAGACGCATAGAGTCTTTGGATAAAGCATACTGTACCGTAAGCAATGAAAAATGATGAGCAAAATGAGTAAATAAATACACAAACAGATTGCACCTTGACTCAAACCGATTCAGGAACCGATGCTGGATTGTATGAGAAGGCGCCAAGTTTTCTTTTAGCTTGGGTTAAATTATAACTAACCAAGATTGTTGCTATCTGTGATAATTTCCGTCATGTAGGTACTAAGGTTTCTTGATAATTTCCTGGTCTCATCTGAACTATCTTGGAGTGCTGCGAGTCCCTTATGACACAGGCTAAAATAGAAATAAGAACATGCAGGGATTCGAGGCGATGAAAGGGCAGAAGAGGTAATAAAGAAAGGCACTGAGATATTGTTTGCTGCAACTGAACCAGCCCTGGATCCTATATGTAAGGCTAATTAAGATGGTTATCGGTGAATACTCAGGAAACATACGAAGTTGGAACTATACAGTGGATTCCAGGCTCTGGTTCAAGGATTTGATATACACTGACCCTTATAATAATCGGACAGACTTTGCATTTCACTATGGAGTGCTTTATAAAGCAGGATAGATAATGTGTATCAATCTCAAGGTACTCGTTGTGTTAAGCAAAAATCATGTGCTATGAATATGCATTTTGGAAATTGAAAATGTGGCTAAAATAAGAGCTTCCCCATTCAACCTTGTTTACATCATGAGTTTACGACACAAGAAGAATCGGACAGCACAAATGAAATGCAATACAAACGAGTAGGTGAAGTCTGACAGTAGACAAAACAACATCGCAGAAGCAGTACGTCAACTGTGCACCAAAAAGAAGGTAAGAGCATAGTATAGGGCCCAGAAGTAAGCAGAGTACCTTTGAACAGAGACAGTTAGTGATCTATCACTATGAAAAGAACAAAACATACTGGAAAATAACATTAGAAAAAGTACAGTTAGTGACATAATTCATCAGTATAAGAATGAAGACAGAATTGAATCTCGAGCAAAGCCAGGGCGACCAAAACTTCTTACAGATAGGCAGGAGTCTTATATTACGTGGAAGGTAAAACGGAATCCGCGTATAAGTGCTCCGGTGATTTGTGCTGAGATTCAGGAAGAACTGGGACTGACAGCTCTGAAACGGTCAGAAGGGCCATGCGAAAACAAGATTTTAATGATGGCGTAGCCAGAAAAAAGCCATACATTTCCAGCAAGAATAAAAGGAAGCGATTACATTTTGCCAAAGACTTTGTTAACAAGACAACCTATTGGTGGGACCAAGTTACTTTTTGTGACGAAAGCAAATACAACCTTGCTGGTTCCGATGGCAGCGGGGTTGTGTGGAGAAAAGCAAACACGGCGGAGGGAGTGTAATGGTATGGGGCTGTATTTCCTCTACGGGAGTGGGAAAGCTGGTGTTCATAGATACAACCATGAAAAAGGAAGTCTATCTTAGACTATTACAGAAAAAATTAAAACAAAGTGAAGAAATGGTGGGTATTTTGGACAGCTTCTCATTTTATCACGATAATGACCCTAAGCATACGTCCCACAATGTGCAGCTATGGTTACTTTACAACTGTCCTCATGTACTGCATCCACCCCCTCAGTCCCCGGATCTTAATCCCATAGAAGCAGTATGGGATAAACTGGAGAGGGCCTTGCGGAAGACCCCATCACCTCCAAGCAGCACTTGAAGGAGAGATTACAAGAGGAATGGAGCAAACTTTCTACAGCCTACCTGGAAAACCTAGTTCACACAGCGTGACAAATAGGTTGCGAGAAGTAGTGAAAAGAACAGGGAGAGTCACAAAGTACTAAGCCGTATTCTGTATCACACTCAAGTTGTTATGTCCGATTACTTTTGAGGGCCAGAAAATGCCATATTTCTTTTTAATTCATAAAAAGACACGCATTATATAGTTTTCATGTGAAATAACATTTATTTTCTTACAAGAACGAACCATGTAACTGTCGATTATCATTAATTTCAATAAAATAGCACATCAAATGCTGATTTTCACTTTCGAAGCTTAGTACTCTGCTTTGTCAGATTATTTATGGGAATCTCTGTATGTCAGGAAGATGCTGAAATCAAGCAGAATTAAATTCTCATGGATGGCAGATACTTTTACAGAACACCGCAGCGCGCACGAGCTGTCCGTAGGAGTATGATACAGTTGTCCATCTCTTATGTGAGTGGACACGCCATGGCTCAGTGGTTAGACCGCTTGGCTCTCACCAAGGCGGCCAAGGTTCGATCCCAGGTGACCGCAAAGTGAGATTTGTGGTGGACAACACGGCGTTGGGGCGGGTTTTCTCTGGGATCTCTGGTTTCCCCCGCCATCTCATTCCACCGGTGCTCCATCTTCATCTCATGTATCATCAGTGTCATCACCTGCGGTGCCGTATGTAGTTAAACACTACACATTTCATTTCTTATGTGAGTGCTTTGATCAAGGTACACTCTGTTTGGGAGACAATTTCCAGAACTCGAAGATCATCTATCTCACTCCGTAGATGAACATGAACATCAAACTCAAGTTGGCGTAGCGCAATAGATCTGTTTAAGGTCGCAATGTAGGCTATTGATATGTGATGATTGCCCCTATTAAAAATCGAGTCTATTTATATGGTGATGGCTATGAGAGGCTTAATTACGTAGGTATTTTCCTTCTTTATCATGTACTTGGTTGGTTTGTGATTGTCTCAACGGTAACAACTGCAATAACAGTTTTTATCTCTTTTAAAGCTTTTTTTTAGGCGCCGCTTTAAATTTCCTGTTTACTTCGTATTCGTCACTTCAGTCGAATCAGATAAATGGCTTACTTCCCTTAGTGGCCTTATGCATTTTTTAGTGAGTTTGTTTCAGTTTTTTTTTAAAATTTATGGAATCTCTTTAACTGATATTATCCTTAGGGTCTCATTCTATAAAGGGCGTGAAGGACCACTTAATTTTGCTCAGATGCCTCTTTTATAGTATTGAAAACTATATAGGGTTCTTTTACGTGTGTAAACATACGACACGGTAACACCAGCTTTACTTCCCTTCCAAAGGAAAGCATACTAAGGAGTTTTACGCTCGAAAAAAATCCATCACTCTCTGTGGGTTTTAAACCCGCGACCTCGGGAAATAGAGCCTACATCGTTACCCCTTTACCATGGGGACATGTTTTTTGGTGTTGATTTAATCGAAAATCGTAATTTTGAGATCGTAAAATCGTAGACTACTCTATAACGGCGCATGACGGCTGAAAGATGGCCTTAATCGTGTAGTTGTCTTTCTGTAACATCTACTTGTAAAGCATATTGATGTGTCTAAATCTTACCTTCTATATTCATTCTGTGGGTGGAACTCTGGGTCATGGTGTTCCAAAAACAAATCTAATATTTATACAGTGACTGAATGAAACCACGGAGAACCTCAAACTGATCGATGAACTCGCGACCTCCCAATGTGAGCTACAGACTTTACCGCGAGTTATAAGTTCAACTGTGAGTTTTACTTTAAAGGGAACACCATTATTGCTATTCAAACAGACTATGCTCAAAGGAAAGAAATTTTAATTGGTCTCATTACAGAGATATACTGGCTACAAAAAAGAAGAGGAAGTTTAATGCTACAAAAAGCAAGTGATAACGTTGCAAGAAAGAACACGATAAAATAAATGAGCAACATGACCATGAAAAAGAATCGCCATTGTGACGTCATTTACAGAAGCAATGAAAGACGTAATGTTACGCCAACCACTACAGAACCAGATGAAAGTAATGTTTATGTCGCGTTTCAGTGTGAAAGCTCTATTCGCATGTGGAAGTGGGAACACAAACAACAAGTTTTAAATTCTTTACTGTCAAAAAAGCATTTACATTTTTCTGCTGAGTTTTGTTAACTAGTGGCAGCTCAAAAGTAAGTACAATTACTGCACACAGTACAACTTACAGTCAAACACCTTAAAAACCTTTACCAACATTAATAACTTCTTAAATTTATAAGCACTTACTTAGGTGTGTATTTATAAAATAACCTTTGAATTTTTAGTGAAATATTTTGTTCATTTTTATATTCGTATAATAAAGTTTTTCTGTCAATTTTGTTAGAAGAGACAGGCAAATAACTGCATTTCATATTTTAAAACATGTTTTGAGGTAACAGTTAACTCGAGTATTGAAAATTACACATTTCGTTATATTTTGAAATGTCCTATTTTTAAAATATAGTCATGATTTTTTATATGTATCTACATGTTCGTATTCTCAAAGTCTTTGTGAACCTGCGTCTCTTTTTTTCTGCCTAGAAGAGCTTTCCACCTGAAGAACTTCTTTGGTAATGATTCCTCCTCCATCCTCCATCCTTCTCACATAGCCACATCACAGAAGTTGCTTTTCTCTAATTTCACCTGTTACAGACCGTTGTACTTCCAACTATTCTCGAATTAATTTATTTCTAACTCGTTCTATCCTAGAAGTTCTACTTGCTCTTCTCCAGAAATTGTTTGTTGCCGGTCTTCGAACCTGCTACTTTCGGGATTGGCTGCCGGGTTCATTTGCGAACCGGCTGATAGGTCCGTTTCCATACCGCAGTAGGGGAATATCCGTTGTCATGGCCTGCCGGGGGAGACCTCTAAGTAAAATATAGGGACCCTGCCCTCCACACTGTCGTGGCTGCTTGGAACGGCCACCCTCTGTCTTTTCTCGCCTCATCCTTCCTCCCGGAGATGACCCACTTGGGGACATAAGTGTAATGGATCACGACTAGTCTCGGTGCCAAATCCCCACCATAGTAAATCCTAATCCTAATCTCCAGAAATCCATTTGTGTTGCTAGTAATTTCTTTTCTTCTCTCCTTATTGGCCAAGTTTCTGAACCATATTTTATTTTATTGAATAAATAAATAAATATATATATATCATAATATATATTCTCATAATATTCCTCAATATATTCTATTGAATCATAAATATATCCTCAAGTTGTTCTCGGGAAGCAAGCCAGGTGAAAAGACCATTAGAAATCGACGTTTTGGTAGTGTGCATCTCTCCCATCATCAGGATATTTATTAAATGTTATAACCACAAATGAATCACTGGATATAACACAAATATAAACAAAGACAAAACACTATCAAAATTCGCATTACTGAACAAAAGACTGTTTTCAGTAAATTAATTGCCAGGTCATGAGATGGCGTGAGCATAGAAAATTAATTGGGTCAAAGAAACGTAACTACTTAACTTGATTATCAAGCTGTATTGATCTGTGCTTCTTAAGTCGACGGATTTCCATTTTTAAGATCGGTTTCCAAGAGGAGCTGAACTGAAATACATCATCACGATTAAGCGTGCTCCTCTCGAAGGAAATGGCCAAAGCCTCCTTAATTCTCCGCTCCCAGTAACTGTTGCATTTTGCCAAGATGGTCGTCTCCCGAAAGTTGGCTCTATGGTTGTTATCAAAACAATGCTCTGCCAGCCCAGACTTCTCAGGTTGCATTATCGTTTTTTCCTTTTAATGATGTGTATGTCCTATAGTATCCCAATGATCGTTCACTTTTGCATTGTGTATACAGACGTGAGGCCGGCAGTCGGACAGTCATGCCCCACCTATAGAGTTAATATATCTTTTCTAATGCCCAATAATTCGACAAAAATCATCTTTTCAGTTATAATTAAATTGATTTGTGTTCTTGAATTTTTTAAATAAGATATTCCATGAATATAAGTTTGGGTCTGTGCTCATATACGTAAGGCAGAGGTGGGTAATCATTCAACCGATACGGGGAGGAGATGTGGTCAGCATCTCGGTACCCAGAGCTGAAAAGTTGGCTTTCTAGACCAGGGTTCGCTACCTCCTCAGTTTCTTCAGCATGCTGAGTGGGCACCGATCTTATATCCGGGACTTAAAATCTGTATCACGCAGGTGTGGGATAGATACCGCGCGCATTCCGTGACAGGGAACCAAAGTACAACGCTCTGGCCCACTGTACCACGGCGCAGGATTTTGGCTTGTTGCGCCGTGGATTAACAGTATTCCAATGAGTAGGGATATCGCTTTTCAGCCCCTGGGTGCTTTAACTTGTTGAATTTGCACGTATTTTGATTCTTTCTTGTTGATTATCAAACAACCCTTTTCAAATTCTACAATTAATTTCCTTTTCATGAATTTAATGCATTCATAGTCTTGTGCTGTTATGTGGTTATCCACAAAATACAATATATTCTACTGGTATCCCAATGGGTTTACAACTCTTTTCTCTGTGGTCTATAAATAAATGAGAGAGAGAGAAGGAGAGAACAACATAAATAAAAAAAAATGATTCAGCGTGTTCTAAGCGCACGAGTTTAAAGAAAATCCCAGATCCCACCCTATCTTTCAAAAGGAAACGTTTTCGTTATTTTTTATTTTCTCAAAAATTGCTCTATAATTTCGATTAGAATTCCTCATGTTTAAGACATTACCAAGACAAATGTTTTCTGTGAATTGCTTCTGTAGCTCTCTGTTTGAACGAATTTTGTATAACTAGTAAATCGTTATAGTGCATAATTTATGAGAAATAAATTGTGAAGTTTACCATAGTATTGCTTTGAATATGTAAATGTTGGGGTTAGGAGCTAAACTTTTGACATGAAAATATGTATGTCACACTCTGTCACTTGCTATTGGTTTGAATCTGTCATTTTTGGGGTTAGGAGCTAAACTTTTGACATGAAAACATGCATGTCACACTCTTGACAAATTATTCTCAAATTGTGCTTGGCTCTGTTCTGGAACTTGAAATGTTTGCCTATTTTGAATATCATAAGGGTATTGTTAACTGAAATCCAACTTAACCGTGAATAGGAATCTCTCAGCATTAATGCTGAGAGATTCCAGAGCCAGGACACACTAAGAGTGAAGTGTTATTGAATTTTACACTGTGACGTCGCAGATAACACGCCTGCACCATCCCTAGTACGGTCTGATGGCGTGTGTTAAGGAATAGCTAAACATTTTTGGCTATGTAAATAATGACGACCGCTGTGGATGCCCTCGAACATCAATTGCTAACGACAATGTTGAAGTAGTAAAGAAAATGGTTATAGAAAATTGTGAATCGCCATTAGAGAAGTTGATCAGAATTGTGACAAAATCACTCGTGGGAACTGCATCCCGTTCACACTTCAATGCTTGCTTCCAAATAAAACCGTTATATTGCCTCAACTGCCGGACACCGTCCCCTGCGACTTTATTTCCAAGGCTGAAGAGAACCCTGAAAGGATGCCATTTTCCAACAATTGATGAGATAATACAGAATCGCCAAAGGAACAAAACACTATAAAGAAAAGTGAGTTCTGGAAGTGCTTCCAAGATTAGAAAAACAGCTGGCACATGTGTATTATATATGAGGAGAATTACTTTTAAGGAGACGAAGTCGATGTTGATAAATAAAGATTAGTTAAGAAAAAATAAATAAAATAAATTTATCACACCTCATATACCTCAGTAATCACATGTAAACAATAGCGCGGCCCAAGTTAGTGCTGCGATCTAGTGTTGCTTGAACTACATTACAGTGCAGCAGGCCCAGTTATAACAGCTGTTCTTTTAATTGTCTTCACTTCCTTGACATTCTATCTCCTCATTCTATCTAATGTGTCTTTTTTGTGCCATATATTAAAAGACATGCTTTAAACTTTGGTTACTATCTCTATGGCACATCGAAGCAGAATGCAATTTCTCTATTCTGAAGAGAAAAACGTCTCAACGCAATACAATGAATCAAGTACAACATCCACTATCCCAGCGCTAAACTTTCTTGCTTCCAGAAAGGTGTGCATTATAAAACCATCAAAATATTTGGCGCTCTTTCTAATAATCTTAAAGGAAAATTTAATGATTTCAGTGCTTTTAAAAGTGCTGCTAGAGAGTACCTATGTTCAAAATAATTTTATTTCGTACAAGATTATCTGAATGACAAATTATCCTGATAAAACGTCTCAACGCAATACAATGAATCAATTGTAACATCCACTTTGGCACTCTTCCTAATGATCTTAAAGGAAAATTTAATAATTTCAGTGCTTTCAAAAATGATGCTAGAGAGTACCTATGCTCAAAATCGTTTTATTCCGTACAAGATTATCTGAACGACAAATTATCCTTCCCCCCCCCCCTCTTTAACTGTAATGGCCATATTGGCGGCCGTTTTCCTTTGGAATATATCTAAGGTGTTAACTCGTATTTCGTTTTAATCATTAGATCACGCACACGTTCGCACTCTCATTCATACTTCCAGACTCTGGGGAAGATGAGGAATTATTTTATTCGGAGAAAAATCCCCACCCTCACCGCCGGGAATCGAATCCGGGGGCCCTAGCACAGCAGGCAGGTGCTCTACCGTCTGTGCTACAGAGCCAGCCGGCAAATTATCCTGATAATGCTTATGTAGCTCTGTAAGCAGGATCTAACTGTACCAATGACAAATCATTGCCAATTTACCTTTGAATGACTGTTTAAAAGCTATTGAAGAAATGGCAGTAATAAAATATAAAATATTGTGATGTACTGGCAAAAGTCAAGTAAAAGTTGATTTAAAAAAGTGCTAGATTCTGTGACACATATAATTATTTCTGTCTTGTTTTGCACATTGCTTTTCATATTGGCCGTATATAACGTGTCTCTATGTTCAATTTTCAAGTGTATATGCTATTGATTTGTATACTCCTGGACATGTCCAATGTTCACAGTCCTGAATGCAAATCTAACTTTCTGCGCTTGTCGTGCTTTCAGGGAAACATATTATGCAGATACCTGATTTCAAAGGACGATTGGAATATTTGCAATAGAAAGGGTATGCAAATCGATTTTCTCTTCTAATAGTGAATTTATATTTTTAAGTGAAATCTGGCGATTAGGTCAAAACCATATGGTACGTACTTTGTTTTTACATTATTGATCAATTATGGCAATTCAGTGCAAGTGTCGTCTTTAATATTTTTAGCCAGCTTACAAAAATTTTGTTCACCACCCGCTGTTAATAATGCTTATCATAAATTACCACAATCTGTAATCATAATTAAAACGGTGTGTATAACAATCTCTAACCAGTCCTATGAAAGTTGACGTGATTATCTTACAACTTTCTGACACATTACGCATTCTATGAGGACAAAAGAATTACAGATGCCTTCGAGATTTACTACTGTTTTCATTTAATTAAACTCTAATTTACATCATGGTGATGTTTAATTAAAGAAACAACTTCAAGGGCAACTCTCTGCATGTGACAGGCAGACTATCATGTCAAGCTGTTGATATGTCTTTTCCAGCCTCATTTGTCCCCTGCAGGCCATTCACCCGTGTAGTTTCCTGTCTGTTTATCGTGCTGATGGCGCTCCGGAATGCCCCTGTGTTAATGAAATGCGACAGAGCTAAATGCCCGCTCCACCACTACTGGGTATGATGGTACATATTGGTATGCTTTGTTTATTTTACTTCCAGGTGTCGCGCATTGAAAATAGAGTTAATGAAATGCAAAATAACTCTCTCTTGCAGTCTATAAAATATTCCAAGATAATTTATTTCCTTAACGCAGCTGCAAGCATGCAAAATGTACGGCTGAGCGGTTCTAATTGTAAGAAAGGTGCTTCTGCATGAGATATGAAGTCGTAGTTGTGATAGGAGAATTAGCAGCTTGACCTATTGACCCAGCCAAAACTAGGAGAAAAGACAGCAGACGGTAAAGTCCTTAAAGTTCTCAAATATAGACTGCCCCCACCTGCAGGCTTTTACATCCAACTGAGGGGCCCAGAACTTGGAGATCGTCCCCGATTCGAAGGAAGAAGATTTACAGAGAGAATCCTCTTTCTCTGGTATGCAACGCTGAGACTTCCGCCGACTCTTACATCCCTGAAACATCAAGCAGGGTGAAGCTGAAGTGAAGTGAAATGGAGAGACAGGAAATTTGGGGATGGAATTAATATTCCAGGGCTTGGCCTAGCGACTCGGGAAAACTCCGAAAACACTCATGGATCAGCAAGCTCGCCGCGTGGTTCGAGCCTAATACCTACCTCCCAAATGCAAATCGTACCCCTTACCGCAGCGCCACCTTGCTCTGCAACAGTCAGTGTAAGAACATAAGTATGTTCAAGCCATGTCCCGGACAACTGCCTAGCTTATGGAAGCCGCTGAATGATGCTAAAGAGCTTTCGTCTGGAAAAGGCGAATGTTATGCATTTATAACGAAGACATCAATAATTTAACACTCAAGTAGTCTAAAAATGAGGACGAGAAAGTTCAGGACATGCTAGTATTTAAAATATATTTTAATTGTAACAAAATATCACTTGCTTCAAACATTCTAATTTGGGCTAAATGCACTGATAATTTAAATGTAATAACTTAGGTGTTAGAGGTTAAGTTGATTTCTGTGCTCCGTATCAATATAAAATCAATGTCGCCTTTCCCCTTCCTTATTTATGCTAGCAGTATCTGTTTGTCACTGCTTCTGTCACGCTCAGTTTGGCCTTGGGACATTATCTACACATTGCTTCTGTTTTCATAGTTACAGAATCTATGTGCCTTTCTTTTCATTCGATACTTCCGGTGTGACTCTGTTCATTATACGTTTTGCCGAAGTAGATCGTCTACATTATGTTTTCTTAATCATATAATTTACAAATATCGTTTATATTGACCAGTGTTTGCCAAACTAAAGATCCGGGGAACCATATGCAAATGTTTCTTTGTTTACCTTCCTCGTACGGACTTAAGGAGAGATTAAAAGGTCAATTGGGTTAAAAATGACATTTTGTTTTTAGGATTGTATTATTATTTGATATTTTCTGAACATTTTGATATATGGTTTAGAGTTAGGAACGCATTAAAATGTTTGTAATATATTTTTAAAAATTTTGCGGCATCGGATCCTCATTTTCATAATTTTCAGAGAAAAAATCAGAACTTTTGAACCAATTGGGTTAAATATATGAAATTTAGCTCATTTTATAGTGGAATTTACGCTGCAGGGATTGGTACAACTGCTAAGACGACCCATGCCTGTGCAAGGGGAAAATATTGGAATTTTAAAAATGAGATTCTCTTTAATTGTTGTTTTCATTTTAATAATCCCGTAAAATACGTTTTCTGTTACAAAGATACAGTTTTCTCAAAGATTATGAAAGATAAATATCTAAAATTTTCACTAAATATCAAGCACAATATAACAGAGTTTTGGTTCTACTTTTGTGTTGATAAATAAAATATTGTTTTTAAAAATTGCATTTTTCTATAGTAAATTAAAGAAAAAATTGTAGAAAAAGTTTTAACATTTAAAAAAATGAACCTTATTTCAAAAAGCTAGATGCACATACCTAAAAACATTGTCTGAAACCACAGTAAAAAATCACATTTATATATGTAGCAGTTCCATAGATATGTGCACCTTAAGTTAGAAATTTTAACACTGGCGGGGTAGGGTTTTTAATCTCCCCTTAAAATCCCCTTACAAATGGGCACCTGGAATCATAAGTCTGTCAAGGAGCATACAAACTATAAAGCAAAGACGGGTGATCAGCCCCAAGCGTAGTATGAGAGGAAGAGATAATGGTGGGCGAAAAAAAATTCAGTTGCCACATTGTCCTCCATAAATCACATAGAATCCCATGGGAGCGAGCTCTTGGTCATGGTGAGCCTACCAGCTTCAAAAATTATAAATAAAAGAAACCTGGCGCTTACAATGGATTAATTTATTTGCGAATTTAGAACGACTTAAAAAATAGGCACCTAGAATTTTAATTAATAGTGTCAATGACTTTCTAAAGGACAAATACGAAAAGGCTAATTTAGCTGAATTTTACTTTAAACTGTATGCCAAATGGCAATTTTTTCTATTCATTTGAAATTCCCTGCATAAGAACTAAATTCCTATCAAATTGATGTGAAATTTGACAATGTACATTTGGCTGGTCCCGTAGCTCAGTTGGTAGAGCACTTGCCTGCCGTGTGAGGGGTGCCGGGTTCGATTTGCGGCTGTGGATAGGATTTTTCTCCAACCAAGATGATTCCCCATCTTCCCCAAAGTCTGCAGTATGAATGAGAGTGCGAATGTGTGCGTGATCTACGAGATAACACCATCGCGATATGTTCCAAAGGAGAACGGCCACCGATAGGACCATTGCAGTCAAAGACGGGGTATAAATGGAACAATAAAAATATGAACGTTTGTCAAATCAAATTTCGCTATAAATGATTAACACACAGAGTCTGTTTTGATAATAGGCATCAAACAATTAGAACCACAAATGTTTGATGGTTGATGTCCTGGTCCATGTCCATGCCATGTTCGTGTTTCATGGTCCAACGTGATATATTCGCTTCCATTTATGCCGCCACTGCAACATTGGGAGGCGTTGTACTGGCCTTCACAGATGGAGTATGTAGGTATGTGCGTAGCAGTGAGCAGATGTTTGCGCATGTGTGTGTGTGTGTGTGTGTGTGTGTGTGTGTGTGTGTGTGTGTGTGTGTGTGTGTGTGCGTGCGTGCGTGCGAGCGCGCGTTTATCTTTGCGCGTATGCAGTGGCTTCGAGTTTTACGTGCAGTTATAGATTATTCAAAATATATAATATACAGAGCCGTTAAACATATTGTAAAGCATTCGTGAGCTCTCTTCTCTGCGCGATGGAACCGAAAGACGCGGGAAAGTTTATGCCGGCAGCATTTCTCATTGTTTCATTAAACAAAATTGAGATAGTTTTAGCACTTATGTCATACTCTTATTTTCTGGTTATAGCGAGGCGCTTCACGTAATAGCACAGGTGTATCGAGGCCCAATATTGACTAAGTTCGCGTTAATTTGTTGAGCTAATTATGATTTTCGAGGTTATCGCTCCTAAACTGGTACCTATTTCATCTAGTTTATTTTCTATTAATACTGATCTGAATACTTCTAGTATAACATCAAACCCGAAGGATTCCTAGCAGCACTGACGACCCTAAGTACCTCCGGCTCCCCTGCAGAGCAAGACCAGAGGGATGAAGGGTGAAATGAAATGAGAAGCGAGGTGAAATAGAGGGCTAAAAGTTGCCTTCCCAGCATTCACCTAGCGCCCCGGGGAAACATCTGGAAGAAAAAACCATGGATCAGGATGCGGGGATCGAACCCACGAACTCCGGAATGCAAGTCACACGTGCTCATGCCTCGATCGATAGGAAGGCATGTAAATAGGGGCGGTAAAAACAAAACGTTGCGAGGGAGCATAATAATGAATGAAAAAATTATGCAATGTGAAAGTGTAGTCAAGTTGAACTGCTCCACGTTAAGAGTCCATAGATTACGGGATTAACAAGAGCGAGTGTATGTTTCGGAAAGTTGGCAAGGAAAACAAGTCGAGCGGGCAGTTTCACTGCTGATACAAGGGAAAATCTCTCACAGCGGTTTGGGAATGATAAAATTAACATTTTCCGGTGATACTTCAGTGTTAATTCCGACAGCACGGCCTTCCCCGCTGTACATGTTTCAAGTTCGGATTTTACATTCCGCATAAATTTCCATGCTATGTTTTACATAGACCAAGCGAGCTGTGACGTTAGTGCACAATGTCATGCATTTTTGTGTGAAGCATATCATTTTCATTATTCCTACTGTCACCATGCTGCGACAATAAATGGACGTTACGCATCTTGTGTCTATACAAAAAACGGACGTGTTGTATTTAAATTCTATAAACTTTTCTAATAAACACATTTCTTTATACAAAGTGATGGATACTCAGATAAACTTTCATTACATATTTAGACATTTTTTGTGAATATGAGAAGATGGATTGTTAAAAGCGGTTCTCTGTGTAATGGCTTTGAAATTCCATATTTACATAACCTCAAGAGCAAATGAATAGCGACTTACCACTTAGTGTAACCAAAGAATATTTCGGAAATGGTTAGTGCCACATTTTAATTTACGTCCTCCAACTTTAAGTCATATCAGACCTAAATGAAATCGGTGAAATGACTCCAGGGTCCACAGAGCTTAGTTACCCAACAAATCTTTCAGGATAAGGGAAAACCCCGGAAAAACCTTATCCACGTAACTTACCCTGGCCGAGATCTGAGCCAAGTGGGATACCTCAGGCGGTTTCGTCTGTGGCCCGCATTCGGGAGGCCCGAGTTCAATTCCTATGGCCGACTTACCAGACCTATGGGGTTTTACGGGGGTTTTCCCGGGTCGCCAGGCGAATGCTGGATAGGTTAATGCCATTCCCCGAATTTCCTGTCCCTCCAATTCATTTCATTATCACTTCACATCACCTCTCATCTGGTGGGCTCTTTCAGGACAGATGTGTCCGCGGGTGTCTTGGTGATGCATGGCAGGATGATATGCTCTTGGTAAAACTTCCTCCTTCAGTAGGACGGTCTCCAAACCCGGTCTAGTACGGCAGTTTCTGGACCACAGTAGGGAGGGATTAACCCAGAGGTTCTACTCCCATTAGTCCTTGACCCGTAGGACAAGGACTGGGCCTCCTTGGGCCAGGGAGTTACCGAGCTGTCCCAAAAGGGCGCCCGGCGCCTCCGTGGGCCTTTCCGTAGGGCAAAACCTTATACTTTACCAAGCCCCCCCCCCCATCTGGTTTTGTGGGCTCATGACGGGATGGAAGTGGATACGCCACTTACGCGCGCCGACACCAAAATGGCAAGGCTAGCGCTTACGCGCGCAGTAGGGAGGGATGCCAGTAGTACTGGTCTGCCGGGGAGTTTCCAACTATTAACGTGTAGGGGCCCTACCCTCTGCACTGTCATGGTTCCTTGGAATGGCCGCCCTCTGACTCCTCTCGTCTCATCTTTCCTGCCGGGGATGCTCCACTTGGGGCATAGGTGCAATAGATCAAGTTGGACCTCCGTGCTGAATTCCCTCCGTACCATAGTCCAATCCAGTCCGAGATTCAACTCTGGATTGAGTGAGGTAGACATGCTATCACCCACGCTACCGATGCGGCATTCTAACCAAATGAGCTACTAGTTCAACATGCCAGCATATCAACATTAAATTTCTCAATTGGTTAGCATTTTATTCCGGTAAACCACAAATTCATCTGAGGTGACGTAACTATCTAGAAGGAATGTTAATGTTGACAGTATGACCGAAGACCGACCATCAAAACTCATAATGAAAAACAGACTTCGATGGGGTATGGGTCATCGCCCAAAGATGACTGAAAAAATTGAACTTCCATGAGACCAGGAAGTGAAGAATATTGGAAGTGAACAATATTATTATGAAAAAGAGTGAATTGGTTTGAAGAATTATAAACCTTCAAAACTTTCAAAATATAAATCGAGGCCAACCCTGATGTTCACTGGCGTACAAAAGCTGAATACTGTCTGGATTATAAAAAGTAGAGAAAATTAGGAAACACACAGCTGCATTTATGTAGACTGTTGCTCAATGAGAGGCGGGCTGGGCTCTTTTCATAAGCAAAAGCAGTTGCTTAATGAAGCGCTCATTGTAACCAGCGTCAGAGAAAGGTACCTACCGAAATCCCTCGCATTTCCCAAGAGACTCTCTCCTCTCTCTACTAGTGAAGAGGATCACAGACAGCAAAAACACTCGCTTGAAAAGAAGGGAAGAAAAATATTCAAGAACTTTTGCTGCGGTTTAAAATGTTAGAACGTCTGAAAATTTGATTACAGTCTCTCACTGCTCGGTTAACATTCCTTCCAGTTTATCTGCAAACGAAATCCAACGCTTCTTATGTTGTTTTATTTTTCTGCATCTCCACTTTCTTCTGTTTTTGTGTAAGCCCGTCTGGCGAGTTGCCTGGATCCTTGGGGAATTTAACGGACGAATAAAGAAGAGAAAAAGGAAAGGAAAAAAAAAAAAAAACATCCAAATGGACACACCAACAGCAGCGCGTGGTGCTTTCATCAGGCATTCCCAAGAAGATGATATAACGCTTGTTGCATGAGAGAAGTCACGTGTCGTGTGCTGCAGATACATGGAGGTTAATACATGAAAAGTTTGATTTCATATGACTTTCTCCACTCCACATACTAGTTTTATAAAGGCTTATTACTTTACTTGCTTTCAGTTTTTCTTGATTAAAATAGGTTTTTAAATGTTTTATCACTACATGTATTTATAATTTTCTTTTTCTGATACTTATTTGTCATTTTTTTTTATTTTGTAATTTACGTCCTCCAACGTTGAGTCATATTGGACGATGAATGGAATGGGTGAAATAATGCTCAAACGAGCCCAGGGTCCATAGAGCTTAGACATTCGTCTTTCAGGATAAGGAAAACCCCGGAGAAAAACCTATCCCTGACCGAGATTCAAACTCGGGTCCTCCTGAACGTGAGGCAGACAGGCTACCATCTACGCTACCGAGGCGGGCACTTATTTGTAACATTTATTTAAGAACTTGTTACACAAAAGTATACTTTGGCAAAGATATTCATCAAAGAACGCACCCAATAGAGTTTACTGTTTGCTTTCTAGGTTATTTTTTGGCTTTCAATAGATAATTATACTAATACCAAATTTTCTGGGTTAAATGATTTCTATTGTCACACAACATATTCTTGTATGACGAAAACATTCTTTCAACAGAACATGACGTCATTGGAGCATAGACCGTTGATGCCAGTGCAGCAGGTTCTAGGGGCATCTTTCCTGTGTACTTTCTCCCTGCAGTACTGAGTTTATGATTTTCATGCCTTCAAAACCAGGATTTCGTTGGATAATCTTCTGAAACTTCGAAAAATATGCACCTCCCACTGCTCCAGATATTTGTTTTCTCGAAACATTGTCAATGATACCTAGAGCATCTTTCAGTGGCAAACCTGTACTTTCCAATGGGAGAATAGCTTTTGGTATAAAGCCAAAAAGCAAGTTGATATAAGCAAGGAAAGCTGCAAGAGTGTGGCACTTGAAGTACTCAGCATAGAAATAGAACATAATTCTGGAGAAACAGAGTTCGAAACTCGGTCGGACTGATTTACCAATACATATTTTCCTTATTAAGATGAATGTCACTTAAGGGTGAATTTCACTTGTTTTATTAATTTAACCTCAAATATGACCTCCCAAATTAACTTTGAAAATCGGAAAATAAAATTCTTCGTCTCAAAATGGGAAAGCAGGTATTTAGGTTATTTTAGATGTCAAACCCTCATTTAGGTGTTTTTTTTTTAAGTGAAATAAGGTTAAAATGTAAAATTCCGGGTCTTAGTTATATTACATATTTTGCTTTAGCTACAGTATGCTGAAATCTTTTAAAATCCGGCGTGTGATTGCTTTGTAACTCCACACCCTTTGCAAGTCGACGAGATAAAAATGAATTGGGAATTAGCAATTGAAAAAATTATAAACTATTCGATACTTCAAAGCAATTACAACGAATATCTCACTCACCTTCGTGCTATCCCCTACAGCCTGTCTGCTTCACAATTAAGAAATACTGAGTTCGAATTTTGGTTAGGGTGAGTTATCTGGATAAACTTTTTATGGGGTTTTCTTTATCTTGAGAGGACGAATGTCGGGTAACTATTAATCCCTAGGTACAGAATTAAGCATAATTTCAAACATTTCATTCATTATCCGATACAACCTAACTGGTTAAAGGGTAATAAACTTCAAGCTAGCAAAGAATATCTCGGACAAGGTTTATGTAAAAACTTTGACATAAATTGTATTTTAACGATATATTAAAATACAAATTATGTGAAGGAGGACTTGATAGGCCATTTGTAGAAACTGTGACATACATTTCATTTTCCATCCAAAAATTGAACAAATTGTATTTTAACCAAATCATTAAAGCTATTTTTGAGAGAATACAAATAGCGAAAATGTTCCCACGTAAAAGGTAGTTTGTTTTGGGAGATTTGCTTGATAAATCTTCATGTCACATCCGTGGAAGACTTCACTTAATACTATGTTTCCATTTAACAGGCTTTTTGTTTTCGAGTTATTGTTCACATACAGAACCTGAAATGTTCAAACTCTAGCTGCCTTAAAAGCTAGTTGTTTTAAATAACTAAAACTAGACATTTGATTTTGTTACTCTGGACTGTAAAATGTAGACAGCCATATTTACTGTTAGCGATTTTTTTTTAGATTAGATTAGATTGATTTGCGTTCAGTAAGTTCAATTGTAGCCAGAAAAGGCTGTGAACATTGAACATGTCCAGAAGTATAAAGTTTAATAGCATATATATGTAATTGAAAAGTTAACATAAGACACATATTATAGTATGCAGGCAATATGAACAAAATTATGGAAAACAAAGCAGGGATAATTATAAATGATACAAAATCAAACACTTTTTAATTCAGCTTTCACTTGGTTCATGCCAATACGTCTCAACCATTTTGTAATGGATACCATTCATTGTTATTTCTTAAATAAATATACATAAAAATAAACTTTCAACATGCATAACAGATTTATTGGTAATGATTTGTCATTGGAACAGTTAGATACTGCTTACAGAGCTACAGAAGCATTATCAGGATAATTTGTCATTCAGATAATCTTGTACAGAATAAAAAGATTTTGAGCAAAGGTACTCTCTAACAGCATTTTAAAAGCACCGAAATTATCAATTTTTTCTTTAAGAACATTAGGAAGTGTGCCATACATTTTGATAGTTTCATAATACACACCTTTCTAGAAGCAAGAAAGTTTAGCACTGGGATAATGGATATTATACTTTTGTCTAGTGTTTATTCTGTGAATTACATTATTTATTGCAAATAAGGCACGATTGCATACAAATAATTTTAGGATCGAGAATATATACATGCAAGGAAGCGTTAATATCTTCAATCTTCTAAAAATATCTTTACAGGAGCATCTGTTGTGGGTGTTAGTAATGATTCTTATAACCTTTTTTTGCATAAGATATATATATATATATATATATATATATATATATATATATATATATATATATTTAACTTTCTACTGAGTCACCCCAAAATAATATTCCGTATTCCGTAATAGAGTTAAAGTATGCATAATATAATAATTTAAGTGTGTCAATAGAACTCACATTAACCAGCTCTCGGATAGCATAACAGGCAGAGCTGAGGTGGAAAATAATAGTGTAAACCTGATATGCACATTTATTTCCACCTTGGCTTATATAATACGTGCAATATTTATTTATAAAATTTGCTTACATCTTATCACTGTTCAATATCTCAATGGCTCGTAAGGAAGTTCGTGTGATTTGATTTTTTTTAACTTTATTTATTCTCCCTTAAAGATAATTAATTGAGAATCAGTTACTCCAACCTAATTGTGACAATATTTAAATTAAATGGCATTATTCAAATTATCTTAAAAAGTAGATACAATAGAACATTTTATTGAATAAATATTATTGTACACGATTAAAACATATGTGTTTATTAAACACATGTCAGTAGTAAGCATATGGATTATCATACTAGAGCCCTTCTTATAGAAACAAAAATAAACATACTTACTTGTGAATTCTTGCATTGTAGTTATCAGTAATACAAAATTATAGCAACAGAACATTAAAATTTAGAATTAAATATTATTAAGCCCATTAACCTTATATAACAAACTCTCACTTTCAATCTTTGTAGGTATCCTCTAGAAACTATAACATTTTAAATCTTTATCTCTATGTATAGCCACGCGCTATTGTAGTGTGTAGGAATATGTCTGTGAATTGGATAATTAAGAAAATCTTCAAACAACCTTTTGATAACACAGATACATTTTTGTCACACGTTTTGTCATATAAGGATGCAGTACACTAGAGTGCTTTTTAAAACAGTGTCACTATATGACTGATTTTGAAATTATATGTCCTTAGCATGACCTACGAAACTTTAATAGGATTTTCCACCTGAGGAAAGTATGAGTATTCGAAACTTCAAACCAACTACAAACAATAATGATGAAACATTGTGAACTTTAATGAGAAGTTATGTTTTGTCTATCTCTTACAATGTATTAATTATAAAAAGTAATTCAGATTAAAGAGTACTACAGAGTCTATTCCCAAAACATTTAAGATAAACATATTATTTAATATAAAATATACTAAACATACGGCATTTTAATTAAAATCCTTGATTGTTTTAAAAGAAAATCAGCACTAAATAGCGGAACATTTTCCACGTAAAGTTAGTCTGGAATGGTGTAAATTTTCTTAAAAATCTTCCTGTCCTGTGCTAGAAAGATGCCAAACCTGAATACCAAATTTGGTGCCTTTTTATTCTTTTTAATTTATGTCCTCCAACGTTAAGTCAATTCGAATGATGAATGAAATTCTCAAATGAGTCCAAGAGCTTAGAGTTAACTGACATTTATCTTTCAGGATAAGGAAAGCCACAACGAGCGTGATGGCTCCAGAGCTTTTGTCTGTGGTCCACATTCGGGAGGTCCGGGTTCGATTTCCTTAACCGACCTACCTGACCCATGGGTTTTTTCGGGGTTTTCCTGAGCCCCAGGCGAATGCTGGGTAGGTTAATTACATCCCCCGAATTTTCTTTCCCTCCATTTCATCTCCATTATCATTTCACATCATCTCTCATCTGGCAGTCTCTTTCAGGGTAGAAGTGTCGGCGGGTGTCTCGGCGGTGCATGGCAGGATGATATGCTCTGAGCAAAAGTACTTCCTCCTCCGTTAGGTCAGTTTCTGGTCTCCGCTCCTCTGCTGGGACCATTTTCGGGACCGCCAGCCAGGGACCTTTGGGGCTCGGATCGCCTGCCAGGGACATTTGGGGCTCGTTGCCGTCCCACAGTAGAGGAGCCTGTACGTTATCCTGGCCTGTCGGGGCAAGTCTCTATCCAAGTAAACTGTAGGGACCCTGCCCTCAGTACTGTCGTGGCTCATTGGGTCGGCCGCCCTCTGTTTCCTTCGCCTCATCTTTCCTCCCGGGGGTGCCCCCACTTGGGGCATAAGAACAATGGGCCCAGCATGGTGGCCTACGTACCGAATCCCCTCTGTAATGAAATCCTAATCCTAAGGGAAAATCCTGGAAGAAACCCTACCCAGATAACTCACTCAAACGAGATTCGAACGTGAGACAGTCACGCTACCATCTACGCTACCGAGGAGGGCTAATTTGGTATTTAACCGAACTTTTGGTTTTTATTTATGCTCTTTGTACAAACACATACACGCACACACAGACCTGGACCTGTTTCCAAGTATACTTTTCTGGATTCAGCTTACCTCAAAATATGTTTCTCTACCGGTAGAGGAAGTAATAAACGATGAAGGCATAGAAAGTCGTGTGAATGTAAACAATTTTTGTTTTGTGTTACTTCAGAACAGAGTTCGTGTGTATCAATTTTATTACTTTTGTATATTCCACAAGGAGCGTGTAGTTTAATATGGAAGAGAACTGGATGTTCATAATTGCTGTATCTCTTAACAATGAGGATTAGCCCTATCTAAAGCGGGGTTGTAATTCTTCCTCCATATATTCATTAAAGCCAACAGGTGTATCTCCCAGGCTTATTATAATTACTGCAAGTCCACTGAAACAATGGCTTCACCAAACTACTACCCGCGAGCTGGTTTTGTTTGGCTCGTTTACGAACTTCAGAAAGTATAAAGAAAACGAAACGTAGGACTGTATTAGAAATATTTATAAAAAAAATCGAAGGATTTAATAAAATATGCGCTCAGGTTTTTAATTGATAAATACCGTTATGAAGGTCAAATACAAAGAACTGGACTACGCAACGGAGGGGATTCGGCACGGAGGTCCAAACTTGGTCTATTGTACCTATGCCCCCAAGTGGAGCAGCCCTGGAAGGCTGAAGCGAGAGGAGCCACGACAAAGCAGAGGGCAGGGTCCCTACCTATTCACCGAAGTGGGGCACCCCCGAAAGGACGGATGAGGCGAGAGGAGACAGAGCGACCGTCCCAAGGAGCCACTGCAGTGCAGATGGTAGCGTCCCTACACTTTACCAGTTGGAAACTCCTTCGCTGACCAGTAGAATCGGCATTCCACCTTACTGTGGTCCGGAAATGGCCCCACCGGACTGGGTTCGGAGACCGTCCTATCGGAGGAGGAAGTTTCGCCAAGAGGATATCATCCTACCATGCAACATCGAGAGACCCGCCCACACTTCTACCCTGAAAGAGACCACCAGATAAATGGTGATGCGAGATGATGTGAAATGATAATGGAGATGAAATAGAGGGACACAACATTCGGGGGATGTATTTAACCTATCCAGAATTCGCCTAGTGATCCAGGAAAACCCCCGAAAAAACCAATGGTAGAGGTAGGTCAGCTACGAGAATCGAGCCGGGACCTCACGAATGCGGGCCACAGACGAAACAGCCTGAGTCATTCCGCTGGGTAATACATGAAGGAAACTGGTTGATTTTTACAGCAGTGTGACGAGAGACACACTTCCTCATTTTGATAACTTTACACGAGTATTAGAATAAACGTATATTTGTTAAAAAAAATTAAAAATTAAAAAGTTAAACACGTCAAATCAAAACATATTAGTTTTGCTATGACTTTTGGGAATTTAGAGTTTTATGCTATGCAGCACAAAATTAGAACCACAAGCATCTGCAACTATGGCATGGAAAAGTCCGATTAGTTTCTTTCATTGAAGATGAACCTCTATATGTTACATTTCCATGGCTTATAACTTGTTAAATAATTAATTATATTAGTTATTAATATGTCAATTCAACAAAATATTGCGTTTGAAAACTAATATGATCTGTGTGTAAGTTTATAGTTTTGCCCGGATTAATTCTCTGACATCTGATTTGGCCCTCGTTATAAAGTTTGGTAGCCCCTGCCGTACATGACAAGAATTGAGCAGAGCTCGACGGCTTTCGTCGCTATATATCATCTTCTTTACAAGCAGATTAAATGCTTTCGCTTATGGTAAAATTACACTGCGCGATTAAAAATGTGTTTCATTAATTTGTGCTGGAAACTCATTTATATCGCTTCTTTGAATCCCTTGAGCAACTCCAGGAAAAGTTTAACACTTGTTGAGTGACTTCATCAGCTGCTTATCATGGAGAATTCAAGATGAACATTTTACCTTCAAAATGATACTTTAAATGAAAACAGTGATATTTTACTTTTTCAAAAAAAAAAAAAAAAAAAAAAAAAAAAAAAAAAAACAGGACCTAGGTTTTCACTAAAATACTGGCTGTCCTACTCGTCTTACACAATGGATTCCCTAAATAAGGGGTTACAATTAATGACAAAGTTAGTGTTTGAAGGTCGTTAAAAGCACATATTTTCCTAGTACCTACAATGTTGCTGTCCAAAGTTCTATCAGACTGATCGAAAGGGGAAAATTTTTACTAAGAAGAATGAAAATTAGTTGCACAACTATAGCTCTATTTTGATAAGGTGCCACATATTTAAGATGTGATAAAATGCACACATTGATTTCTCTGGGGAAAACGTCTAAATTAGCGGAAATGTTGCTGTGGGAACACAATGTAACTCTCACCCCAATGAAGATTTTAAAAGATTTTAAGTTCCGATGGTTCACCCCTTTGGGCTGGAAGTAATTAAATATCTGCCAAAAATATGCTGATGTTCATATTAGAAGAAAGCATATTGAAATGCTGTGATACGAACAAGAAAATTTCCTCAGTTTCAACATTTTTGATTATATTTTATTGACTATGCACGTCCAATTAAACAGCGATTTTCAATGTAAAAGAATGATCAAAATTAGTTAAGTGGTTTGGGAAATTACTCACATATGTTCCATGTTCCAACATAACCATAGTATAGATATGGAAGTTAATATTGTTATGACAAACAATTTGGAAAATTCAGAAATTTGACTGGGAGTCGAATCTTTGCGGAGTGTGCAAATCAGGCGAGAAGAATGATGAAATTATGAAATTTCATATTTTAAAGCATGCGCATTATTATTAATGTATAAACAACTATTTTTATGTGTTTTAACTTGTCACTATGTTACCTGCCTCACTTCATTCAATTTTTACTGCTACTTCAATTAGTTCACACTGTCACCTCCGTTCAGTGTTTCCTGCCACTTCACTTTTCTTCGAGTTGTAATGAATACACGCGGCGCAGTCTCATTTTCGCTGCACTTCTTTCGCTGAAGAATCGAAAATTAGACCGCCCCAATGCCTTAGAGTAAGCAGTAGCACTCACTGTGCGTCACAGTAGTCCTAGAATCGCTTTAATGCATCATCAATTCACTTTTTCACTCTCACTCACTCACTCAGTCACTCACTCACTCACTCACTCACTCACTCACTCACTCACTCACTCACTCACCCACTCACTCGCTCATTTAGTCGTTCTTTCTCTCTTGAATAAATTTTAATTGCATTTTATTTATTTTTCACATAAACTGCAGTCGTTAAATGTGTTAATATTTATAAAGGACGCCCGCCTCGGTAGCGTAGATGGTAGCGTGTCTGACACACGTTCAAGAGGTCTCGAGTTCGAATCTCGGTCAGGTTGAGTTACCTGGATAAGGTTTCTTCCAGGGGTTTTCCCTTATCCTGAAAGACGAATGTCGGGTAACTCTAAGCTCCATGGATCCCGGACGCATTGAGCATCATTTCACCCATTTCATTTATCGTCCGATATGACTAAATGTTGGAGGACGTAAATAACACACAAAAAATTATAAAGGACATTTACCACGAATATAAAAGGTATGTATCCGCTCATTAGAGTTCCAATACGACCTAGAGGCGGAGACAAGGAGAAACTTTAAGAAGATTGTGGTTATCCGACGATAAGTGTTTATTTTGTTGTTTATCTTAACTGTTTTATATTTTAAATCCCATAATTATCAAAACCTTGATTATATATTCTTTAATTGACTCATTCTCGAATCTTGGACCTCAGCCGCTGCATCACAATATTTTGATAAAATCCTAATATTTAATTAAAATCTCCATATTATTCCGCATTTAATATCTTTCACCCTTAAAACATTTAATAATAAACCATTTCGGGCAGTGTTATGTGAAACGCACCAATAAAACTCAAGCTACTCGATGCCAGAAACGCACCTGGGAAAAAAAGAAAAACCCTGCTACACGCATTCCAGCTACGCTTGAGAAAATATAACATGTTTTTTTGTGATGTAATCACATGAGAAATTAAAAGAGATTTTACTTTCGCAAACTGGTTCTTTTAGGTAGTATTAAACCAAGACAAAGCAACCAGTGACTTATTTTTACTTTTCCCCCTACATAACCGGCTTTGCAATGATTAAAATCTAAAGTCCGTGCAATTTGTTGTATTTCAGTTGATATTCTACTATATGTACACAAAAGCAACAAAGTCCATTGAAACTCTTAAAGTACAATATTTTTTGCCTTTAAAATATAAATATATTTCATAATATTTTGGGATTTGCGCTTCACATTTTCATATTTTGAAAAAAAAAAAAAGTATATTTTTCAAAATTTTCTTCACATTTTGTACCTATATCTCTTAATACTGGAGTAAGATTAATACTTCATACCTAAAGAAATAGTACGAAAATATAACCATTACTGAAATAAAATAATTCCGCATGTTCAAATCAATGTGTAATGTAAGAAGCAAATATTACGGCTATGTCATGAAAAAAGAGTGATTAGGCACTTCTGAGTTGAGGAAAACAATTAATATAAGTCAGTGTAGCTAATACTATTAGCTACGGTGAAGGTCAACACGATACTGTTAAATGAAATGAAATGTGTAGTGCTTAACGCCCGCTTTTACTACATACGGCACCGCAGGCGGTGACAATTTAAATGCGAGGATCTACTCCCATTAGTCCTGGACCCGTAGGACCAGAACCCGGGCCTCTCGGGTATATTTACCGTAGGACAGTACCTATTTTATAAACTGCTCCCCCGCCTGCACATGGCAGATGGGACGGAAGTGGATACGCCACTTACGCGCCGGTCCTTAATGAACCAGCTACCAAAAGACCTTGGTAGGGCCGCCGGTGATCTAGCACACCAACTACTAAATCTGCAGGCTAGCACCCGGGACTTATCAGGCAACCCTCTACCCTTTCCGGGCGGCCAAGGCCTGGCCGGAGGTACCCAATTTTCCGTGGGTGGCGGGAACACACTGACCCCTCGAGTCCAATCCAATCCGAACAGCTCACAGAGGGAGGGGCTCGAATGTTCGGCCCGAGGTTCCTCTAGTAACGTCAGAGGTACCACGAGTGCTAGGGGTCCGCACTGATGATACATGAGATGAAGATGGAGCACCGGTGAAATGAGATGGCGGGGCAAACCGGCGCCGTGTTGTCCATTACAAATCTCACTTTGCGGTCGCCTGGGATCGAACCCGGGCCGCCTTGGTGAGAGTCAAGTGGTCTAACCACTGAGCCACGGCGCGGCCACGATACTGTTAGTCCAAGGTTTAGATAACCAGGAAGTTACAAATGTATTGGACAAAGTTCTGAAAATTAGAACGGAAAACCATTAGAATTTAGCAAATCACAGAGTAACTAGTGTTGCAAAGGGAACGAAAGGCCTATAAAGTTGGCAACATTGAACTAGGAAGGTTGGTGGGTATTGATGATGTGGATGGGAATTAAGCTGATAAAAGAGCACGTATTTCTAATATTCGCATCTTTTCCTTCGTGTTTTACAGCCTCACTAAAGTGTTTCACTATAATCGGTTATGGACAGTTCATAACACCTAAAGAATGCGAACGGGTTTATACATAGTTGGCGATAGACACAAGGGAACCTGCTGATTAGAATTTCAACAGCTCATGGCAACTTATTTTTAAGGAAACGGTTATTTTAAACTGTAACGTATTGATGTTTTAAAATTTATAAAAATTAATAGGTACTTTAATAGTTATAATTTCTAGTGGTGAGATTCGAAACACTTCAATTTTGCTTTCTCAAGTAGTCGGGAACTTACTTAAAATAACTCATTTAAGGCTCTATTACATTTATAAGACAACTGAAGTTGTCTAACCTAACACCCACCTATGATACACAAAGATACAGGAGATGGCGCCAGTGAGACGTCACCGCACTACTTAGAATTCAACATTGTGACATAGGATTTGTGCAGATGAGGAGTATTTCAGCCACGTGTTACAGAGGCTATCAGCGACTGTGCATGACTTTAGTGCACTGAATCAGACATGTCAAAAGCTGAGTGGTGACACTTGTAAGTCCTCAACCAATTCGTGGTCGAGAGACCTATTGTTTGCTGCCCTTTATCTACAAACGCATTTCACTGCAGTGCTTTTGACCCTCTGAAACACATTTAGTAATGAAAGGAAGTTTGAGAGGAATCTGTTATGGGTTATGCAACGAAATGAGTCACTTCTATCACTTTGAGCTAAATAGATCTATTCTGGCTACTACCTCCCAGGAGGAAGGGATGAAGTGAAGGCATATGAGGCCGAAAAAGTCACAGAGATAAAGTCTGTTTAGTAAACGCGAATGCAGTTCGGCCGCCTCTTTTGACGAATCCTTATAATCGTTTTACAACACCGGCCCTCCTTCTCCCAGACCGTTCTGCAAGGTTGCCACCTTTCTCGATACGTCATGGGCATCGTACGAGGTTTCGACTAAATAATCTTATGTCCATTACTGCGAAACTTCCTTAGTTTTGACATTATGTTTATATATATATATATATATATATATATATATATATCGCCAAGCTACAATTCTACTGGATTCCATAATAACTCTTATCTTATTCAAACATTGAAACCCAGCTCCTTTAGGAGACCGCGCAAAAGTGCAATGGCCATAAGGGAAATCACAAATTTCGTGCAAATGTACAACCAATTCATCTAAGGTGGGCGCTCTCCCTTTTGCATAGAATCTATATATTTCTCGGCGAATTAAATCGCATGTGAAATTATAGAAACGTTAGAGAAACGTTTCCTTTTGTTTTCACACTTGATCGGCGTCTTTGGTATTACTTTCGTCACAATTGTTCTTACTGTATTTCTGTGAATTTATCAGGTTCATTGCATGACCCCTCAGCAAGATTATTTTTCAGTAAGTATATGTGTTCAAAACAAGCACTTGAATTTGCTTAGAAAGAGTTCCTGTTATAACTTTTTTGAGGCTTCTCCAGTGACGAATTTCTGCACGTAATGAAACAGATCAACTGGAAGTTGGAACTTTGGCAGCTGAGACTCCACGTGGAGTACACATGCGACTGTCATTTCCAGAAAATCGGGGTTTTTATTGGTTCTCAACGACATTGTTCCATTTCTGAAGTATGGAGATAGATTTATGACGGCCATTAGTGGGCGGTAGGGTTCGTTTCCTTTGAGCGGCAACTACACTCGCGTTGACTAGACAGACACTACACAATAATTCCAACCTCAAAGACCTATCGTTCTCCCTAGACAGGATGATAAATGATCCGTCAACTAAGTATCCCTCTCGTGTCCACGGAGAGCACGCTTTCCTTTGAGCAGGTACCCGCACCATTTGTCTGGCACTGACATACATCATGGAACCTAGAAGAACATCTGAAAGATAAGATGGAACGGGAATTAAAGGAAAATAGTGGAAATGAAACAGAATATTCTAAGGTCAGAGTAGACGAATGACAGGAATCGAATCCGGGACTTTTAGAATGCGAGCCAGACACATTACCGCAGGGCCAACTTACTCGATAAAGAACATCTTACTGGAGTATAAAAAATACCTAAATGTTACATTCAGCCATTACTTCCTCCACCGCTTAAGTTGGTACATATTTAAGTACAGCATTCGATCAGTTATAATGAATCCGTAATAAATGCATATTTAGTGGACTTATCTAATCAAAGATATCTGAATGTCTTACAGTCACGTGATTTTTTCACCCACACTTCTGCAAATATTCTTATACAATATTCTTAGTCTTCTACGTTTTTTTATGTTAACCATGCAGAAATACTTTTTATTATTCACTTCATTGTAGGTAGAAGGTCGCAATAGGTTCCAGCGATACTCAAATGTTTAAAAAGTAGGATGCTATGTGAGGATTTTAAATTTAGTGCTCCTTATGCCTATCTCGGTAACGTAGATGGAAGCGTTTCTAACATTCTAACATTCACAAGACCCGAGTTTGAATCTAGGTCAGGGTGAGTTAACTGGATAAGGTATTTTCCGTGGTTTCCCTTATGCTGTAACATGAGTGTCAGGCAACTATAACCTCTATAGACTATAGGCTCATTTGAACATCATTTCAAAATTTTATTCATCGTTGGAGGACGTAAATTAAAAACTAAATAAAGTGTTCCTTGCATGGCCACGAAAAAAGAACATGAATAGCACTAAATAAGTATAAAATATTTCAAAATACGGGGCGCGCGTTAGCCTGCAAGCCAGGAGGTCGCGGATTTGATTCGCAATGACATCATTGGAATGTATTCCCTGGTATAATGCTTCTGGTCACACTATCACCCTGGGGTTCACTCAGTCTAGCGGAAATGAGTACCAGAGTAATTCCTGCGGGCGAAGGCGGCTGCCTTGTGGGGCTGACAACCTCACAGGCCTTGTATGCTGTTGTCTATGTAGATGGGTGCCATCCGTCGCCTCAACATAGACCGCCTAAGGCCTTTCATGGGATACCTTTATCTTTTACTATTTTAAAATACAAACCAATAATGATAAATAGCTCGGAAACGGTTAATATAAACAATTTATTTGGTACAAATTTTGTTTTAAAGAGATGAAGTTGTTATAGAATACGTTCTTCTACTATGGTTTAGCACTCATACCTTAGTTATGCACAGATCGTTCAGAATGATCACGTCTACACAGACTATTTGAAGAGTATTAAAGATTATTTTACTGTCGTTGAAAATTATAAACACGTCTGTGTAGGCTTACACGATAGATGTCCACGCTCAAGAGGTCCCGAGTTCGAATCTCGGTCAGGGTGAGTTACCTGCATAAGGTTCTCTCAAGGGTTTTCCCTTATCCTGAAATACGAATGTCGGGTAACTCTAAGCTCTATGGCTCATTTGAGCATCATTTCACCTATTCCATTCATCGTCCGATATGACTTAACTTTGGAGGACGTAAATTACACAAAAAAGATAGATATCAAGTCCTATGTAATAGTATACGTGCTTTAATCATAACTGTTATTTTAAGAAGATAAAATATAGCAAAACCTTTTTTATGCTTAAGAAACTTAGGTTTTGTCATATTCTTGGAAAATGCGACTTTTAGTTGTAGAGTTATCTAGACGATTAAGAGTATCTACAATACTTCCTTTACTGAGTGTTAATACTAAATACAGAAAGTAAAAAATGCTATTTCCAGTTGAAAAAATGTAAACACTTACATTGAAATCAATAGCGAAGAATGCATTGAAAATGGTTAACCCTAAAACAAGTTTATTTGCATTTTGCATTTTTTTTCAGTAAAATATTTGCCTCTCTCTTACCGTTTACCAATTATACAAAAGTCATTTACAATGAAATGGACTTCGGAGACTATTCTCTGGAAACTCACGATATACATGTTGTCATGTATTTTAAGATAATTTGAATTGCACTCTTTCTAAACACACGCTGCTCTCGGCATCTCATTAAACTATGTAGGAGTTTGCAACTCAAGTCTGTTTGTCGGTTCCAGAATACAGTACATCTTAGCAAATCAGACTAAACAGAAAAGCAATGAAGTAGCGTCCAGAGGACAAACTGCGAGACAGTGGAATGGGAATTCCCCGCAATGCAGTCTCTCTCACAACTTTGTCCTGATAAAGTTCCAAGCCCTAAGCAATTATACAGCTGTCCTACACCTCCAGTGTTACCGAGTGGCCTGAAACAAAGTTAATGTTGTTCATTATACGGTACAGCACTACACGTGTTAACATTCGTCCAGGGAATTCAACAGTTATATCTTAGTAATCAATGGATTTCAGGCGTCGAGGTTTTAGGCTCCTAAATGGGTACTAAAGATATGTCTCTTTCTGTAACGTCTTTCTACGGATACCAAAATTATTTATTTATAAATTTACAAAGGAGTATTAGGAAGATAGTTGAATAATTGCAATTAATGATTTCCGCAAGTTTGAATGAATAAACATGAGTTAGTTAATAACAATTTTGTCATGAAATCATTAGTGAGGTTCATGATAAGGAAAGGCAATCAGTATAAAGCTGTGCAGAGAAAGCTTGTCTCAAAGTATCTAGAATTTAATCGTCCACAAAACCAGGTTAGATTACTGATACATAAGGCAAAGTCAGGCCTTGGCTAGAGTACATCGAATTAGTTCTGAAAGTATAAAGAAAAGTACAATCTCAGAATATTAGGAAGCTATATAAGAACCTCAACAATTGATAGCTCACTTCAAATAGTTCATTACTAGCTTCCATTAAATCTATCGTCAACTTAACTCGTGTTGTTTATTCTAACATTCGTCCATGATATCAAGATTTTATAGTTCTACTCTGGAGCAACCTGCAGTAGATACACCGAAGAATGAGAATGAAGATGGTGTAGAAGGTCGATGTACCGAATCCGACTTCACTATATACAGAATGTTTTACCTAATGCAGTTCTTATTACCTATGTGATTCTGTAAAATTCAGCGAGATGAGGGTGCTTAGCAGAATATTTAATAATTGAATCTTCTTTCTCATGTTAATAATAAGAATGGTCCATATGTGGGGTAGTTTGAGGTGGAATAATTAAAAAGAATTGTGCTCCACCCTCGAAATATATTGGATTTAATAGCGAAGTTTGCTTTCACTTTGATTCCAGTATACATTCACGTTTTCTATATTTGGGGATGAAACAGGTGATTTTCACTCAAAACACCATACTTGAACATAAAATATACCTTTAGTGGCGTAATTAACCATAGAGGGAAAAGAAACGATATTATAGTTTACATATTCTAATTTTTTCAAGATTTTAATAATCTTATAGTCTATTTTAAATTATGACATTTTTAATTTGCGTGTCCGTCAATCATCAGATTATATGCAAAAATTTAATAGGATAACTTAGTTTAATAATTATGATTTTAATCTTGATAAAGAAACTGATGGGAAATACAGGAATTAACACATTTCTAGTGGCCTTTATCATTAATGCTACAATTTCCAGAATTCAAAATTTATTTTTCTGTCAGTCCTATTCAGATATTATATTAGAAAATAAATTTACATACAATTTTTAAGAATCAAATCAAATCAAATCAAATCATTTTGTAAATATCACACGAAAAAAAAGTTGAGACATAACTTTGAAGCAAGATTTCTTCGTTGTAAGCACAATTCTTTCTCTTCTTGTGTTAGTTTTTGCGGCTATCAGTTTCTTCTGGTCACCAATTATATCATCTTATTTTAAATAAGAGTCATGAGATCTCTCGTTTTCAGGTGTGGTTCAGAGTGAAATAAATACAATTTTGGAGAAGTCCAATTTTGTAACAAATAATTTAATTGCATTATCTGGATTACATTTTACTTGAACTTTCTTTCCTAGTCAATCATTGCAGGTTACCTCCAACACATCGATAAATCCTTACTTAATGAATAGCTTCTGTTAATTACATAAAACTCCTTACTCCTGCACGTCTACTCATCACTATCAAGATTACAGAACACATGTCTATGAAGATTATTGATTTTCTTCTTCTATCCAAAACTTTTCATCTTTTCACATCAAGCAAGAGTATTGATTTTCTTTTCCCTAACAACCGTTCATCATTTGTTTATATTGTCCTTACATGGCCCACTAATACTCAGATCAGAAAACAAAACTCATTTCAAACCAAAAACTCCCGTTACAACTTTAAAAAAATAAAATAGAAAACGACTTGATATGTTGCAGTTGTAAGTTATGCTATTGAAGACGTACGCACATAGACACAACATTTTATTAAAAACATATTTTTTAATTCAAAACGTCTCCACATATATTTCTGGTGAAACCACGGTATCCGAATTTTCGAGTGAAGTACAACGCTTTCTTTACTTACTGTAAGTCCGTAGTAGAACAAGAAGCTCTTGTTTTCCAGGAATTCTTTCATTATTAAAGAAAGAACATAATGTGGCAATCAGTAACTTTACGACGTTCTGATAGTCTGCTTTATATGCATATTCACCCTTTATGATGTTCCTTTCAGAATCTAACATAAATATTCAAAATTACATAATGCTATATGGACCGGACTGGACTACGTTACAGAGGTCCAAATTTGGTCTATTGCACCTTTGCTCCCTAATGGGGCAGACCTGGGAGGAAGAAGGAGGCGATAGGAGACAGAGGATGGCCGGACCAAGGAGTCACCACAGTACAGAGGGCAAGGTACTTACACTTTACCGACATCCAACCCTCCTGTGGATCGGAGACCGTCTTACCGGAGGAGGAAGTTCTACTAAGAGCATATCATTGAACATGCCATGCTCATCGCCAAGGCACCCGCCGATATTCTAAACTCAAAGAGACCACCAGATGAAACATGATATGAAATTATAATGGAGATGAAATGGAGGGATGAAAAATTCGGGGAATGTGATTAACGTACTCAGCATTCTCCTGGCGATCCGGGAAAAACCCCGAAAAACCCATGGGTCAGGTAGGTCGACCATGAGAAGCGAACCCGGGCCTCCCGTATGCGAGCCACAGACGAAACCGCTTAAGCCATCCCGCTCGTTTAATGCTGTATGAGTAAAACGTAGGTTTAATACAAACCAAAATAACGATTGCATACAGTCTCTTAATTAAACCCACTGCAACGTATCTACAATTGACTAGAAAATAAAATTCTTCTTTTGCTTTTAACAAAATGAGGTACTGATTGACATTAGTTTTCATAAACATTTGCAGGATATTTTTTCTCCAAATTTTACTTACACTCAAATAATTATGTTGACTAATTTAAAGATTTGTACCATTTTTATAGGGAAGACCTTAAATATGACGAGTCCAGAAACCCAAACACATATTAAACTTGATTGCAAATAAGTTCCGGAAGCCACATTTCAATGTCTGCTTAGAAGGAACGTAAACAAATCACTATAGCAGGGCAGTCTAAAAAGTTCTCGGCCTAACCCAGAGATCTCGGCGTTACTTGTATGATTTGTTTTTCCTAACGTTGGTACATATTTAATAGACCCATGTAAAATTACAAGTCATTCCAGGTAATATTTGATTGCAGGAAGTTGTTTGAAGCAGCGAAGTGCGCATTGCTTTGAAAATAGTGAAATTAGAGTATCGTGCTGTGATAAAATTCTTCGTAAAAGAAGGTTTAACACCCACAGAAATTTATTTGAAGAGTGTAAACACCTTCACTTTCGCTGTGAAGAAATGGGCAGCCAATTTTAAACGTGGTCGTGAAAGCGTCTAAGACGATCCACGCGAAGAACGTCCAAATACTGTAACCTCATTGAAAAAGTGCATGACAAGATTTTGGAAGATTGGCGTGCAAAGGTGCATGAAATTGCTAATGCTCTTGTAATTTCAAAGGAACGTATTGGTCACATCAGGAATTAAACATGGAGAAGCTTTGTGCAAGATGGGTGTCGCGTATCCTCACTGTATCCACAACGCATCCGCACGACATTTTCTGAAAAGTGCTTGGTGTATTTTCAGAAGAACAGAAGTGACTTTTGCGCCGATACGTCACAATGGATGAAATATGGATTCACTACTACACACCCGGATCCAATCAGCAGTCGAGGCAGTGGACAGAAGCTGGTTCCTCAGCTCCAAAGAAGGAGAAGGACGGTGCCATCAATGGGAAAGATCGTGGTGTCAGTGTCTTGGGATAAAGGAATTTTAGTTAATTGATGGAAATTAATCATTTCTCCACACTAGCCGTTTGTAGGATAAGGTTTTTGATGGATAGAGTCAACATGAAAAATTCAAAGTCATGATTTGAACCACGGATCTCCTGGTTTCCGTCCAGTCGCTCTAACCCATTGAGCTACCATGGCCAACGTGCCGTCCTGACATTAAATTTTCCATTTGACTCGTATATTTCCCTGATAAACCACTAGGGGCTCTCGCATCCGAGATACACTGTTTGTGGCGACTTACTGTCGTAAGTACTTGAGTCCCAGGCTTCATCATTTAACTCTTATTATTTTAGTTAATTGATGGAAATTAATCATTTCTCCACACTAGCCGTTTATAGTCCATGACTTTGAATTTTTCATATTGACCACACACCACAAAATTGTTTTGGCAATGAGAAAATTGAGAGATCTGTACTATAAAGTGATGGAACATCCACCTATTTCCCAGATTTGCCTTTCTCGGACTTCCATCTGTTTCCAAAACTGAAGAAATTCCTCGCTGGTAGGCGCTTTTCGTCCAATGAAGAAGCAATTGCGGCTGTAAATAGGTACTTTGCAGCACTTTCAGAAGAACACTACAGAGAGGGGATAGTGGCATTGGAAACAGCTGGACAAAATGTATTGATATTAGAGCAAATCATCTTGAAAAATAAAACTACTTTGAAAGCATGAACTGTCATTTTTCACTATCAGGCGAGAACTTTTCAGACCACCCTCGTAATTTACATAGTTGTACAGAGAGAGCCAGCTATTGCAAATTGTCAAAAGCCAACTTTGTAATACTCTCCCGTTATAGTGTTCTGTGGTCACATTTAGTTACATTCTATCTGTTCAGTTAGCATCCATAACAACAACTATTTCTGAAACACTCCGCAGTCTAAAGATATGGCAGCAGTTTATGATAATTGCAGCTGTTATGCTGGGGACATAGACATTATCTTACAGGAACATAAATTTGGAACTTTGCTAGTACTTGCGTAGGTGTTTCATACTTCGTCATTGCTTATACAACACAATTTCGCACATATGACCATATTCAGCGCTTAGAAAGTGTTTAATCCAGAAAGATGTTCTTTTAACTAATTTGTTTACAAAATTCTTTGTCTATAGGCAGTACCTGTGTACCAACCTAGGAGTATGATGGCACTTGTAACGATGTTTACCGAATAGCTTACCCGCGCCCCTTTTCTTTTAAAATAAGTTAACGTTCAACATAAGTCATATCTAACGACGAATAAAATGGGTGAAATGATACTCAAATGAGCCCAGGATCCATAAAGCTTCGAGTTAACCAATACTCATCTTTCAGCATAAGGGGAAACCCCGGGGGAAAAATCTTATCAAGATAACTCACCTTGAACGAGATTTGAACTCGGGACTTCTTGAACGTCAAGCAGACATGCTACAGAGGTGGGTACTGACTAACTTGAAGCTACTAATTCTCATTGTAAACTTCTCAGTACTTTGGAAATTAATTGTTCTTTCACACTGGCCGTGTGTAGGCTAAAGTATGGAAAGGTAGAGTCAGATTGAAAAATTCAGTGCCATAGCCAGGATTTGAACTACGGATCTTCTGGTCTCCGTTCAGCCGCTCTAAACCATTGAGCTACTATGGCCAACGTGCCGATATGACATTAAATTCTCCAACTGACTCGTATTTTTCCCGGTAAACCACTTAGGAGTTCTCATACACACATGAGGCAACTACTTTAATGGCGACTTACAACGTGTAAGTACTTTAAGGCCCGGGCTTTATAGTTAACCACTATTAGGTCAATTAATGAAAATTAATTGTTCTTTCGCACTGGCCGTGTGTAGGCTAAAGTATGGAACGGTAGAGTCAGACTGGTTCAAATCCCGTCTATGGCATTGAATTTTTCAGTCTGACGCTCCCTTTCCATTCTTAGTACTTTATTTAGTGTAATGTCAGCCATTTTGATTTCTTGAAATGGCCATTAAATGGCTTCCTCTATCTCCCGAAAATTGCTTTCCGTTTTATCCGGCAGAGGCGCTCGCAGTCAAAATCGCTGCACTGGCACGGTTCCTATATCTAATGGACATATACATAGTTTTTATTTTACAATAATGGATGGTTATTTTAACAATTTGGATTTGAATAACAAAACTAGCATTAATTAATTAAACTGAAAAATTCAATGCCACGGCCGGGATTTGAACCACGGATCTCCTGGTTTCCGTCCAGTCGCTCTAACTCCTTGAGCTACCATGGCCAACATGCCGACGCGACATTTAACTCTCCAATTTATTCGTTATATTTTCCCGGTAAACCACGTAGAGTCTTCATATTCGAGATACACATTTGTGGTGACTCACTATTGTAAGTACTTAAATACCAGGTTTTTAACAAAACTAACATTACCTACAATTTTTACAGAATTGTAGCAACTGATACAAAGATGAATATTTCAAAATTGGTACCATTTTTATATCATTATAGCCCCGTTGGATGTTATATTATTATTGTTAGGTATGTTGTTCTTCTCTGTTCAACTATGAAACAAACAGAAATTTAATATGACCTGGCTACTTGTATAACAGACAGGGCATCATATTTGTTCCATAAAACGTTCAACCTTCAACCTAAAATTCAGTCATTAAGACACTAGTGCTTTTCATTCCAGAGATGTTCTGGTAATTCCACTAGACATGCAGAGACTGTCGTCATAGAAACAAAACTGTGATTATGAGCCGCTAAAGTACGAACGGTAGAGTTTTTAACCCTCCCACCAGACAAAAATGTGGCGCGAAGAACGTCATGAATATGCAAGAGGTGCTGGACATCTCCTGCTTGAGTTGGCAGTGCTCATTTTCAAGGGAAGGCGCAGCAAACGTGACGTGAGTTGAATTGTAGTCGGGGGTATACGTAGTATGTACCACGAGGTCCGTTGAACTTGGGCAAGCGGTAAGTGATTAACAGCCTTGGTATATGGTTTCATCTTCTTTGTTCGTCTCTAGGCTATCCTGGAGATGAACAAATGACTTCATTTCATGACATTTTGTTTATTTATTTATTTATTTAGTATCCAATTTTTTATTCCTATTTTACCCAAAGGTATATTAGGAATATAGTTTATAAATTTATGGATATAATACAATTTACAAAAATATAACAAAATTCCATATCAAGCGGACAAACAGTAAACATCAAGATGAATAATTTAGCTTAAGAAATATTTTGTTTAAGAAAGCCATGAATTATTGATAAGTTTTGTAATTCAACAGAATATGTGTAAGTGGTTTTGAGAAAGTGTAACCTAAGGATTGGAGCAATAATTCAGGTACGTATCTTTCAAAACAGAAAAATGGGAAATCAAATAAAATGTGGGGGACATCTTGAAGATGATTTCCACAAATACAATGAGATGTGGATTTGATTTTGAATCGAAATAAGTAAGCTGAAAATTTGCCATGTCCAGTTAAGAATTGAGTGAGAACATAGGATTAACGAATTTACATTTCTGTCTGTCAGAAACTGCTGAGAAATCCTTAGTCAAAGCACCACAATCACTTTTTAACCAGTATTCATTCCAGTCGTTGATGATAATCTCCTTTAATGTTTGCCTCACATAAGAAATAAGGCATAGAGTGTAAGTCTCTGGAAGATTGAAGTCGCAACTCTCTTTGCTAGCTCATCTGCGCGTTCATTTCTAGCGTTCCCCACGTGCCTCTGACCCATGAAATACACTGACGAGAACTACATAATAATTGGCTTCTTATTTCAGCTGTAATAGGACTGCTGTTTTTGGTATCTTATATGACATTTTGTTTAAAATAGTATTTTTAAAGCTAGTTTTGATACTAGTAGCTACAAAAGTACATCATATATGTATCATCATCATCATCGTCGTCGTCTACGTCGTCGTCATCATTAATTACTATTATTATTATTATTATTATTATTATTATTATTATTATTATTATTATTATTATTATTATTATTATTATTATTATTATTATTATTATTATTATTATTATTATTATTATTATTATTATTATTATTATTATTATTATTATTATTATTATTATTATTATTATTATTATTATTATTATTATTATTATTATTATTATTATTATTATTATTATTATTATTATTATTATTATTATTATTATTATTATTATTATTATTATTATTATTATTATTATTATTATTATTATTATTATTATTATTATTATTATTATTATTATTATTATTATTATTATTATTATTATTATTATTATTATTATTATTATTATTATTATTATTATTATTATTATTATTATTATTATTATTATTATTATTATTATTATTATTATTATTATTATTATTATTATTATTATTATTATTATTATTATTATTATTATTATTATTATTATTATTATTATTATTATTATTATTATTATTATTATTATTATTATTATTATTATTATTATTATTATTATTATTATTATTATTATTATTATTATTATTATTATTATTATTATTATTTTCTGATCTCTACATGCTCCACTACATAAGTAGTACTACATGCTTATCACTCTTTTTGTGATTTTTGTATACATTGGTTGTGTAGTTTTCTTTGTTACATTCTCAAAACACTTATTTTGCTTTCTTCTTTTTTTCGCTTTTGATGTGAACCTGTTAGTATTTTGCTTGTATTACACATTAGTTCCTTTTAGCACTTGAAAGTCTATAGAGTTTACAAATTTTGTAAATGATTTTAAATGTCTTTTAATTAGTATTGACTTGTGTGTTGGCCAGTTATCAGCTCTAAGAACACCATGTTTTAGAGTTTCTCTTGCACTATTCACCACACTGCACTCGAAAATTATGTGATCCACCGTTTGCGCTCCTCTCCTGCATGAACACTCAGGGCTGCTAACGATCTTGAGTCTGTTGAGATAAGTGTTGATATTTTCGTGTCCTGTAAGTATTGTTGTCATGTTTGGTGTTAGGTAGAACTTGTTTGTGAGTCTGCTTTCCACTGTTGGGAAGAATTCCTTTGTGGTTGTGCCTTTTGTACTCTGTTCCCATTTCTGCTGCCATTTGTTTTTTGTTGAATTCCGAAGAATTTGTTTTATTGCGGTGAGCGGTAATTTGTTGTAGTATATTTCCTTAGTTTTTGCTGCATTCTTTGCCAGTCTGTCAGCCAGCTCATTACCCTCTATTCCAATATGATCCTTTACCCATTTGAATTGTATTTTCCAATCTTTTGCTCTGAGTATTGCTGTAGTTTTTCGTAATTTCTCTGTTAGGTTATTGTGATTATTGCAATCGTCTATGCAGTCAATTGTTATTCTGCTGTCTGTGTGTATGGTTACTGTTTTGTTATCTGTGTCTTCAGTCTCCTTTGTTTCTAATAATTCCAGCGCTTTTGCAATTCCCAGTTGCTCTGCCTGATTATTTGAGCATCTTTCATTGAGTTTGTATTTTTGTTGGTTTATCAGCTGGTTTTTTCTGTATATGGCTACTCCTGCTCCCACTCCTACGTCACTTTTGCTTCCATCTGTATATATATATATATATATATATATATATATATATATATATATCTGTATTTTCATTGTTTCCTATGTTTGGATCTCTTGTGCCTTGGAAGTCAGCTGTGTGGAGCCAATTCTTTGGGTTTTCCGGGCAGTCTATTTGTTATTCAGTGATGGTTTTTCCTGTTTTTATGTTATATAGTTCAGCCACCTCTCTTGCCTTTAAGTCTATGGGAATTGTTCCCGTGAATATGCAGAGTGCTTCATGGGAAATTGTCCGATATGCTTTTGCCATCCTTGTGAGCATTAGTCTTTGAACTCCTAACATATTTCATTTGGTTGTGTTTCTTTTCTAATGATTCTATCCAGACTGGTGCAGCGTATAGTAGAGTTGGCAGTATTGCTCCTTTATATATTATTTCTAGAGCCTGGTGTTTTAAACTTTATCCATTTATCCTTAAGTTTTATCCTTGCCGATTTAGAAAGCGCATTGATTAATTTGATGCATTTTTCACTCACTTTTTTATTATTATTATTATTATTATTATTATTATTATTATTATTATTATTATTATTATTATTATTATTATTATTATTATTATTATTATTATTATTACTATTACTATTACTATTACTATTACTATTACTATTACTATTACTATTACTATTACTATTACTATTACTATTACTATTACTATTACTATTACTATTACTATTACTATTACTATTACTATTACTATTACTATTACTATTACTATTACTATTACTATTACTATTACTATTACTATTACTATTACTATTACTATTACTATTACTATTACTATTACTATTACTATTACTATTACTATTACTATTACTATTACTATTACTATTACTATTACTATTACTATTACTATTACTATTACTATTACTATTACTATTATTATTATTATTATTATTATTATTATTATTATTATTATTATTATTATTATTATTATTATTATTATTATTATTATTATTATTATTATTATTATTATTATTATTATTATTATTATTATTATTATTATTATTATTATTATTATTATTATTATTATTATTATTATTATTATTATTATTATTATTATTATTATTATTATTATTATTGCACAATGCAGTGCGTGCGCAAACATTATTTCGGCGTGCCTCCATATTCCCCATTTGATTCGTCACACTTGCTAGTTGACCAGTTTACCGCGATGAGATACCTGAACACGCCCTCCTAAAGGGAAAGGTAGCGTGCAACGTCAGTCCCCAGCAGTGCTTGTCTGTCACGTTATCACTCGTGTTTGCATGTGTCAAGTGTTTTTATGGAACTTTAGTTGTTTAGCAAACAAGCAGCAGGCAGTACTGAAGTTCATCAAGGTACGTCTTTAATCTAATAAGTATAATAATTGTGACGACACCTTTTCTGGAAATTCTTGATTTTTAGATAAATAACACGCTACCTATACAGCATGCTGTCTGAACTGGCGGAGACTGTGTTGGAATTTTTATTTTGCCTATTACGTACCTAGCAGACTAAGGAAGCCTACTAAAAGTTTAAGACAATTGATAGGTAAAATAATAAATTGATAAGAAAATATTTTGTCCCCCAAAACAAACTTCCACATGGCCAGTGATTTCCATTTGTAATTATTTATATTTATTCAAAAATAGCTCTGAAGATTTGGATTAAAATATCATAAATTTTATAATTACAATACAAATAAAATGTTCATTTTATCTTGGAAAAGTTTGTGAATGTCTATGTAACTGGTCTATAGCTGTAACTGGTGAACCATAAAAAACAGAAGAAAAAATATTACACGGAAAGGAAGAACTGTAAAACAATTTAGTGTTGACCATTTGCGATATACATATATGTGAGTATTGGTTTGACTTTCTCAGTACTTTCTCACTTTTATTTTAAGTGTCAAACGTTCAGTTTAGCGTAGATGGTAGCACTAATGCCTCACATTCAAGAGGTCCCGAGTTCGAATCTCTATCAGGGCGAGTTACCCGGATAAGGGTTTTTCCAGAGTTTTCCCTTATCCTGAAAGTCGAATGTCGGGTAAACTCTTTTAAGTTCTATGGACCCTGGGCTCATCTGAGCTTCATTTCACCCATTCCATTCATCGTCCGATATGACTTAACGTTGGAGAACGTATATTACAAAGAAAATAAAAGTTCGTTGTTTTTGCTGTCATAAACAGAGTATGGAATTTCAAGACGAGCATAGTGCAACTGTTCGGCTTTGTTCCAAGTCTAACTTCCAAATTACAGTTCACTCTTTAGCCACGAATAAGCACTTCGTGTCTACGTCGTTCATACAGCCCCATTTGAGCGAAAACGAGGTAAAACGAGTATGATAGTAGTAGACCGTCACGCCGTTAGCCAGCCGCAGTAAATCAAGGTCCTCTGGTTTCGACATTTACGCGAGGTTAGTGTGTGTTTATGTAAATCGGTTTCAAATATCGCCGACTTTCGCGGACTGCGCTAATATACTTGAGTCGGTAACTTCTTGTATATGCCCAGTAGTAACAAAAAGGAGTACTTGACTGACTTTTAGCAATGCATTTGATTTTAAATATTTTGTTTATTCTTTAAAGTAAGGGTGGGTTGGTTGCAGGCTTTCAAATTATACGCAACTTCTCTTAAACTGTAATTTTTGTACTTTAATTCAGAGGAGTATATATAGAACCATTAGCAAACTACTTGGGCATTTATCTCGAGGCCCGCCCTGGCAGTATAGATGGTAGCATATCTGCCTCATGTTAAAGACGTCCTGAGTTCAAATCTCGGTCAGGGTATACTATTGAGATAAGGTTTTTCCGCGGGTTTCCCTTATCCTGAGACGAATGTCGCGTAACCTTTTGACCCTCGGCTCCTCTGGGCATCATTTTACCCATTTCATTCATCGTCCGATGTGACAACATTGTAGGCCGTAAATAAATAATTTATCTGGATTAATATCATGTATACATGCATATAGGCTTCTGCAATAATGATTTTGAAGAGCCTGAGATTTTGCCTTCCTGTTGACACACTGGTTTTAAACGTCGCTCATATAATGTATCCTTTTTTACGATAGTGTATTATATCTACTTTCCGCTTATTATAAACCCGCCTCTGTAGCATAGCTGGTAGTGTCTGCCTCACGTTAGAGGTCGAATCTCGGTCCAGGTGAGTTATCTGGGAAAGGCTTTGTCTGGGCTTTCCCTTATCCTGAAAGATGAATGTCGGGCAAATCTTAAGCTCAGTGAATCCTGGGCTCATTTAAGCATCATTTCACACATTCCATTCATCGTCCATACGTTGAAGGACGTTAAATTTAAAAAAAAAAAAAAAAAAAAAAAAAAAAAAAAAAAGCTATACATAAGTTCAAATTGATGAACTCAGTGCGTTATGACTTGAACCGCAGACGCTAAAAAATGTAATAATTCTCAAATATTGATATTTGTTGGAGACCAGTTGTATTTGAGTTGCACTTTACAATTTAAATATTGTCCTCTTAATTTTTATTTAAAGCTAATATTGCCGTGATGTGACGGTTTATTTCTACAACATTTAGCTTTAGGTTATGCTTGCTCAGTAGATTTGCGTTTCTGTGGAAGCATTTAAAATTATTAACAAGACACTTAAATTAATTAAAACTCTCAGGACAGACTCTTTATATATACTGAGAAAATATAATGCCAAAAGCAATGTTGAACAAGCTCAAATATTAACAGTTTGTAATGTATTTCGTTAATGCAGCTGAGAGGCATCACATCCGCGCCACTTCGTTGTTAGAGAAAATTTCATTGAGAGAAAATAGGAGTTAAAGTAACGTCAATATAACATTGTTTATTTTCATAAACTAACATAAAAAAAATTGAAGACATTTAAACAAAACAAACGCCAAACTGTACTGTTTGTAACCGCAGTATCAGGCAGCGATTAGGAGGCGGCGAAATAATCGAAATCAGATAATTAAAAAAAATATAAATTAATAAAATGCTTTGCTAAACTAATATAAAAATTTTGTTCTAATAATATGAAATTAGAATGGATAGAGTAATGATTAAAATGGCAGTTGACTTACAGAATAAGAAGGGAAGAATATAATTTAATATAGCATACATACTAGCATCCAGGCAAGGAACAAAAAATATTTCTGTAAAAATCTGTACACGTCGGAGAGACAGGCAGCGAGGGCCTTTATCTTCTTTGTGCTAGTAAAAGTTCAATGTCTGAGAACTATAGAATACTCTCAGCCAGGAATGTATTGGGACAAAGGGCTTTTAAAATGCAGTTGAGCATGAACGCTAAAGAGATTTACTTTCCTGATGTGATAACGATGTATACCGTTACAAACAACTCAGGGTAGGCGTTCCCCAACTCGGGGTGGGCTGAATCTCAATGAGTTAGATGAGTTTTGCAAACCAATGCGAAAATTCGAAATAAATGAGAAACCAATAATAATGTAACATTTGAGAAAGGTGAGCTAGTTTGATCATGTGATAAAATTAGAGAGGGGATCAGAATAAGGTTCGAACTGAATCGTGAAGTAAGAAAAACTTACTTGAAAGGTGATACTACGACAAGAAGGACGTGTTCATGCGCGTTTAGAAGAGAAGCGAAGATTTATAAGTCTGAAATGTAGGGAAGTTAAGAATAGCGCAACCAGCGTAAGTGGAAATAGCATTAGAAGTTTATTAGAGCAAAGTAGTCGTCGTATAAAGAAGAAATAGAAACCGCATGGAAGTAACTTTAAACAAGTAATCCAGGGTTTCAAGTAAAATTGAATTTATGTTAGGAATTTTACTAACAGGTGGTCACCGATCCAAGTCGATGAGCAAACTTAGTAGGAATTAAACCAAATAATTCTGCAACAAACAAAGTGTTATTAATACGACTGAGTAGCCAACAACCACCAACATCCATTTCCTACAACCATTCACCTGAGGATAAGAGTACTCATAGCTCCAATTAGAACCCAATCAATTTAACACTGGTATGCGGGTTTGCCGCATGTTATTACTCCATGGTTGAGATCAACGAACATTACTCTTCCTATAATATTCTGTGAGGTGGTGAAAATTTAATCATTCTTGTGGAAATTAATGTTCTTCCACACTAGTCGTCTGTCGTATGAAGTGCAAGATCTGAATAGGTAGAGTCGGAATGAAAAATTCAATACCATAGGTAAAGTGACCCGAAAGGTGCGCATCTCAATGTATGCGTAGTTCAAGAAAACTATGAGTCAGTTGGAGAATTTGTCATATTCGCACATTTTCATGGTAACTCATTGGTCAAGAACAACCGGATGGAGTCCGGGAGACCGATGGTTCAAATCCCAGGTATGGCATTGAATTTTTCAGTCTGGCTACCTATCCAAATTATTCTTATAATGTTCGAGCTACTTCAGTTATCAATAATAAACATGTAGAAGATTTTGCCAGCTATTTTGGGGATTATTAAAAGCTAAATAATTGATTTTTAAATGGAGTGGAATTTCGAATTTCAAGCTAGACAGTAACTTATGTTTTGCGCCTCTGTAGATGGTAGTGTGTCTGCCTTAGTTCAAGAGGTTCAGAGTTCAATTTTCGGCCAGAGTGAATTACCTGGACAACGGTTTTTTCGGGGTTTTCCCTTATCCTGAAAGATGAGTGTCTAATAATTCTAAGCTCTGAGGACTCTGCATCATTTCATTCATCGTCCGATATGACTTAACTTTGGAGGACCTAAATTAAAAAAAAATAAGAATTTATTTCGTTTGGTTGAAATTGGTGCAACAATGTAGGAACGTATAGAGCGCACGCACATACACATACAAAGGTTTGTATGCAGTTTAATTCTTTCATTTAAATAAAACTACCGGCGCAAGTAGCTGTCGCCTTCACTTGTTGGCTGGCTTGGTCACCACTTGCCAGGCATGGACAAGACTCAAACAAGTGGATTTCGATATCCGGTGTGAATGTCCAGAACACATGTCGAGTAAATACAGTGTCAATTGACGGAGGGGAATTGATGAACAGTGTAAATGAAAGAGAAGAGGGGGAAAACTCAAATAGTGGTCGGCGGAGCGAAGAAGGAAATAAGCAAAACTGAAATTACATTATGGCGAGTACGGAGTGAAACAAGCGTGGGAACCGAGGTGATAAAGAAAAAGTGAAAAAAGTGTGGGGATACAAAGGATAAGGAAAAAGCAGAGCGAAACAAGTGTAGGGATGTGAGGTATTAGGAAAAAGCAGAGTGAGAAAAAATGGAATGTAAGGGACAAGGGAAAAGCAGAGTGAAATAAGTTTGGGAATGAAAGAGATTAGAAAAAGGGTGAATATTAGGCAGGGGATATCGAGATGTCAGCAAGGCAAAAATATTGCTATTATGGGTGAATCGCAGGAAGGAAGGAATAAAATGGGACCATGCGAGGTAGAGGAAAAGATATGAGCAAATGTGATACAGTTGTGCCAATTGCAGAAAGTGGAGAGATTAGAAGTGGGTTATGAGAAGCTAAGGAAGAGATTTGAGAAAGTGCGACGAAAAGATAGGGAGGAGGATTGGAAAAAGCGGGTAGTGAGATTAAATAATTTGTAATGGGAAAAGGGACGCCAGAAATGGCGTAATGTGCAAGTGAGAAATATTGAAAAGTTAGGTTAAGGATACAGACCCTGTGAAGCAATTCCAGTATAAGTTGAAATAAGTGATAATAAATTATAAGGATAGACGAAGGTTTAACAAATAGGGAAAACCAGCGCAGGATAAAAAGATAAGGATAAAGCAACGGTTATTAAAAGGGACAAGCACGTATAAAGTGTGCAAGTTTATTGAATGGCTTCCCTGTCAAACGGTCCCGTAGGGGAGGGGATGCATCCCCTTCAGCTGCCGTGGTGCGGGCGCTGCGGACCCTTAGCACTCGTGGTACCTCCGACGTTACTAGAGGAACCTCGGGCCGAACATTCGAGCCCCTCCCTGATTGGGAGTTGTTCGGATAGGGTTGGTCTCGAGGGGGCAGTGGTTCCCGATACCCGTGTGTGATCGGGTACGTCTACGGACGGGGTTGAGGGAAGCCATTAATATTCCCGCGTACTAGCCAGCATAGCTAGTAAAAGGTGTGCTAGATCACCAGGCGGCCCCACCGAGGTCATATCGGTAGCCTTCCCCTTTTGGGGTTGGCGCGCGTCTTGAGTCCATAGGACCAGATGGGGGGGGGGCCTTGTTAGCTTCTAGGTCTTGCCCTATGGAAAGCCCCACGGAGGACGCCGGGCGCCCTTTTGGGACAGCTCGGTAGCTCCCTTGTTGAAGGAGGCCAGGGTCTTTGGACCTACGGGTCCTGGACTAGTTTGGTGTATAACCTCTGCACTCAAGTGTCAGACAAAGGTCCAGGACCCAGCTCAGGGGTAGCCCAAGATGGATTTTAGTACTTAATAAATCATATATCACATCACTACTTCAGAGTCTACAGCTTTAAGTAATGTATTTTAGTGTAAATATTTATTTATCACTATCACCGAATGAACAGTATGCGATACACAAGTGTTAAGTCTCTTGCAAAACGACTTCCTCATTCTGTAATTCATTTTAGCGCCATTGTATCGCAATACATGCAACATTTAACCGAGAGCAACAGCTGCAGTGTAGGGAGGGAGAGGAAGTATGTGTGTTCTCAAAACCACCTGCATACACTGTTCACTTTTGTCACTTCGATCAAATAGCTACTACATATCTAGTAGTTCAATATTTCACCACAGTCAATTATCTCAGTAGCCACATTCGCTAGCCCTTTTGTTTCAGTTAACAAATAGTGCCTAAGAGACATGCTGAGACTATTAAAATAAAGTGATACTCAACATGCCAAGGTTAAAGTTGATAGCATATAATCAACATTACGCACTGCAGATGTCTACGTTTTATGGCTGGTATAGCCCAAAACATCTCACGTCTAGTAATTCTGCTGCTCTTATGAGAGGCAAAATGAGCAGTTCCTTGGAAAGGTATTTTAAAGGAATTTCCACATGCTTAGTTATCGTAAAAGATAATTGTATACCTATGAATAAAGCAATAAAAGCAAAGAACTGGTAAATGGTATCAGGTATTTTAATCTTTAACATTTAGCATTTATTTGTTAAACATCCCCCATGATGACCACTAAGAAAATCATTCTGCTTTCTCTAGCAGTGAAGAATTTACATATACCCTTAGTATAATAATATTCCTTAAAAACACTCTTCCATTCATTTTTACTCTGCCACTTATACAAAAATTAATTTTACATCCCTTTAATCACGACGCAGCTGTTAGATATACCTCGTGGCTTGGTGTGTGCGGATAGTTAACATTCTAGGTCTGATCCCTGTACCGTACCATCTTGCTTCGTCACATGTCCACAGAGGCGTTAGTGCTAGGCAACTGTAGATCTGTGACGGGCAGATGACAGCTTCAACACTTATCATCACGTGCTAGGCAGTTGACTAAACCTTGGGTTGTACTAAATATTCAACCCGGTATTTACCTTAGCAACGGATTACTCGCGAAAGAAAAGAAAGACTAAATAAAGTCAGATTGGTTGGCCCATTGGGCTTGAATTCGGGACTTTCCAAATGCAGGTCACATAATTTATCGCCTGAACCATTTCGCTCGGTAAGAGCAAGTACCCATTGTACTCTATTCAAAAACTTGACACCGAGATTTTATAGAAAATGCAAGTTTTGAAGGCTCCTGAAGCCACATGCGGAACTTAAAGAAGAGTTTGGTGTAAGAGTTTAGCTATGTTGTTTACAGACACTTTCTTTTTGAAATTTCAGCGTTTCAATAGGGTATTTTACAGAAATAATTGGTATAGAATTTTTGGGTGAAATAAATATGTATTACTAGCGAGAGATAAACAGAAGAGAAAGTAAAAATACATCCCTCTTTGGTAAAACAATTAGAATACTATCACTGTTCACTTTTTGCTTTTATTTTATCAAATTCTCACCGTCATTTCTCTACTGTGATTCAGTTCAGATGTTCACTGTGCCCGCCTCTGTAGTATAGGTGGTAGCGTGTCTGCCTCACATTCAAGAGGTCTCGAGTTGGAATCTCGATCAGTGTGAGTTATCTGGTTAAGTTATATTTTTCTGGGGGTTTTCCTTATCCTGGAAGATGAATTTTTGGTAACCCTAAGCTCTATGGACTCTAGACTCATTTGAACATCATTTCACCCATTTATTTCAACGTCCGATATGATTTAAGATTGAAGGACATAGTGTAACGGTGTAATGAAATACCGGATGCTTCGCTTGCTGGAGAATTGAACACACGATTTCTCTAATCTTTTCCTACCTGCCACTCACTGTCTTATCAAAAACGTATTCAGTTACTTCAGTTCTCATTCAGTAATCGACTCATTAGCGACAACGCCCCCATTGGAAGTTTCCACAGGACATTGCATTATGTTCTTGAAGCACGGAAGGAAAATTTTCATAACATTCTGGTTTTCTGACAGTAGCTCTTCTGGTATTTATGCTGGGGAAGAGCGCCAATTATCTGTTTTACGTCCCAACTGTCCGAAACTTAACCAGAGCCGCTGCGTCACAATACTAAATAAGGGACTATGTCTACTTGAAATGCGTATAGAACGCTGTAAGAGTGTGACACTGAATTATGCTTATCATAGTCATAGTACAAATTTCTTCTAAAACTGCTTGTTTTGGAAGAACTCGCTAACGTTGAGTGGATTGCATCAGGCATTTTCCTCAAGATATTAAAGATGCAGAGAAAAATTACTTTTAATGCATCACAGAAATAGGCGTTTTATTACTTTATGGATAATATTTAAGATTGTTATACGTAAACCAACACTGTTACAAATTATGATTCTACTCTATATTTGGAAGGAAGTTTTTTGATCAGTTTATCAGTAGATGAAAGTACTATCCATTTTTTTAGGATCTGGAGAAGGAAATATTAGACAAACGCCTATGGTGAGGAAAGTGGGAATTAATATGCAACACAAACGTTGAAATATAACAAGCACATGGCTATTCCACTCTGCTTTCGCAAATAGGGAAACCAAATACTGATAATATATTCATCAGGTTGCCAGCGGTATCAGTAAAAGTTAAGCTAATAAACAAAAAGCTTGATTAATAGATTTTATGCCATTTATTCTATGTTCCAAAAAATTCTTTCAAAGTGTCTTTATTTTCTCTTCGATTTAACCGTAAGTAGAAAAATTATTCCAATATAAAAATTAATACTGAGATTTCAGCAGAAATGCATGTCTCAAGATTCTCTTAATCCTAAAGAGAACATTTTTTTAGAAAAAGTTCCCTCCGCGTGACTAAACAGCATAACTCAAAAACAAAAGAAGGTTGAAAATTAAGCTTAAAATTCAATTTCAGAATTCTCCAAAGATAATGTACGAATAGTTTCAAGGGATAATGTGGAAAATGTTTCGAACATTTTCAAACGTGTCTCAAGCTTTTGATTGAAATACAATTTGTTTAAAGATATTTTCATGGCAAATGTAATTTGAGTTATCTGATAATAGACTGTCTATTCTGAATGACTTTTGCATAGTTGGTAAGCTACAAAAGATGGTCAAACATTTTGCTGCACAAAAGAAAAATTGGTTAAAGAGCATAATTTGTCAAATAGTTTTTTTTTCTGTAATGTGCCTTTTATTAGTTAATTTTCAAATACTTCTACGTTTCTCAAATGGAAAGCTACTCTTTCTCGTCATGCAAAGAGCATTTACATTGGGAAGTCATCTTATAGCAACAGGCTCTTTAAAATTTGACTATCGCTTGATCCATTGTAACGTACAGTGAATATGAAGATGCAAATTGATATTTTTCTTTTTCATTAATACGAAGCAGTCAGAATAATGTTTATAGATGAATGGAAAGAGAAATACCATGTGAATGCAACGTAAATTCCCCTCTCCTTCCGGTTGGGCAGAGAAAACGGAATTTTAAATCATCTTATAGCCAGCTGCTCCTAAAATATTTTAATTTTCTTCAATGTACTCTAGTCTCATAGTCCCCTTTGTGGCTACAAGGAAAGATTTCACAACACGCTTTCTTCAAACACTTATCTCTGTTAACATGAAGTGAATTGAATAAGTTTTTTTAATTATATTTTGGTGAAGAAGTCATGAGAATCTAAGGTATTACATTTTTCCTGTTTAAAACTTTTCCTGCGGACTATATCTTAAAGCTCTGTGTATTTGTACCCTCCAGTCTTTGCTTTCATAAAAATATCTCAAGTTCCTGCGCTTATATGTGAAACGAAATTTAATTTAAACGATATAAAAAGCTATAGTCCTTAAATTCACAGCTTGATGCACATTTCCATTATTGGGATTTGTTGCCTAACGTATTCACGGCATCTAGAAGGTTAGCGAGGCTAAGTGGAAGCAATTTAGTAATTAAGAGAGAATAAGAAATGCTCAACTAGCAGCTGTACGTGATCCTTTTAAATGTCTGAAGTTTAAGGTATGGTTATTGCATTAAATCAATAAAGTAGCTCATTAGAGTTGGAAATTGCCCTGCCTCGTGTTTCATACAGCAAGACTTTGGAAATGGCACCCCACACGACAAACGACTACAGTAAAGCTTGGGAAACTCACAAGTCCCAGCCAATAATTTAGTAAACATTGCATTTAATAGTGTATATAGCGGTAGATGGATGTATGCAGAAGCGTGGTAATTCTCTTTAGCACTGAGTGCCAATTAGACTTTTCTTTAATATCAAGTTTCCTTTTCTACTGAAGGTTTTACCTAGAAAATAATGTATCTTCTATACCTTCCCCCCGAGCCGCTCACCGCCATTTCACCCCTTCCATCACCAACTATGGCACGCCTGTGTACCCTTTTGCCAGGATTCATCAGGTTATTCGTGTTCTAGATTTTATTGTGATTGTTAGTGTACTCTGTGCTTATTTGCCATGATTTCAGCTCAGTTTCCGACCTGAGCTGTATGGAGGTCTCAGGCGCGACAGTTGAGCGGAGACTTTGCACTGGCACTTTGTGTAACCTTGGATACCGAGTCGTCTGCCGTTGGGTTAGTGTCACGTCCGGAAGTGTTACTGCTGACGGAAGCCCGATGCAATCAACCATAACTCTTCTGAATTCGTTGGCGTGCCCTAAAGTGGGGAACCACATGCGGTTATTTCTGTGGTAGGGGTGAACGATTCGCTTATTCTGACGTTCACTGGAAATGAGAAGGACGCTTCTCTGAAGTACGCTATGAGATCTGCCATGACGGTGTAGACGGTGAAGATAAGGTTTTTCTTTAAATCCGGATGGCAGGCTGACGCCAACGGTTCCGGTTGCGGATCCAATTCAAAATATATCCACGCAAAACCATATCGATTCCTTTTTGGTTGTGACATTAGCATGTGAAGGGAAAACGCTTAAAGACGCTATATCCGAGGCAAATAGGATCAGTGTTCCAGTAAAGAATGCAACGCGCTTTTGCGATAACACTTTGATTGAGAAAGATACTGCAGACCAGCACAAACTGTTAAAAGCGAGTTTGTTGGGCTTCTACTCCATCCGGGTAACACTACTCAACTCTCGTCGCCAGCTCTTGTCTGGATGGTCTGTCAAATGAGGTAAGAGTTACCCGCCTCTTCGATGGAGCGGGTCAAGCGTACTGGTTACCTCGAAGCGTATGGCAGAGTACCCTCTATGCTCAGTATTTCTACTAAATTACCAACAAAATTCATTTTCTGCACGGAAAGTATGTACAGGAGCTGTGCATTAAGGAATGCCTCACATTTCTTTAGGCGCTGTGGCGTTTTGAACAGCTTAAGCCTGCTAACACCACAGGCCACTTCAGTTGCCCGCTGTACTGTTGGCTTACAACACGTGCCTGTTGGTGATGGTTCCACTTAGACTTGTCAGTAAGTTCTCCCCCCTCACATCTGCACCACGAACAGCATCTTTTCTTGCAAACTCCAGCTCCCAAGCCAAAAAAAAGAGTATTGCTTACCAGATCTGAGTTGCCTATAAAAATCGTTCCAAACTTAAACAGATCGTCAGGTGCACCGCCTCTATGAAGTCCCTTTCTCGCTCCACGTGCCTCAGGAATCTTTGGACTCCCGGACATTACAGAAGTCTCAAGAGGATGGCAATTTTAGAATCGTTGGTCCGAAGTCAGCCAAGGTGAAGAAGAAAATAAAGACCGAAAATTTCTTTCTCCCCAAGGAAATAATCCAGTGACATGTTAATGGGTTACAGGCGCTTGTTCCATTTACTTTCTGAACATCTAGTTCCACACCTAGATTGGACTCTGCTTTCCGACATATTTAGCAGCGATCATAACCTGATTAACATTAACCTATCAGCCACTATCCTCTACCTGTACCTCTGCTATACCTCGCTGGACGTTTCCTAGACTGACTGGAGAAAAATAATTCCCACATAATTTTAGGTAATGACGCAATAACTGTTGACAATGGTGTTGGTTTCACCTAAATTTTATTTTAGTTATAAGCTTTTCCTCTGTAAGCTTTTATCATTCTAACTACTGTTTTTCTTTTGTCTGCCCCCCCTTTAGTCTTATATCTCATGTTTTCACTGCATTACGTTATCTTTTAGCAACATAATTTTAACTTTTTAAGATTTTAATTTTGACTTCAACCCCAAATGACCTAGCTTCCATGGGCCCTTAAATCCCCTCCCCCACACACACATTCGCTCACCACTCATTTATACCACATTGTTATAAAATGTTTAAAATATTATAATTATATGTAATATATTAAACAAAAGCGTTTCGTTCCTAGCGAAAGGCGTAGTTTTACATAACGTTTTACATAACACCCAAATTATTCCTACAAAGTATTATTTGTCATTATGCAGATTATGAACACGTGTGTGAGCAACGTAAGCAAATGTTCACTGAACAGTACTTTTGGCACAGTAAGGTTACCGGGTAGATGACCAAAGGAAAGCCCGAAGAAATAGATCCAACTCAAAGGTAAATTGACTGGTCAAGTGTTGGAATGTATCGGATGATAACAGCTACTTTCAAGGTTTAGATAACGAATTAGTCAAAACGTTGATTATATCGTGATTTTCTGTGTCACTCCCTTTCTGGGGGGTCACTGGTCTCATTTCCATGGTGTAACCATTTCCTGCAGTAGTTCGGAAAATTATCACACTTCCATTGGCTGGAAAAACACAATACCTTAATTGCCTACATTCTCTCAGACATTGAGAAAAATGTGTGTTGATTTATGTTGTCTGATATTCCAGATCGAACTATGGCTTCAGTCTTTAAAATTCTCTTAAAATGTTAAAGTTAGTAAATGATTAAAGAAATTATAAACACAGCATGTGCAAAATAAATTATACTAATAACTTATCAAAAGTTCTTTTTATTTTCTCTATCACGTACATAAAAGGCGAAGGTATTGCATTCTACCCAACAAATGGGATACTGAGATTTCACTGAAAATATGTTTTAAGGTCCCTGAACTCTCCAAAACATTTTTAGAAAAGGGCCCGCTTGTATGTGTGTCCATGTCTGAACAATATAGCTAAAAATGATAACTTGGTGAAATATCAAACATTGTGTTGAAGTTAAACTTTTTCTAAGGATGGGAGATAAAGATTTTCAAGGAATACCTTTAACAAAAAGAAATTTACTTTTTTTTCTCAAAAAAATTGCTCCGAAAGTTTTGATTAAAATAATTATACCATGTGTGTAATATATGTTCATAACAAGGATGGCTTCTGATACTTACGATACCTGCATTGTATAAACATCGATCAATACTTCAGAAAATACGCTGGGTATTTTTAGATACCTCGGTGGTGATTCTGCAATTTTTACTTTTTGATAGATAGTCAACATGAAAAATTCAATGCCATGGCCTGGATTTGTGGATTTGAACCACGGATCTCCTGGTTTCCGTCCAGTCGCTCTAACCCATTGAGCTACCATGGCCAACTTACCGTCATGACATTAAATTCTCCATTTGACTCGTATTTGAGCCCCGGTAGATCTCTAGGGGCTATCGCATCCGAGATACACCGTTTGTGGCGACTGTGTATATATACACATATGATATATATATATATATATATATATATATATATATATATATATATATATCATTATCCGTATGACTCTATCAAAAACCTTAGCATATATACGTCAAGTGTGAAGAAATGATTAGTTTCCATCAATTAACTAAAAATTTTACTTTATATTAAAATCACAAAATATTATTGCCCCAAGTAGAATATTGCAAAGGCCGAGAAATTGGCAGGAATGTGGCACCTGTACAGTAACATTATGCAAGAAAATAATCGTGTGAGAGATTCACTGCTAGTTAGGTTCCCAAGAAGAAATCGCTGCATATTTCAATGACGATTTGTCACCTCTTTCTAGAGCACTGGGTTACTGGAAAACAAATTAAAGATTTCCAGAACTTAAAAAAAAAAAAAAAAAAAAAAAACTAAATATTTTTGCATTCTACCTACATAGCAGTTCTGCAGTTCTCTCTGAAAGACTTTTGGCTCAGCTTATTTTTGACTCATGTGACAGAAGAAGTAGACGACCCCAAAAGAGTGAAAATGCTAGTAATTTTTAATAAAAACATATAAAAGTAGACTGTTTCGCTTTTAAATGTCTAACGTAGAGTTTAAAAATACCACTGATAGTTATAAGTTTTGTCTCATTAAATATGTGCATGTATTTTATTGTCATTATACAGCTCTCCCAACTTCCCATTTTGTATTGAATCTAGAAGTAGAAATGACAGTATCGAGAATCTAGTATCGAAGTATCGTGTATCGTGGAAAATGTCATGTATAGATATCAAGAATCAATTATCGAGAAAAACTGGTATCGATCTACCTCTAGTTCATAACAAATGAAAATGTATATCTTGATTTTTCTGACACTTCTCTGAAACTCTCTTTACTTTGAGTTTTGCATAGCTCTTAAGTTGTAAGCGAATAGAATCCTACTGAACCAAAAAAAGTTCGTCAAATATCTGTATTGTGACAAAAATGACCAGAATTTGCACCAAACTTTCAACACTTTCCGTTTTTACGAATGCACATATCAAGGACGTTAGTCGAATGCTCCTTTAAGTCTCTGTTGCACACAAACTGCGCTGCTGGAAACTTCTTGACGCTACCGTCAGTTTAACCTAAACTGCTTGCCGACTCTGACAACCTCGTACTTTCGTGATCTCTACTCACTCTTATCCAACTGTTATTGTACCTACTTAATTTTAGTCAAGATAAATATTCGAAACGGTTTTATTACATTTTATTATCCGTATAATTCTAAAATTAGATTGACATCACAACTAAGAATATACCAACACTCAGCGTGTCTCAGTGCCTCTCCTACTGTCACATCCTTCATTTGATGGAGTAGAGTTCGTTACTATCTCAGTAGGAGTCGATTCATAAGGAAGCAATAACCAAATATTTTAAGAGTCGCTCGCTATGGCATGAGTTTGACATTACGTTCTCTTTGCAAGATGCGAGAAAAATAAAAATAGCAATTACGTACTTGAATTCAAGCTCCTCTAATTACTATAGACAAGCAGTAAACTATCAATTAAAATATAGGTGACTACCAAAACAACGAACTCAGAAACGAAGTGAAATCTATCATAATTACATTTATAATATATATTTTGTTCAATACTAATTCTTTCAGAGATTCACTGGTGTGTAGCTTAAAGTTAGCAAACATTTTATAATCTAAATATCTCTACAACACTTTGATATATACAAAAGAACGGTTCGAAATTGCAGAATAAAGAACAAAAGAAATACATTTTTAAAATAGCGTGCTTGTTTCGGATTGCAACTTGAGGTTTCGTGATCAGTGATTTACATTAGTCAAAAACGACAGATGCTATAAAATTTATTTCCAGTAGCTCTTCGCTTGCTAAGTGCCTCGTAAATTATGTAAAATGTTGTCAACAGTTCTCTTAATTCACATTGGAGTGTGCATGTACCTGCGGGAAGGGGTAGGCGCCTACAAGCAACGAAACAGCAGATACATTCCAAACTAACCATTCTTTAGCGATGCGTTTTGTGTTGCATCATTATTAGGGGGCGGATTTTGCACTATTTGCCTATTTTATTCCTTTGTTAAGAAACGTAGGCTGTTAAGTTATAAGTAGGGAGCGGATTTAAGTATAGGCACTAAAAATGTATGAAATAGGCAGGCAAAAGGGCACTAAAATGGACAAAATAGGCTCTTAAACAGGCACTAAACGTTTACTAAGTACACACTTAGAAATGCACAATTTTGGAAAAAAATTCTCTTAAAATTCAGTATAAATGCACTATAAGAAACTGCCAATCATCGCAACATATACTGCAACAAATTCGCTAAACACATACTATTTTGCGGCTCCCTAGACGAAATAGTTCTACATTTATTCCAAATTTCATAAATGGCTCCACGGCAAGTTAAAATAACAGATATTGTCGTATAATTAAAATACATATAAATCCACTTCACTAAGTAAGAACCATGATGTGCAGAAAGGTGTGAAGTAATGGTGCCAAAAAACAAAAACGTGTTTTTTGGAGGGGGGCTTAAGGGTGAAAATTGTAATATGTGAAGCTTTTGTTAGATTTGCTTCAAATTTAAACCATTTATTTTTGTGATCGATCAAGAATGGAATAATACCAAGTTTCAGCTTTCTAGTTAGAATAGTTTCTGAGGAATTTACAGTTTGTCTAAATTACAGGCGATTTTCAAAATGTCCCACATATTTTAATTTTAAAAATTAATGCTTAGGGTATAAGTTTCTGCAGCCACCTTAACCTATTAATTACCTGTACCTATGTGAAATATTTGTCTTCGCCATATCAAAGAAGGGGAAAAAACTAATTATACCTATTTAAAAAACTTATTTTCCTAAGCGTTTTCAGTAAGAAGCAAGCATTATAATCCTTTTCAATACAAATAACAAAAACACAACAAATGTAAATAGGTACACTTAATATGCAGTTGCCCTTACAGGCATGTTTAGGATTTCATACAGATTACTTAATAGAAAACTGCAACCTGTGGAACACTTGGAAGTTACAAAAATGTAGAAAATATGGAATTTGAGAAACCTGAGGTTAAAATTACGTAACAGCAGCTACGATACAGGTTGTATGGTTGAAATAGTCATGTGAAGTTTTCTTAGTGCCGCTAGAAAAAGAAAAAGGAAAACTTTATATTATTGAAGTAGGTCTATATTAATTTTAAGACAGAAAAAAACTAAATTTGGGATTGTTGTAAGTTTTGGGCCAATTTGCACAGATGTCTCCTTAATAGAAATCATTGTTGGAAAGATAAGAAATTCAAAACATCACAGCAATCTTATTATCATTTGAAATGATGTCACGATGTGTCAGAAAGATACAAAGTGCAGAACAAATTAATTAAAAGCTAAAGCTACAGAATTCTAGTTTTTGTAATAAAAACCCTAAATGACCCATTGTCGACTAAGAACAAATAATAAAGCACAGCCGTTTAGTAAGCGTTTTCCGTTCATCAAACAGAATTACAGCAATTACGGCATCATGAAAAGAATTCTGGTACCTACTTTTATAAAGGCATTTCTGTAAAATTTTACACAAACCATTAAGATTTATTGGTCTGCAGTTTCATTTTCAATGTTGAAAACACCGAAAGTCTCCAAGCAAAATATTTCATGATTCCTTGAGATACATGTAGAAAAACGTAAGCGTGAGAAAATCACGATTTTTCACACACACACACACACACACACACAGACACACACGCACACGCACACGCACACGCACACGCACACGCACACGCACGCACACGCACATACATACACACACACATATATATATAATCCTAGTCTTTGTAGCCTAGCTAATAAAGCGCTGGCCTTACGATTTAATTTGTAACCCGAACAGAGTTGCAGAGTGGTGATTTTAAGATTGAGTAAAACAACAACTTCGTGTCAGCAGATTTACACACATGTAAAAGAAATCTTACGGGAGTAAATTCCTGCTTACCAGCGGTGCTGATTGTGAACTGATATGATTGTTCACAGTTGAAATAATAATTTAATTAATAATCCCTTCCTCAAGTATTACTATTATCTCAAGAGATAAGCTTTTACACCAGCACAAAAATATCATGCTAATGCATTCAAACAAATGCAAAAGCTGTATGACAAATTACAAGCAGGAGAAATTGGCTAAAAGTGCATTTTAGGCACTAATAAGCAGAATAGGCACAAACGTATGAAATAGACATTTATAGGCACTATAAAACTAAGAAATTATGCTAATAATGGTAGGAAACGTGCTTATAACTAGGGGGAAAATTTTGCCATATTTGCCTATTTTATTCCTTTGTTTAGAAACTTAGGCTTTTAAGTTATAAGCACGTTTCCTACAGTTAATTTTTTAGTTTTATAGTGCCTATAAATGCCTATTTCATACGTTTGTGTCGATTCTGCTTATTAGTGCCTAAAACGCCTTTTTAGCGAATTTCTTATGCTTATAATTTGTGACAACAGCTTTTGCATTTGTTTGAGTGTATTAGCATGATATTTTTGTGCTGGTGTAAAGGCTTATCTCTTGAGCTAATAGTAATACTTGAGGAAGGGATTATTAATTAAATTATTGATGGTGTCAAATGTTAACAATCATATCAGTTCACAATCAGTACCGCTGGTAAGCAGGAATTTACTCCCGTACGATTTCTTTTGCATCTGTGTAAATCTAATGACACGAAGACTCTTCTGCGAGGAGCCGTGAGAAGCAGACGTGCCTGCAAGTACAACAGCGACCAGCGAATTGCCACATCAGGAGCGAAATCAGGCCAGCTCCCGGCAATAGCTCTCAGCTTTACTTACTTCAGCGTTCCTGCATACAGCCAGTTTACTCAATCTTATAAATCACCACTCTGGGACTCTGTTCAGGTTACAACTTAAATCGTAAGGCCAGCACTTAATTAGCTAGGCTACACAGACTAGGTGTGTGTGTGTGTGTGTGTGTGTGTGTGTGTGTGCGCGCGCGCGCGTGTGCGTGTGCGTGCGCGTGTGCGTGTGCGTGCGCGTGCGCGTGCGTGCGTGTGTGTGTGCGCGTGCGTGCGTATGATAAAATCGTGATTTTCTCACGCTTACGTTTTTCTACATGTATCTCAAGGAATCATGGAACCTATTGCTTGGAGACTTCCGGTGTTTTCAACATTGAAAATTAAACTGCAGACCAACAAATCTTAATGGTTTGTGTAAAATTTTACAGAAATGCCTTTATAAAAGTAGGTACCAGAACTCTTTTCATGATGCCGTAATTGCTGTAATTCTGTTTGATGAACGGAAAACGCTTACTAAAAAGCTGTGCTTTATTATTTGTTCTTAGTCGACAATGGGTCATTTAGGAGTTTTATTACAAAAACTAGGATTCTGTAGCTATAGCTTTTAATTAATTTTTGTTCTGAGCTTTGTATCTTTCTGAAACATCGTCACATCATTTTAAGTGGTATTAAGATTGCTAGGATGAATTTTGAATTTCTTATCTTTCCAACAATGGTTTCTATTAGGGAGACACATCTGTAAAAATTGGTCCAAAACTTACAACAATCCCAAATTTAGCTCTTTTTGTCTTAAAATTAATATAGACATATTTCAATAATATATTTTTTTTTATTTTTCTAGCGGTACTAAGAAAACTTCACATGACTATTTAAATAACCCTACACCTGTATCGTAGCTGCTATTACGTAATTTTAACCTCATATTTCTCAAATTCCACATTTTCTACATTTTTCTAACTTCCAAATGTTCCACAGGATGCAGTTTTCTATTAAGTAATCTGTATGAAATTCTAAAAATCCTGTAAGGGCAACTGCATATTAAGTGTACCCATTTACATTTGTTGTATTTTTGTTATTTGTATTGAAAAGGATTAGAATACTATCTTCTTACCGAAAAACGCTTATGAAAATAATTTTTAAATAGGTATGATTATTTCTTTCCCATCGTTGTTATGGCGAAGACAAATATTTCACATATGTACAGGTCATTAATAGGTTAAGGTGGGTGCAGAAACTTATACCCCAAGCATTAATTTTTAAAATTAAAATATGTGGGACATTTTGAAAATCGCCTGTAATTTAGACATAAACTGTTAATTCCTTAGAAACTATTCTAACTAGAAAGCCGAAACTTGGTATTATTCCATTCTTGATCGATCACAAAAATAAATGGTATAAATTTGAAGCAAATCTAACAAAAGCTTCAGATATCTCAATTTTCACCCTTAAGCCCCTCCCCAAAACCCCACGTTTTTGTTTTTTGACATAATTATTTCACACCATTCTACACATTATGGTTCTTACTTAGTGAAGTGTATTTATATGTATTTTAATTATACGACAATATCTGTTATTTTAACTTGCTGTGGAGCCATTTATGAAATTTGGAATAAATGTGGAACTATTTCGTCTAGGGAACCGCAAAATAGTATGTGTTTAGCGAATTTGTTGCAGTATATGTTGCGATGATTGTCATTTTGTTATAGTGCATTTATCCTTAATTTTAAGTCATTTTACCAAAATTGTGCATTTCTAAGTGTGTACTTAGTAAACTTTTAGTGCCTGTTTAAGTGCCTATTTTGCCCATTTTAGCGCTTTTTGCCTGCCTATTTCACACATTTTTAGTGTCTATAAGTCCGTTCCCTAATCATTATCCATATAGTAAGCCTATGGAGGAAAAATGGCAGCTGCTGTAGATTTCCGAGGATGACATTTAGAAACAAAGTATATTTCGTGCGTTTTGCGCAAGTAAAGCAGAGTTTAAAATGCCCATTCTTCTCATTTTCGTCTGAATCCAGTCATAATACTGAGCTGTCCTCTACTACAGTTATGGGCGAGGCACGTGTCACATCCGACAGGAAGGACCATCTAGGGATAGTGTGACGTAACTGCTCTGTTGGAGCAGTGGCGTAACGCTAATACTCAGTTTTGAAACGCTGGAAATACCTACTTATTAAAATGCAAGATATAGCAAATTGCATATTATCTCTTACCTGGTTAGGTGTGATAAGACGATAAAATAACTTGACTACAAGAGCAAGGTCTGTTACGTTAAGCTTGGATACAATCGGTACAGAAAGCCTTTATCAGACATTACCAACTACATTGAAAACATGATACAACCCTCAAGTTACATGGTAAAGCATGCAGGCGTATTAAAAGTAATATGAAACTGCCAAATTGTTTCAGGCTAACCTATCCCACATACATGACACACTCAGTGTACATGCTACTTAGATTCAATCATGTACTTCTGGACAACAACGTGTCATACATCGGCAGACGCGAGAAATCCTATATAACGTGTATGAATATTGTGACAGAGAAAGGAGAGGGAAACAAAATCCCTTTGTGTCAAGCGACAAAACGGGTAGCCACAATGGTAATTTACATTGCGTATAATAATTAAAAAGTTACCATGTGGGACCTGCGCACTGGAGACTGGCACAGAGGCAGACTAGGTCAGCAATGGCCCAGAACAGCAAGAGCAGAGGAAAAAGGAGAAAATTTGGAAGTCGACTACAAAATGAAGACAGTGGCAGCCCACAAACATCATCCCAAGTTGACTCAGTGACACTGAAATTAAATTAATCAGTCAGTGAAATAAACTCAAACCAAACACTAGACACAACCTAACGCGGAGTAGCTCACTACGTTAGTCAAGCAGAGCTACACTCTAGCAGGAGGCCTTTGCCCTTCAAGGGACTCATTAGGTTATTACTTTTATTATTATTATTATTATTATTATTATTATTATTATTATTATTATTATTATTATTATTATTATTATTATTATTATTATTATTATTAGTATTATTAGTATTATTAGTATTATTAGTATTATTAGTATTATTATTATTATTATTATTATTATTATTATTATTATTATTATTATTATTATTATTATTATTATTATTATTATTATTATTATTATCATTATTATTATCATTATTATCATTATTATCATTATTATTATTATCATTATTATCATTATTATCATTATCATTATTATTATCATTATCATTATTATTATTATTATCTATTAACTAACCATCATATCACATATACAGCTCCTAAGTCCTCTATTCGTGTTTCGTCACTTACTGTACGCCATGTCACTAATTGAGGAGAGGAGGGTATTATGGAATAGTCGGAAAATATGGAATACTGAGATTTGGGCTCTGTTTACTGCTATCATGTGGGAGTGCAAGTAGCCAAGAAAGTCTCCCATTATGCACTGCAGTGAGAGTTGAGAGCTTCTTGTTGTCTTACACTCTCTATAGAACAACGTGTGTTTTGTGATATTCAAAGAATTTTGCAGACAAATTTTCCAGTAATTTAACCCAATGGTACGCATGTTAAGGTACACTGAAAGAATTGTAGTTTATAATATTGTGGTCGTTTTTTTTAACTGGCAATATTTTGTCATTACTTTAAAGATTCATTTCCCAAGATGGCATGTCGGGTATTACTGAATACCAGCTATTTTATAATACCGTACGCAAAAGTAAAATATTCCATATAAAGGATATATACTAAATAGAAATGAAGTTAAAAATGAGTTTTGAATATAGTGTTAGTAGCTAAACAATTATTAGTTATATAAACAGAAATATAGCCTCATTTAAATCCAAAGTATATTTTCTTAAAAACTAAATTCATTCAAATGCACACAAAACCTATTTCTTCTGTTATTCTAGACTTGGTCCATGGTCTAGTCATATTATCATTTGTTCATAGATATTTTATCTATTTAAATCAATGATCATGTTTCATTTTTTATGAAATATAATTTTTCAATGTTTTAAACCACATATTCCATAGTAGACTATTTCATATTAGTCTCCATTTGTAAACCTTTTTAAATATATTCATTTTATAACACAATGAATAGCAGGTTTTTTGTCTGTAACAGTTTCACAATTATATTATATATCTATTCATCATTAGACGATTTTTATTTAAAACCAGTTGAGTTATTTTTAGAAATGTAAATGATATTCCATATTACCCTCCTGTCATTTATTTCATTCTACTGATACGATAACAAACGAACGCAGCACTCGTCACTGAAGGACATTTATCAATGTATTAATTGCTTTACATCCAAGTTTACCGTTTATTTACTAATAAATATGTACATTACATTAAAGTCTACCTCTTTGGCACTGACGCCCGCCTCGGTAGCATGTCTGCCTCACGTTCAAGAGGTCCCGAGTTCGAATCTCAATCAGGGCGAGTTACCTGGATAAGGTTTTTTTCCGGGGTTTTCCCTTATCCTGAAAGACAAATGTCGGGTAACTCTAAGCTCTATGGACCCCGGGCTCATTTGAGCATCATTTCACCCATTCCATTCATCGTCCGATATGACTTATCGTTGGAGGACCTAAATTAAAAAAAAAATTGGCACTTACGATTCTGACAGATGAGAATCATACATCCTCTCATCTTAATCTTTATTCATTTATAAGACGCGTGCGCATAGAATGTATCTCGTAGTTGTATAAAGCACTGATTTACACACTGATTGTGTGTTTCAAAGAAAAGAGCAGAGGTGCGGCACAGGTCAAGAATGCCCATACCAGCATTTTACCAGAGGGTTTAGGGGCGCTGCGAGAGTTCTGCTGTCATTACATCATATTTATAAATAAACATTCGAATTGGGTTCTCCGGAAAGTTTCTCAAATCGATAAGTTGAATAAGGAATCAAATAACTTTGTTTTCTGATTGTTTATTAACAATTACTAAATCATTCTTTGAATAAATATATTAACCTTCTTGCTCTTTAACATTAGAGTAACAGTAAGTATATATATATATGTGTTGCTTTAGTATTCTAATAATAAATTAATTTTGAAATTATTTTATTTGCAAAGTTATATTTTTGTTTTTATTTTTCTTCTAGTACAATCTTAAAACGTTTATATTTTAATTTTTACCTATAGTATTTCTTTCTTGTAATATTTAAGAGTAATTCACGCCAAAACTTTTGTGCAATATTTATTGTCTTTCTTACTAAATTTACTTCTACAAATATTTTGATTTAATTCGGGAGAGTTATAAAACTTCATTCTCTGTAAAAGATTGCCCTAGTACTTCTCTACATTACGTAAACAATTTTCTCGATTAGTTACATTCACGCAGCATTGTTAATTTATGTATGGGACCAAGCGAGAAGACGATTATCATCTGTGGCCCGCATTCGGGTGATCAGGGTTCGATTACCACAGTAGACCTACCTGATCGTGGGCTTTTTCTGAGCAGTTTTCCGGGCTACCTACGGAATACCCACTTAATACCAAGCACATGGAATCTCTGCTTTCCTCGACTTCCAAATTAAATAAACGCCGCTCGAATCCAGGGGCGATACTTCCACGGAAGCAAACGCAGCACTACTTCCGTTTCTTAATATAATTTTTATGTTCATTAAAACCACCCTTGTTAAAAGAAATAATATTTTCAAACCCGCATGCGAATTGCTCTTTTTGGAGCCCCAATAGACCGCATGGAATATTTGCTGATGGTCGATAGATACACATCTATATAATTTCGTTTTGCAGAAACCACATACAATTTGTATTTCATTGCCTCTCTGTTGGTCCTCTAGGTTACTCACTTGTTAGAATATGAAGATAAATCAAACCAATTGCTGTTACCTTTGTAAATAATAGGAGTTTTAGCACATGCAAAGTTGCAGTTGTTTCCAATGTTTTTTTTTTTTTTTTTTTTTTTTTTTTTTTTTTTTTTTTTTTATGACCAACTGATTTTCAAATAAATTGTATTTTATTAATTCGGAATGGCTCACGCACCCTTCTTATGCTTCATACTGAGTTTATGAATGCATCGATGAGTAGCAACATTGTGTAAGGGAAATTTGGAATCTAGGTATTCCTTTGTTTACCTGCACAAATAAGAAAATCGTTGAAAAAGTCAAACTCCAGCATTAAGGCAAGGCTACACTGAAAATACCAACTTACATAATAAATCTATCATTATGAAAAATTAGCCACATAATTAGAGTGCCATTTTAAACTTGCATGCAAATTTTCATGTTGCTACACCAAATAGTTCATTAATTATTTTTGTGAAAATACTGTAAAAATTACTCGCTATACAAAGTGTTCTACGCGTCAAAAATTTTGAGATTTTAAGTTTACTTTTTGTTTTGGGCTGGTGCAGAACAATTTTAAAAGACACATTTTTATTTTTTGGAATATTCTTGTAGCATTTATTCTAAAATATTTTCCATGTGTTAGCTCTCAAAATTTTGAAAATATTAACTTTTTTATTCCTTAACACCGTATAATTTTCAAAACATGAACATTAACAAAAAGGTAAATGTGAAGTTTCTTATTTACATATTATGTTAAATGAAAATCTTAAGTTAAGTTAAATGAAAATCTTTGACGCGTGAGGCATTTTGTATACTGAAAAGTGTTTGAAAAAAGTGTCTTAGAAAATTGATATTCAAATAATGATTGTTACTTTTAAGGATTGATAAATGTCTTTAAATTGTCGCATGATGGCCAAAAATGGTGCCATCTATTACTACACACCCCAGGCTACCAAAAAATGCCCCAAAAGTAAAATTACAAAATTTTCAACATTTTCGGTAAATTTTCAGTGTAGCCTTGCCTTAAATTTTGAAACAAAAACGAAAACTACTTTGAAACATTATAAACATTTGACGTTGAATAGCTACAGCATGTAAAATCAGAGGAAAATTAGTTTGTTGACCCTTCTCAACTTTATTCCTTCCATACCATAGATTGTCATAATATGCAACTGCACTGTTTTCTTTACCTTCTTCGTCTTGAATTTTCTGCCTAGCTTAAAGGAGTCTGGCATGCCGTAATGGCATCTCTTTCATGACATAATTTCTCTTCTTTGGAAAGGCAAATTTGTGTTGAATTGCCGCTCTTATTATGCAATTTCAATTGTTTGTCGTTTATACGCATTAATAGTATATTTACACACATTTTTATTAAGTTCATTTCTCTTTTAAACATTTTTCTTTTCTTGAAATTTTGTTTTATAATTTTTCGTGGCTAATATGCATTTCTATTACATAATAAGTAAAGTACATAGCTTGTTACTCCAACAATGTTTTTAAAATGAATTATTACATTCAAAAATAAATTTGGGAATTAATTTGAGAAAACTAAATGGTATTTAACATTGTCGGGAAATATAAAGTAAAATTGAGGCTTATTTATTTATGAAAGTATTAAGCTAACTGAGCAGACCAGGCCATGTGAACGTTACTCATCAGTTTGGTAAATTTCGCAAATTTTCGGCAAATTTAGATTAAGGTAAAATGTGGAAAAGCGCAATATATTTATGGAAAATATTTTATATCCAGCCAGACATTCCGTATTGGTTTAACGTATTGACACAAATATGTAGTAGGTAGTCATGTATTCTTTTGTTTTTAAGTTCTAAGTCCGGTCTTGTTAAATTTTATCTTGCTTCTAAATTGTGCTTACAGTTCTACTAACAAATATAACCTCCCTAGTCGCCTGGAAAGCAAAAGCAGCTATTTCACTTGTCCTAGAGGTTCTAACTTTGATCTTTGTTGCTGTGAACAATGGAAGGTAAGTGCAGCCGTTAATAACTCATAACGTCTGCTACTACCAGATGTCTCTGGCTCCGCCTGGAGCTCAGTGCCGCCGACGTTGAAGGAAGCCCCATGAATATTTGATTCCGGAGCAATGGTCGTTGAAAAGCTGGCTGTTGAAGGGGCTCCGACACATCATTGTGAGAGAGGATCTCACCACTAAATCCTGCTCCGCAGTGCCGCACACATTAGCGTGAGGAAAAATAAATGGCCACGAGCACTCAGGTTTTGTTTCCCATAAAATTAATTAATATATAATGTAAACCGGAACGCCAGCGAAAAGGTCAAGCTCGGCGGCTACTTGCACTGTCCGGCATTGATTCTTAAACAAGTTGGGACACTCGTCATCTCACCAGAGTTACGCTGAGAAACTAAAATATTTACTTGAGCCCTCACAAATTCCTAACAACGTGCTATAAATATCAAAGTAATCCTTTATATAGCTACAGTTAATTATTATACGACACTTTAGATAAAATGTGAAATTTCAGCAAAAGCGCAAGAAAAGCCACGTGTTGTTTTCACATATTCTCCACTCTTTTAAAGTGCCATCAGCTTACTATGAAAAGCTAGGAGAAGCTATTCTAGCTTTGAAATGTCATATTCTTTTCATAACATCAAGAAAAACAAAGGAATGGTGATTTATAACAAAAATATAGGACTGAAGTATTGTAAACATTAAATAGTAACAATATCTCGGAGATTATGAATGCCAAGATGTGTTTAACAAAGTAACTGAATTTTGCTTGTATTTAATTCTTATAGCATTTACAATTAACATTTAATCAGAATGAAGATGTTTTGACAAGAATTATGAGTAAATTCAAGATATTACCTATATTTTATACCTTATGTCAGTTATTTCAAACATGTTTTAGTTGAAATTGTTAGTCATTCTGAACTTAAAATAGCAAGTTGGATATTTATCCTACTTTTCGTTTTTTTTTTTTTTTTTTTTTTTTTTTTTTTTTTTTTTTTTGTTAGCAAACATAAATGCGCGGTAATACTATATTTAGGTTTAGAAGACCTCAAAATACGTTTTCTCTTGTACAACCTGGATATCATTTTTTTTTTTTTTTTTTTATTTGTAGGGCACAATACTACTAACTACCAATGGTTGAGAAAGTAAAATCTAACTTTGAAGAACATTGGAATTCATCTTATTTGCTGTCTCGACCCACTTACGGCTCATGACCTCACCGAATTTTACGAAGAAGGTGGAGATATAATTGAAATTTAATAATTTCCATTAAAATCAATGCTTAATATAAGACGCACGAATTGCAATTTTGTGAGAAGTTATTAGCTAACAAAGTTTCCTGTTAAAGAAAAGCGATTAGTTATATCGGTGTAGCTAAGGCATTTGGAAGTTTCATCGAAATCAGTCGACAAGAAATATATTAGCGCAGGGTTCCGTTTCCTGGAACTTGGGTGCTTCATAGATCACCGAGGTGCATGAAATGTACGTAGACAATTGGCTCTCACCAAGGCGACCGCTAAGTGAGAATTGTGATGGACAACACGGCGCTGGGCGGTTTTTCTCCGGGATCTCCGGTTTCCCCCGCCATCTCATTCCACCGGTGTTCCATCTTCATCTCATGTATCATCAGTGTCATCGCCTGCGGTGCCGTATGTAGTAAAAGTGGGCGTTAAACACTACACACATGTACGTAGACAAAGTTGTAAAAATTGAAAGCGAAAAGCATTTCTTTGAATTTAGAATTTTTCACATAGTGAAAAACTGTTTCACAGTTAAAAAAAAAAAAGGCTTCAACTTTGGCAACGTATTTTTGTGGAATAGTCAAGAAGTAAGGGAACTTATGTTAAGTGTGTATTTAAGATCCATGCCCTTTCTAATAACTTAAATACAAAAATGTTTTACTGTTATCAATTATTAGCAGTCCATATTGCCTAAAGATGAAGCTTGTATACAGGACATAGTTGCAGTCAACGTTCAGCCATTCAGACAACTTATCCGGGCTCCATTGTGATTGCGGAAAGTTATTTCAACGGTAAAGTTATTGATAAGCCAGAAGTTAGAAGATATAACACCAATAGAATATCTCCTGTACTAGATTCAGAAACAGTTTAATTGTATCTCCTGAAACAACTGTAATGAGTTATGGACGCTTTAACTGTGGTGGCTCTCAGCGTTACATTCTATATTGTACATGAAAGAGAGCTTAATTTTGCTTAGAAGCCTCTTCGACAGGCTTGAGGTTCTATTATGTGCGTTAAATCGACGACATGGAACTACCGGCTTTATTCCCCTTCCGAAAGAAGCCGTTCGAAAAAATCCGTCGCCCCACTTTCTCAGTGAATTCCGCTCTGACTGCAACAAGAGAGCTGTATATCCCATCTCAGTGCCCGCCTCGGTAGCGTAGGTGGTAGCGTGTCTGCCTCACGTTCGAGGTACTCGAGTTCCAATCTCGATCAGGGTGAATTGTCTGAATAAGATTTTCTCCGTTTTTTTTTTCTTTATCCTGGAAGAAGAATGTCGGGTAACTAAACTCTACGAACCCTGGTGTCATTTGAGCATAATTGCATCCATTTCATTCATCCTCCAATATGACTTAACATTGGAGACATAAATTTTAAAACAAAAATGCATACCGGAGAAAAAGATTGCATAGTTTACCTCTGACAATCTGCTGCTCAAGTCATCAGAGACTAACATCTGCAGACGGTATCAAACACAGGGAGACTTTATCAATATGAAAGACATTTTAAGGTTTCTTTAAAGCATGAATTACCTATTAATATAATATGAAATGATAAGTTCTGCTTCTCAAGTTTGGTCTTAAGTATTGACCCCTTCCATCTCTCGTACACCATAATTCGTTTGTGACGCAAATCTGGGCAATTAAGTTAGCCAATACACATATTAAGTAGCGAGTCCGTTGCAGTAATGAAATGCAGTGAATTTAGATTGGCACAATTTTAAGTCCAGAGCCATTATCTGAAAGAAGAGGGGGAGGGTGAAAGACTTAGACATACAGGCTGGCGCATGAAATGTCATACATTGAAACTGTATAATAAATACGTTAATTGCAGTTTGACAGCGTTAGAATTTTGTGACGGTTAGTCTTATTTCGTGCATGGAACAACAGAAGAAAGGAGTTCTCAAAATTGCGCATGCGTGACTCCATCACTTCAGTTTAGTTAAATGACGGACAGAGGCCGGTAGATGCTGGAGCAGAAAAGTGAAAACTGTTATTTTAGCAGGAAACGAAGAGTGCAGCAGACACGCAATGACGTTGACGTTTTCTTGTTCATTTTCTTACGAGGTGGGTCCCCTGCAGACGGTGTACAGACTAACCACACAAATTGAAACAGATGGCTATAGTTTAGAGCAAAAGCAACGTCGTGTCAACACAATGCGTACTCCAGAGAATATCGAGACTGTGAGACTGGCTGTAACACGAAGTCCCAGGAAGTCCACGAGAGGACCTCAGCTGAATTGAGCATCTCACATCATTCTTTTCAAAGAATATTTAAAATTGCGGAGAAAAGTTAGTGTATGGGGTGCGATATCCAGCCATGGAATCATTGGACTAATCTTTAACGCCGGGCTACACGGACATGTTGCAGAACAACTTTCTTCCTCAACTTTATGCAACAGGGTTACCAATGGAGACACAATGGTTCATGCAAGATGGAGCAAACGTTATTCTGGATTTCCTCCACCAACATTTCGGGTTCTGTGATGTCCCATCGCTATCCAGAACGTTTACAGGGTGGTTCAATATGGCCGTCACACAGCCCGGATTTTAATCCCTGTGATTATTTCTTATGGAGACATTTAAAGGAGGCAGTGTACCGCAACAAACCGCGCAATCGAATGCAACTGCGAGCGGCTATCACAACATTTTTCTAGGGAATAACAGAAGATTTCTGTCGTGGAGTGGTAGGAAACGTCACAGTTCGTCTTGAAGAGGTTTTACGTCAACAAGGTGGACATACTGAACATGTACTGTACACTTACTGAGCATATACGTCCTGATGATTAATGTAAAAAGGAGAAAAAGATCACCTGCTTTGTTTATTAAAAGTTATATAAACAATTTTCGATGTATTACATTTCGTACGCCACCACTTATTTCCTTACCAGGTTAGTAGAATAATTCATAACATCTTTCTGGGAAATATTTTTTATTTCCCCTTTTACTCCAAAACATTGTCATTGTGTACATGTATATGTGCATCAACATGATGCTAAAATTAGAGCCCTAAAAGCATAACACCGCTATTGATCTGAACGCCTTGGGCACTGCTATGGTTATCAACATGAATATGTTTATTCTGTATTAGCATACAAATTCACAGTTGGTAATTAAAATGATGCAATGTATTATCACATATTTAGAACGCATTACGTTTCAGAAGTATGACACATTGCTGGTGAAAAAAAAAACAACAATGATAGCATAGAATGGCATTGCTACAGCGTATTCATGACATTCACTTCATTGCCAGCAGTAAAAACGTGTAGTAGTAAGAGTATGTATTTTTGAAGCCACTCGTTTCTATTGTCCTAGAAAATAACTGTTGCACTCACATTGTTCTCTCTACTTCAGAATAAGATGTATTGCCGAACAGAAGTTAGGCTTAAGACAGGGGTGCAAATTGAGTCCTATACTATTCAATTTATTTATACATGACATAATAGTGAGGGTTAAGGAAAGCAATGCCCACCGTACAATAATAATGAACAAAGATATACCTGGTTTATCGTACGCGGATGATTTAACGGTATGAGCAATTTCCGTAATAGGTCTACAAAAATCAATTGAGGCAATCCATAGGTTTTGCGCTTACTGGGGATTAAGAGTAAACAGCAAAAAATAAAAAATAATGGTATTCAAAAGAGGATCGATACTTAGGAAAGGAAAGGAACGGTTCATAGGAGACCAAAAGGTAGAAGTGGTAAACGAGTATGACTATTTAGGTGTAAGGATGTGTAGCAGTGGAGGATGGGCTGCACAAGCCAGAAAAGTGATAGTTAATGGCAGGGTGGCAATGTCAGGGGTAAGAATACGTAATCATAAACTGGAGATGTCAGTTAGATGGTTAGAAAGAATGTATGAAGCGGTCGTTGAAGCCAGAACAATGTATGGGGCACATCAGAGATAGGAGCACAATTAGACCAGATGTACGGATTGTTTTGCAAAGAACTACTAGGGCTGCCAAAATCATCACCAAGAGAGGTGGCATTACTAGAGTTAGGTAATACAAAAAGGAGGGGAATAATAATAGAGAGAATATTGAAATTTTGGTATAAGTGTATTAAAGGGCAGAAAGGGGAATTATTGAATCTGTGCGTGAAACAACAGAAAAGCATTAAAAATACAAATAGTTGGTGGTCGGAATTGGAAAGCATGATATTAAAGATAGGCATGGGAGATCTATGGAGAGCAGAGGAGACAAATTATAGCGGTTTTTGGAAGGAAGTGAGAACTAGACTACAAGACATAGACAGGCAAGAGATATGGGAAGGTATAGCAGAAAATAAATCTTTGAAATTTTATAAGCAATTAAAGACAGAATGCGGCAGGGAAAAATATATAGATCAATGTGACAAAACTGGAAGAGAAGGCATAGCATGGATAACAGTAAGAATATTACTTACTTAAAAGGGTTAAGAAGTAATGAGCTAGGGATATGTGAATTTTGTGGAGATGAATAGAGCACTGTTCATTACCTGATAGAATGTAAGGAGCTAACAAATTACAGGAGAAAAATATGGGATAAGAAATGGGACAGTGTAGGTAAAGAAATATTGGCGATACGCATGCTAACGGGGATGGGAGAAAAGAAAAATAGATGTATAGGAGATTTCTTATATAGGATAAGAGAAAAGTGGATTAGGATAAAATAAGTAAAGGTCAAGAAGAAATGGCATCAAGCTGCTCAGGAAAACCAAAGGCTTATGGGACCTGAGTTAGCAAGTAAATCTTGGGGTCAGCAATTTTATGTATTTGTACAGGAGGTATGCATTTGTTCTCCCTATGCACTCTGCTAAACTATCCTTATAAAACTTTATACATTTGCCTTGTTAATCGATAAAAGATTTTTTTACACATTTGCATATTATTTGTAGGTACAGAGTTCCTTCGAACACGTGACCTACCTAAGGGGAACTTTCTTGGCACCAAGAAGCACGTTATTTGCGATCAGTCACATTGATTCACCTTTAAATTGGACAGAATTTCTCGCGTAAATTGTAACCACAATAACCACATACCTTCGTCATATATCTTGGAAAGTGTTATTATGCTGCCACAAATCTTCCACACATTTAACATTTCATTAACAGTAATTAATTCATCATGGCCATTAAATGAAATTCCCCTTCGTCCTTAAAATAATTAAGGTCAAACAACAGAGCGGTCAAAAGTTGATCCAACATATAAATTAAATCTACTCACACTGCAATTCCTGAACTACAGTTATATAGGGTATTCATTTTGAAAGTTTAGAGTATTCCAAACCAATGTTTGCAAATCTCCTGATTCGTGTGCAAGTCTTCTCGGAGATTTTGGACTTGTTCTTTTATCCGATGTCAGCACTAAGAGCAGGGAATATCTATATAAATCCCATCGGGCTTGTGCAATTACATGGTACATAGAAATCATACATGGAAATTCTATAACCAAAATATACAATCCTTTTGACACAAAACAGAAATGCATGACAACGTACGATCACAGAATAAACGAATATGTTGTGAAAAGTAGAAGTATGTAAAATTCCAAACCAATAACAAAACACCTTGGAAACATCACAAACACCCAAGCATGCATGCACGCGCGCTCGCCTTTTTACTAATTATATTTTATGTTGAAGCTTCAATATGTGTTTTGTTATGCCATGAACAAATTAACAAGATTTCTTGCAACTGTAATTTTGTCACTAGAGGAGAAAAAATGTCTTAAGCAATCCCCAATTGTATTTTTCGCTTTATCTAACCTCTAAGGATTTTATATTTTAACAAGGCAGTGTCCCCTTAGAATCCAGCAAATGAAGTTATAGAGTACGGACTGCCAAGGAGTGGGGGGGGGGGGGGGGGAAAGCTTGCCTGCTAAAAGCGTGTAACTTCGTGACTTAAGTAGGCTTTTTTTTTCTAAGCCACAAGACGCACATACTCGTATGAAACATTTAATGTGTTGGCACCTGTATGAATTTCTCAACTTTAAAACACTGTTACACAAAATTTTGTTACAAATACCTATTCTTCTATATATTCTTCTTAATCGAGGCATACATTTGTACACATGGTTTTATGACATACTCTCTTATAGGTACAATGGTAATGTATAAATAGTAGGCTTCAGACAACTCCTAAGTTTTCTAAGTCATTGCTTCGAAATTCCATTTTGTTAGTGATAAAAAAAATTAAAAAAACACCGACAACACTAAGTATGTTGCGCAGGAGATCAAACGGATCATTTTTTAGAAGGACCCAATGTCTGGAAATGCACGGTTTGGGTGCTGTAGAATGTCTTAGAAAACTTAGGAAACTGGGTGGACGAAAATCCACGTGCGCAAGTCGTTCACTCTCACCAACACATGTTTAGTGTCAACATATGGGCTGGAATAATTGCTGACCATATCCCTGGTCCATATCTACTTCCAAACAGACTAACGGGACTGATCTAACTCGCATTTGTTAGAGATATTTTGCCTACCTTAATTGGAGCACATCCCACTAAACATTCGGCAGGTAATGTGACTGCAACACGACGGAGCTCCAGCACACGTTGACAGAAATTCGCAGAATCACCTAGATGTTACACATTCAAATCAATGGATTGGTAGAGGGGGACCAGTTCCATGGCCAGCTAGATCACCAGATCTGACACCACTGACTATTTTCTGTGGGGTAGTATGAAAACCATGGTGTATGCTACTCCTGTGACGTCAGAGGAGCACCTCATTGCACGAGTATATGGAGCGATTGCCATTCTTTCAGGTCAACCACACTTATTGGTTCATGTACGTGAACTTCAGCGCCGCCGATGTAGACTCTGCATTGACGTAGGAGGTACCCAGTTTGAACTCCGTTTGTTATTTTAAACTACTTTGTGCTGCATACAATTTGTTCGTTGTATTGACGACATGGACACTTTGATGGTCTACTACGCCTAAACCGTGCGTTTCCGGACATGGGTTCCTGCTTAGAAAATGATCAGTTTGCTGTCCTGCGCAACATAGTGTTGTCAGTGTTTTTTATCATGCTGTATATATAAACAACGAAATGTTTCTCTATTTGGACACATTCAGACCAATATCCAGGAATACCTTTGAAGGGATTATCTCCACAAAAAATGTATTTGACGGATATGTTGTATACTTTGAGAACTACACTTTTGTATACTAAAACTAACGACTTAACTGCAGAAGTTGTTCAGAATGAAAAGGAATTTAGAGGTAATTCCCAGAAAATGCAATACTTAAAGTATTCAATTAAGTTCAGTATTCAGTTCAACTGAATACTTCATTTGTGATGAAAATATCTTTAAAAGTGGTATTTCCATCAAAATTAAGTTTTCGAAAAATATTCCTTGTAAACGGTTCGGCGTGAACGTATTCTCTTTAAAGTATAGGTGTCGTGTCCTCCGAAGATTAACTTTCGTATTTAACCGGACATACACGTGGATTTTTGTTCTAATTTTTTATTCACGAAATATCAAAACTTGAAATTTTTTGTGAAAACTGTATAGAATGTTTGGGTAAAATACAATACCTCCACTAGTTACTATAGGGCCTTTATTATTTCTGATCTATATAAATGGCCTCTCACTTTATATAAAGAGCATTGCAAGTACAGTTCTTTTCGCCGATGACACTAGTGTCCTGGTGACCAGTACAAATTTAAACGAGTGTATAATTAAATTGAATTATGTTTTGAAATGTATGTCATGCTGGTTTAAAGCGATAAAATTATATGTGAATCCAGACAAAACAAAAGTGGTCAAATTTATAACCTCTCGTACATCACATACTCAAATATAAATCGGGATTAATGATATTAGAAGAAATTGACAGCATAAAATTTCTGGGCCTTCAAGTGGACAGATGTCTAGAGTGGAAAGCTCACATAAATTATATCTTGCCTAAACTCAGCTCTGCCTGTTGTGCTATCCGAGAGTTGGTTAATGTGCGTTCTATTGACACACTTAAATTAGTATATTATGCATACTTTAACTCTATCATGGAATACGGAATATTATTTTGTGCAACTCAGTGGAAAGTAAAAAAATATTTCTTATGCAAAAGAAGGTTATAAGAATCATTACTAAATGCTCCTGTAAAGATATTTTGAAAAGATTGAAGATATTAACGCTTCTTTGCATGTATATATTCTCGATCCTAAAATGCTTTGCATTCAATCATGCCTTATTTGCAACAAATAATGTAATTCACAAAATAAACACTAGATAAAAATATAATATCCATTATCCCAGTGCTTAACTTTCTTGCTTCCAGAAAGCTGTGCATTATGAAACTATCAAAATATTTGGCACACTTCCTAATGTTCTTAAAGAAAAAATTGATAATTTCGGTGCTTTTAAAAATGCTGTTAGAGGGTACCTTTGCTCAATATCTTTTTGTTATGTACAAGATTATCTGAATGACAAATTATCCTGATAATGTTTCTGTAGCTCTGTAAGTAGTATCTAACTGTTCCAATGACAAATCATTACCAATAAATCTTTGATTCACGTTGAAAGTTTATTTTTAATGTATATGTATTTAAGAAATAACAATGTATGGTATCCATTGCAAAATGGTTGAGACATACTGGCATAAACCAAGTGAAAGCTGATTTAAAAAGTGTTTGATTTTGTATCATATATAATTATCCCTGCTTTGTTTTCCATATTGCTGTTCATATTGCCTGTATACTATAATATGTGTCTTATGTTAACTTTTCAAGTACATATATATGCTATTAAACTTCATACCTCTGGACATGTTCAATGTTCACAGCCTTCTCTGGCTACAAGTGAACCTACTGAACGCAAATCAATCTAATCAAATCTAGGCAAGCAGTAGAGAAGTTAAAAATGTCTCCTCTAACAGTAGGTATTTCTTAATATTAAAACTTCTGCCACCACTGAACGGCTTTTGGTCTTCGGCAATACGAGTGCCGCTTATTCTCAGAGCCTGCCAGGCATAACAATGACTATTCCCGATTTTCCGTCTATCTGACCACTTCTTTATTATAAAAGAATTCTTCACTGTGTACTTGAGAATTGGAATAATAATGAATTAGTTGACAACTTGTACTGTTTTAAATTGAGGGAAATAGTTTGGAACATATAAAAAATGAATATTGTGACTTCGTCTAGATTTTAAATTGTTACTTAATTTTCACTGTCATTTGAGGAGCCTAGTTCAAATTTCACAAACACTCCGCTTAGCTGGTTTCACTGTTCACTGTAACTCACAGTAACCTCACTTTCTTCCGCGGCATTTCGCCATAACGAAATACATCCGACTTTCGGAAGGTTCACTTGCTGGGGAGTGGAATACGAAACTTTTCCATTCCCTTTCAGTTACCACATAGCTGCACTTCGTTACCAACTCACTCGGAGAACAGCTCATTCATTCACCACTTCACGAGACCTAACTTGCCAAAAACGTTCGCTTATAAATCCATTTGAATTTTACAGAAAATGTGAGATGGAAAAACATCCAGAAAGTTCTATTTATCAGGCGATTGCGAATATCGTGTGTACACTGGAAGATTGCGCAGCTTATCTCTTTATAGTTCCGACTTTCCAGCGCATAAATATGCAAATTCTGTCAAAGTGAATTGACAAAACGAAGCATAAATACTAAGGAGAATCAAATAGTTATTTGTCAGACTTTGAAGTGAGGAAACATTTTCTTTGAGTGACCGAAGATGAGGCCCAAAGTATGTACATGTTGGCTAATATATGCCAGAAAATGCTAGGTTTTCTTTTTTCTTTTTGGTGTGTGTTTATTTAGAGGATTACATGTTTTCTTTTAGTCCCTTTTATTGCTCTTTTTCAATTCGAATAGACAAAAGTGATTCGTATAAATTAACGTAATCTAAGGAATATGACTGAAATAAGCATTTTATTCATAAATGTTTGCAATTTGTTTTATAACACCAGTATTTTGCATTTTAAAGGAAAAAATATTCAATTATTTAAATGATACACAAAAGCTCTATTCTCACTGCAATGCGTGCATTATGTATTAAGTATATTAGAAGTTCATAAATAATAAAACTTATATATAACAACTCGCATTTCCTTTTAACAATGGCTGATGTAGTAACGTCGATGCCGAATATATAGTAATCATGATATAAATTTTCAAATTTGAATTTTAAAACAATCATGTGTGTAATATTTTTATTACTTCTCTCCAGTTATTGGATTCTTTTAAAGATATTTTAGGTATTTTTAGTAATGTATGGACCTTAAGTTTTATGTCCTAAATATTAGCTTTTCTAAGTCATCTTATTCACCATCAGTGTAGGTAATTGGATTCCCATTGGTCCTTAGCACCAAGATGTTTATTGGCTAAAAAATAAATAAAAAAAGATCCCGTTGAAAGTTAGGTAATAGTCGTGAGTGGAGACTTAAAAGTGTATATAAATGCAGGATGCGTATTGGCGATTCAGTGATAGTGCACAACAGTAAACAGAAAGGAACGGAAGATCCCCCAAAGCGATCGCCTTTTCCAAATTGATTCCCATTCCCTGAACGTCCAGATAAAGGCTCAGGTAACTGAAGACACGTACGGCTCTCCTTAATCTGTTTCCTGGCTCTGCTTTATTTCCTATGTTGACTCCACTGATTAGATTGTCCGCGCGACAGGCGAGATCAACATGGACTTCTAGTATAGGATGTTCTGTATGTGATAAACCATTTCTTAGAGGGAAAACATTCTGTCAATTGTTTCTTGCTGACTTGTAATTTCGCTTAACTAAAACAGCGCAGGAGGAAACAAAAAAGAAACGGAAAAAACACGGAACTTTGAAATTCGCGTGGTAACATTACTGTGACAGTTGACAATACTCTTTTGCTCCGACGTTAAATTCGAATGGTAGATGGTATTATCTGCGGTTAATCATCACAACCACTTCACATTTCAAAAAATATTGTACCATTGTAATAAATGTTACCTGCTTGCACGTGCGTTCAGTGCAAAGACCCATTGTTATTTTACTGTTGTTGCTGGTCGGTGTGGTTCATTTGTGTTAAAAATATTAGCAATATTATGTTTTATAATGAATATTGAAGAGAAACTGGAAGTACTTAACCGAGATTGAGAGATTCAAGGCAATAGAGCTAAGAAAACCTGCCGGTCTCTAAGGTGTGGGAGTAGGTTCACATTCAAAAGATTCCGAATTCAATCTGTCAGGGTGAGATATCTCGATTAGGTTCTTCCCAAGCTTTTCCCTTATGAAAGCTGAATGTCTGGTAAAACTTAACTCTATGGACCCTGGTCTCATTTGAATATCATTTCACCCAGTTCAGCCATCGCCCGATATGACTTAACGTTGGAGGACGTAAATAAAAAAAATCGTTGTAAATTCAAGAGAAGTGCAGAAGACAAGCGAAAGTTACGTTTTTTAGCGATTCGCTATATAATGGCTTTAAATTCGGTTCTGCACGAACACTAAAAACAAATTATGCTTAGAGTTCAAAAAATAAAATGTTCAAACATTCAGACAAATAGATAACATTTAAATAATTACCAATAAGCACTACATTTAGATATAAATTGTGAGTTTTACGACATCTTTACCTCTTGTCCAGATATTATGGAGGAACTGCATAGCATATTCACAGATTTTTTTTTTTTTTTTTTTTTGCCAAAATAATATTTAAAACTTGCAGTCTGTGAGTAGACATCGTTAGTCATTTTTTAAGAAAATCAAAACGAAAAGTTTTCCATGAAAAAGATTAGTTTTGGGTGGAAGGATTTGGCATTCTTGGAAGATACCTACAAGTTGGCATTTTACCGCGTCCCATTTGTAATTTTTTGTAATTTTTTTTTAATTTACGTCCTCCAACGTTGAGTCATATCGGACGATGAATGGAATGGGTGAAATTATGCTCAAATGAGCCCAGGGTCCATAGAGCTTGGAGTTACTCGACATTAGTCTTTCAGGATAAGGGAAAACCTCGGGATTCGAACTCGGTACCTCTTGAACGTGAGGCAGACACGCTACCACCACGCTACCAAGGCGGGCTATTTTTTTTAAAGTTACAATTGACATGCGCCTTTTTTTTAAATCTGCTTCTTTATTCCACTTAAAACTTGTGATAAACATCTTTTGATGGTGCAATATTTTCTCTATCTATTAGGTATTAATTTAGAAGTTAAAAGTTTTCACTTCATGTTAATCATGATTCTAGGTAAAAAGGGAATACAGGAAATCGGATCGATAATCAAGTGTTTGTAAGCGGGTTTCTATGTATTGAAATTCCACATTCTACAAAATTGCTAGAAACAATTGAAAAGTGAAGGCAGTAAATCTGATGTGCAGCACAGGTTAGGTACATACCATTATTGTATGTATACCCAGCAAAATCCTAATGAAGTATTTACACTTTCGCATTGTCAGACATAAGCTTGATGTTGACTAGTCCACAATTTGGTTATAAAACGTTCAAGACATTCGTTTTGTTTGTCATTTTAATAATATTCTCCTTGTTGGCTGGTGTACTTGTCTTATTGTTCATTTCACTAATAGAAAACCTTGTCCTCGCCTTACCTCTACCCACGAATTGCAGTGATGGGAGGGAGCCTTTGCTGTTCATACTCTCGATAGCAATTGTTCTTCTGTTCGAAGTAATTAGCCAGCAGATGTTCGAAAAATCCAAGAACTTACAAAAGTGAATATTAACACATCTTCCTTTAGTCACGTGCCAATTAGTAATGGTCTTCTTTCGCAGGGCTATTTTATTGAGAACCAAGGAACACAGTTTTGACTGTTTACAGACAATACAGATACACATAAGTAGTATAGAATTGAGAGAATCAGCACAGTGTAGATAAGATGCTGAACTCTCCTCTGTGTTAATATATGAGTGATGTAGAATGCTCATTGATTTAGAACTCTCCTATATGAAAATCGAGTTGTAAAAGAAGGGGAGTGTTGGCGTAGTGCCGTTCTCCCCTGTGCAGTGAGATGTTTTTGAGGGTTGGGGTGATGATGATGATGATGATTGTGTGTGTGTGTGTGTGAGTGTGAGTGTGTGTGTGTGTAATGTGTGATGGGTGGGATGGGTAACGGGGGGGGGGGTTCCGGGGATGTTTGAATTAAATGTGAATTCTTTCCGATGTGTGTGTGTGCTTGAACTCTCATGTATGAATATCGAGTCTAGGGTTCGATATTGTGATGGGGCGGGGTGGGTAACGGGGGTTCCGGGGATGTTTGAATTAAATGTGAATTCTTTTCGATGTGTGTGTGTGTGCTTGAACTCTCATGTAGGAATATCGAGTGTAGGGTTTGATATCTATTACGTTTAGTGTATGATATATGATGCAGTATCGTTAATCTTTAGATAAAAGAATATCGAGAGAATGATTAGGTATGTTTACTGGGAGAGATTTATGAAAATAAATGTAATAAGACATTCTGGTAAGGGGTGTTCCCTATGCAGAATCCCTCCTTGAGCTACGTATCCAAGAGCGATGTAAAGGTTAAGAAAAGGTTAAATTCCATTCCCACATCGAGGTACGAGAAAATATAAATCTATTCCACATTGATGAAGTATAAGAATGGAAATGTAAATCTATGTGAGAGGGTCGCATGACAAAGAAATGTCCCCTCTAAGCATGATAAAAGTGGTACATAGCAAGTGTATATAAAATAAAAGCACTACCCATCTCTTTAAGAATGATAAAAAAAAAATTGAGAGAAAAGTATAAGAATGCAAATGTAAATCTGTTTGAAAGGGTTTTCATGATAAAGGAACGCTCCCTCTAAGCACGATAACCTAAAAAGAATATTCCCTCTAAGCATGATAAAAGTGGAACATAACATCGAAAATAAAATAAAAGCACTTACCATCTATTTAAAAATGATTAAGATAACGAGAGAAAAGTATCTCATCTTTAAGTATATATGAGTAATACAAAACTGATCAATCAATACGATAATATATATACGCAAGTAGGGATCTATAGTGTAGATATCCTAACTATCCATGGCAAGATATCACCCTCCATATAAAAAAATTGTCTAGAAAATCTCCCCTCAGTATTACGAATACTCCACTGAACTACATCCCCCTTGGTATGTGGGTCAGAGAAAAAAAGAGTTAATCTCTCCAGACTGGTGACAGGGGTGGTCAAAACATTCTTATTGCTGTAGCGAAGTCTAATTTTGTCAAATAACGTTAGGAAAAAAGAATATATTTTAAAATTAAACGAATGAATCTATATATTTGTATGAATGATGAAACAATACTATGAATGTGTTAGTATACCAAATGTAAAAAAAAAATTAAATGTTCAGAAAAATATATTTTGTACAAGTATGTGTGTGTAAAGAAATGTGTAATTATATCCCCCCTCCAAGATGTAGGGAACGAATCACAGTTAGTGTGCGCACGCAACATGGTGTTTGGGAAGGAGAGATACGGTTGGAGGGGGTGTAAAAAATGATGAATCTATATAAAGTTTAAACTATGATAATAAAGTTACTAGTATTACCTTTGAACTTATAACGTAGTCACAACTACTTTACACACATAGCGTAATATGTAGACAGTAACACCTCTCCCGGACGGTGGGGGGCGGAGCATCTGTTAATAAATACCGCAGCACGGATGAGTGAGGAGGCAGTCGATTCTCTGGAAATATGGATCCTACAGGTAAGAGAGAAAAGTTGTATATTGTAATTCATTTTTTATCTCTGTTTACGAAGAATGTTGAAGTAATACTGATTCGTGTGTGCTTATATGTTTGTTTCAGATCATGAGATGCTTCAGCTAAATCAACTAGCTGAAGGTGGAACACATCTTCCCACAAAGAAACTACGTGAATTAGATCAGTCCGTTCAACACATCATTCGATCCGTCAAAACCGTGAAGACCAGATATGGTGAACGGGTCGTCGTCGAAACATCAGATTTCCAAGTCTTCCTCCCGGAGAGATTCAAACACATGACCGCAGCGCAGAAAGATCTACTAAATCGTGGTGACTGCATACTCCAATACCATGGCGAGGAAACACTAGAAAGTGGTTTCAAACGACATAAATTGTCTTTTTTAAGCAGCCCGTAATGTCGTCAAAAGGTGAGTATAATTATTGAATAAAATTTCATAAAAAAAAGTGATAATGTAGTTACTTGCATGTAAATGTGAAATCGTACATGTTGTATTAGAACTTAAAGTGTTAATTATCGCACGTCATGTAGTATTAGTAATTGAACGTAGTTACTTGCATGTAAATGTGAAATCGTACATGTTGTATTAGAACTTAAAGTGTTAATTATCGCACGTCATGTAGTATTAGTAATTGAGAGTGAACGTTGTAGGGTTAATTTTCATGTGTAATAATTACGTACATGTGAATATCGTAGTTCAGTTACGTTATTTCACATGCATGTTAGTTACGTTTGTTTGTTACATGTAAAAGTAACGTTGTAGGTGAAAAAAGAACGTTAATTTATATGTGTAAAACGTACATGTGAATATCGTAGTTCAGTTACGGTATTTTACATGTATATGGTTTACGTTGTGTGTTTTTATCATTTATGTAAGGGAGAGAGCATTACGTAAAACAGTTACATACTATCTGAATATTGTAGTTACGTGATGATAGCAATAATTGTAAAATACATAATCATTATGTAACTATTTTCATATGTAAAAGTTACATGCATGTTACGTTCTACGTAAAGTATAGAGTTTACGTAAAATTGAGATTCATACATGTAAAAGTTATTAACATGTATGTTATTTCTGTTACCACCTTACATACATGTAAATCAATGTTCCCGTATGTAAAGTTAATCGAATGTTGTAATTGCATTTTCAGAAACGGCGACAAGATGCTCCGATACTGCCACTGGACAACCCTCGATTCAGCAAGATGAAACCCGTTCGAACGTGACCCAGGCTGAACGATTACGATGTATTCACAGTGAGTCTGCTTTCAAAAACCGATTATCTACCTACGAAATTCACAACTGTGTTAATATACTTGACCCCGTCATATTCTTAGCAGAATGCAAACCTTTAATTTTGAATGAAATTGATAAGGGCTTAAACATGTATAAATCAGGTCTTAAGATAGGATCCTGTTTATCCTGTCAATATGTCATAATATCACAAGAGAGCGATAATATTCATACATTTAACTTTAACAGTAAACTTGAGGTGATATTGCAATCTACAGATAAATCTATATGGTATGAAGAGAAGATTGTACAACCTATACTAGATCATATGGATAATTTTGAATCGCGTACCAGTTCAAAAGCTTTATACAGTATTGAGAAATTAACAATATATGTGACACAATACGATTCATTGAATGCAGGGATGTATACTGAATTACCCGACTTTATAAAATCGAAGAGAGCTGTTATTAACATTCGTAATACTGATAAATATTGCTTTGCATACTGTCTGTTAGCATCCAAATACCCAGTAGAACGTAACAAGAATCGACCCACCTCCTATAAAAGATATGATTTTCTTAACGAATTTAACTTTGAGAATATAACATTCCCCGTATCATTGAAAGATGTAGAAAAATTCGAGAATCAAAATTCAAATATTTCAATAACGATATACGGTGTTGAAAATAAATCGATTATTCTCTTATATCAACCAAGAGAGATAAAATCACATCATGTTAATCTTTTAATGTATAAAAGACATTATTGTCTGATAACAGACTTATCACGTTTGCTAGGAAAGCAGCTAACTAAACATAATGGGCGAAAATGGTTATGTAACAATTGTAACTTGTATTTCACATCAGAATCACGTTTAAATAGCCATAAAAAGCGGTGTATGATGAATCAAATTATCAGAATGCCCGAGGCTGGTAAAACTGATCTCGTTGAATTTAACGCATATTCGAAATGTCTAAAAGTTCCATTCGTGGTTTATGCAGACATAGAATGTATCTTACGTAAGGTAGATTCGTGTCAAGATGTATCGAGTAAAAGTTGGACACGTACCATTCATAAACATGAAGCGTATGCAATTGCATTACATTTGGTCTGTAGTTATGATAAAAATTTAACACGTTTCAAATCATTTGAAGGACCATATGCAATTGAAAATTTTCTTAAAGAATTAACGTTAATTGCAAATCAGGTCATTAATATATATGCTAATAAAATTGAAATAAGTATGAGAGATGTGGATGAGCTAGAATATCAAAATGCAACACGATGTCACATATGCAAACGTGAATTTCTTAACTCGTGCATAAAGGTTCGTGATCATTGTCATTTGACTGGAAGTTACGTTGGCCCAGCTCATAAGCACTGCAATTTAAATAGGAAAATGCCAGGATTCATACCAATATTCTTTCATTGCTTGTCAAAATACGATGCTCATTTCATAGTAAAGAAACTAGGTTACGATACGGAACCTATCAACTGTATTGCACAAACTTCTGAAAATTACTTATCCTTTAGCAAAAGATATACAAATTCGAATGGAATGAGTATATATCTAAGATTTCTGGATAGCTATCGTTTTTTGGATTCAAAACTTAGTAACCTTTCGGATATGTTAGAAGCAGATGATTTTCATTACACCAATAATATGTACACGAATCCTTTGCATAGACAACTGATGAAACGCAAAGGTGTCTTCCCGTACACGTATGTGGATTCTATAGAAAAATTATACGAGAATAGTCTACCATCCAAACATCAGTTTGATCATGTAAGCGATGAGGATTATAGTCATGCTAGAACGGTATGGAATGAATTCAATGTTAAAAATCTGGGTGAATATTTAAATATATATCTTAAGTGCGATACATTAATACTAACGGACGTGTTTGAACGCTTCCGTGAATTAAGTATCGGTTTGTACGGGCTCGATCCGTGTCAGTATTACACACTTCCCGGGTTAGCCTATGATGCAATGTTAAGAACGACTGGTGTACAGATTTCATTATTAACAGATAAGACTATGCTAGATTTCTTCGAAAAAGGAATACGAGGTGGAATTTGCACTGTGTCCAAACGGTATGCAAAGGCGAATAACAGATACATGACTAGCTATGATAACACTCAACCAACTAATTATTTAATGTACGTTGACTGCAATTTTTTATATGGATATACAATGGAAAATAATAGCTTACCATACACTGATATAAGGTGGCTAACTGATGCTGAAATTAAATCAATAGATTTTATGTCTATTACAAGTGATTCTGACGTGGGATATGTGTTGGAAGTAGACTTTAAATATCCACAGGAACTTCATGATATACAAAATGATTTGCCATTATGCCCTTTGAATGAAATCGCGCCAGGTGATAAGTATACAAAATTGCTAACAACATTGAATGATAAAAATAAATACGTATTACATTATCTCAATTTTCAACAATCTGTTAAACTTGGTTTGATTCCATCGCGTATACATAGAGTAATAGGTTACAAACAATCTAACTGGATAAATCCTTACATTGAACTCAACGCTCGTAAACGTATTGAAGATAAGACGAAATTTGGTCAAAATCTATGGAAGTTAATGAATAATTGTGTTTATGGAAAATTTATAGAGAATGTAAAACGTTATAATTCATTTCATTTAGCTACCAGCTGGAAACGAGCGCGTAAATTGTTAGCTCGACAGACATGTATAAGGTACGTGATTTTTGATGAAAATTTAATAGGTATAGAATTGGTCAGAGATGAAATATTGATGAATAAGCCAATATACATAGGACAAGCGATCCTGGATCTATCCAAACATAAAATGTATGATTTTTATTATGAAATTCTGAAGAAAAAATTGAAAGATGTAACTTTAATCTATACGGACACGGATGCTTTTCTCTTTGAATCTAGCTGCGATATATATGAATTTATTAAAACCAATATACATTTATTCGATACATCGAATTATCCAATGGATAATGTGTATGGTATTCCGTTAGCAAATAAGAAAATTTCAGGATTATTCAAGGATGAGCTAGCCGGTAGAGTGATGACTGAATATGTAGGGTTGAAATCGAAATTATACTGTTATCGATATGATACTGAAGTGATTAAAAAATCAAAAGGTGTAACAAAAGATTCGATGAGATTCATAACCTTTGAACAATATCTCTCATGTATTACACATCCTGACACGATACATCGAAGCATGCAGACATGTTTCAGAAGTTATAAACATGATGTTCATACCATTGAATCTAATAAGATAGCTTTAAGTGGTATCGATACAAAACGATACATTCCCAATAATTCATTTTCAACATTAGCATGGGGACATTATGCTATAGAAAATTGTCAAGTGTAATTTTCTTTTTCTTTTCTCAATAAAGCATAGATTCAACTGAGTTAAAAGGTAATACTAGGCCACGATAATAACATATTACTGTATTTCAAAAAATAAAATAATTGAGTTTCAAGTATAATTGTAAAGTGTGTTACAACTGAGTTAAAAGGTATTACTAGGCACATGATAATAACATATTACTGTATTTCAAAAAAACGAAATAATTGAGTTTCAAGTATAATTGTAAAGTGTGTTACTAATTACATGATAATAACATATTTACTTCATTTTAAAATATATTTACTAATTATATCAAAATGTTATTATCATGTCTCCGTTAAGGGGTGAGGGGGATTTATATATAATCAATGTGAACTAGCATGTACAAAGGCTCTTATTTCAGCTATAATCATGTATGGTGTTTGTTTATCGTATATTACTAATTACTTCAAATTGTAATTATCATGTTTACGTTAAGGGTAGGTGAATTTATATATACTCAATGTGAACTAGCATGTACGTTATGTTAAAATCTCTACAATTAAATGTTAATTCAACTATAATCATGTATGATTTTTTTTTAAAGTATAAAAATGTTATTATCATGTTTAAGTTAAGGAGATGTGAATTTATATATAATCAATGTGAACTAGCAGTTACAGAAGATGTCAGGAATCAATGTGAACAAAAAAATAAAACACAATATATCATTAAAATTATATTTCTTTATTGAGTTGTGTGTTTTTTTTATTTATACAATGTCCACCTCATTAATCCATTCACGGGTAGGAAATCCTAACCATTTCACCAGAATCCTATCACCACGACGTCTGATGATCCTTTCAACTAAATACGTGTCTGGATATTGAGTTTTCTGTAATTCATAACCGTAGAATGCTCCTTCAATCAGTTTACCCTCCAGATCCTCGATGAGATAGGTCAATGGATGTGTCCTTTGCACTGTACGGATCCTAAAGACTTCAACACTCCAATTTGGTAGATAACATTTCTCCATAACACCTTTATGCTTAGAAATCCTCACGTAGACACCAACACGATGAAGCCTAGATCTTCGCTTCTCACGCAGACTTCTATCATATTTGTATACGCTGAGCAGGAGAGAATTATCACGAACTTCTACAGGCTTCATACGAATCGTTCGATGGTAAGTATTATTGTATGTATGAATAATTCTAGGTAGTATGTTTATCCATTGATATGAGCCTTGAACAATAAATTCCTTATGCAAAATCAGTTTGATCGTTCTTATTAAACGTTCCACTGCAGCAGCCTTAACGTGAGTGAATGTACTGTAATGATTAATATTATTACGATTCATTAGTTCGCGGAAATGTTTATTGTAAAACTCCCTTCCTTTATCAGATTGAACATTCTTCGGAAACGATTCCATTTCATTCAATATCTCCTCCATAGCAGTCGAAACGTTAATACCACTTTTATCACGTAATGGTCGTGCATAAGCCATCTTGGAATAAAAATTGCATGCAAGAAGAATATACTTATAATTCCTATTGTCTCTTGCATAATTAGACATGTCCATAAGATCTATTTGTACTAAATCGTTCATTCCTTTGCTTATGATCTTACGACGTAAAAATCGTCTTCTAGCTGGTGCATGTAACTCGGTTGCAATGCGACGTTTTATCATGCTATAATTTTTGATGTTTTAAGTTCTGTAATAATTTCTTCTATCTCGGGTGAGTGATTCAAATTACCTGCATCCCTCGACGCAACTAATAATCTTAATCTGTTTATTATTTCATTCGGATCGTTCCAGTAGATGTAATCTAAGTTTCTCTGCGGTATATGTTCTTTCCAACGTAAACCAAATCCAGTTCGATTACTAACAAGGTCACGAATGATATGACGATACTTGAACCCTCGATTTGCTCTTAAACGTCCATCTCTTGAATAACCGTGTCTGTAAACTTGAGTATTCTGTAAGATTTGCGAATATACATCTAAATCATCATCTGTGTACGATGTCTTGCGAGGTAAACGTTTAAATAATAATTCATATAAGCCTGCTGTGGGTTCATACGTTTCTGTTCCTATCTGAACACCATCAGATTTAAACACAACTGTCTTGTTACCCAATTTATACTCATTATCCTCGTAACGTATGCCGTAAGTATTGTCCATGTCACTCGAACTGGCAGTTCGAACCTTGTGTAGATACTTTGACACGAGATCAGATCCGTTAGCATCATCTGTAGTTTCGTCGTCGTCGTCGTTGTTGTCTTGGTGTGCTTTCGCTATTACTTTCAATGGTTCGGTTACAGGTTGAAGAACTTCAGACATGACTCGTTGCGTTTCGAATTTCATTCCTTTGAGAGAACGTAACTTTTCTCTTATTGCCCTACTGTGACGGGCAATGGATTCCTTAAGTCTTATAGCTTCAACATCCATATCGAAATGAATGTATAATTAATCAGCTACTGCTAATTTATATGAAACTATCAGTTCTATACTTAATATATGACCATCTTTAGCACGTCCGACTGGCGCTGTAAACGATAGAATATCGCCGGTTTCAACTCTTACAGGATATCTTTCAACTAATCTTCCGTTTATTGCAAACAATGTATCATTTACAGCATGCGGATGTACCGATGATACGATGGAACACGAGAGTACACTTCCATTTCCAGGAACTTTATAGTATTCGAGTCCCGATGTTAACGTATACCTTAAAGAGGGACCTCGAAACGGACGTGTTTGTAATGAAATTATGAGTTGTGCTTTCAATTGTTGTAACATAGTGTTTACAACATTTCTCATTCGTGTTTTCATAGTATGAATATCATTATTTATAGTGATTAGTTTATCAAGTTCCGTTTGTCGTGCGGTTAGTTCTTTCACTTCTTTTTCTACAGCTGTAGTAATAGTCTCGCTAGCGGAGGTGATTGTTCTAGTTAACTGACTTTGTAATTCATTCTGTTTCCGTGTAATAGTATCGGCAATGTTTGTTATAGTCTCAGTTAAACCCGTTTGCAATTCATTATGTTTCTGTATAAAGAAATGATTAACATAACTCATGGTGACTGCATCACTATCATCTATCGGGTCGGCTAAATCCTTCAATCTCTTCATTCGAAATGATAGAGTTTCATTAGAGTCGTGAATTGGAATCCTATCATCTACATATTTTTTATTAGGAACGTCGTGTTCGTGAAGGGGGTCCAACAGCGTTTTCATTCTTATACCATCTATAATGACATTATTTTCGGAATCACGTTTAAATGCATATTTACTTAAGTACTCCATTAAATTGCTGTATTGGATGTCGAGCGATTTTTGTATGTGATCCCTAAGCATAGCTTCAAACTCGCCCATACGCTGATACGAGGTCTGCTCGCTGAAGATCTGCATTCGATTCTCGACGTCAGCCGTATGCGTATCCACATAACGTTTAGTCGATGCATCGTCACCTTCTTCAGGGTCGTGAATATTGCACAACCGCTTTCCCTTGAATCGATAGTTTCCCGATCCATCTCTAGTTATGATATATCGATTGAACACACCCCTAGAGGGTATGATTCTTCGGGATCCGAACCTGTCGATACTCATTGCTTAAGTGATGGATTATTCTATTTATTCATTCTGATAAAGCGATCAAAACCGTGACGGTAGCGTCCCTCGTTCAGTGGATATTCTGGTACTATAACAACAAAGGATCGTTCATCACTCTCCCATATATGTTTACACATATCCTTAAATTCATCATAGGACATATCGGTATTTACATAATCTTCGTATATATGTTTTAAATTGAGATTATCCTGTCTAAAGAATATAATCATATTTGCATTATCTCTAATTAAATGTTTAGGTACTTTAGCATATGATTGTGCTAAATATAGAGCATCGACATTACGATGTCTACCCATACTGTAATATGAAGCTATCTTACCCTGTTTTTCATTTATCACATCATCAAATACGAATATCGAATTTTCTCTAGCATCCGACGTTTGAATTACTTTATCACCATCATCGAACGTAAATACACCTATATCGGGTATAGTTTTCACTAACCTGAGTAAATATCGATATTTAGGTTGTTGCAACGATTTCGAGTATATGTAGAGGATTTCGAATCTCAGACCGTTCTCGTGAATAAGCAGGTTGAGTAAAACGTTCGTTTTTCCAGCATTTGAACTGCCCAGTATGAGCGCTCTAACGTTACTCGGAAACAACGTACCGTGTCGTCCTTTGCGAATGTCATCCTCGAAATCTAACACCTGTATGGGTAGCGTACACTTTTGCTTTACTATCTCCATATCGCGACTAATACTTATAAAGCATAAGTTTTGTCTTTTATTTCGTTCGTGATAAGGGCAATCTATGTCTTTACTGGATTTAGCCAATCGTCATAGGAATCGTATACTTATAAAGCACACGTTTTGCCTTTTTTATTTCATAGTGAGACATGCGCTCTACACGTGCACGCAAAGGTTCGGGAATTCTTAATTCCTTGATTAATTCATTACCATTTGAGGCACATTTACCGGGTTATCGTTTCTGCGGTCCCGGAACGAAACTACATAAACGCTTGCAGAGAGGTGACTTACCGGTGAACGGGTTAGATTCAGCGTGTCTCGATCACGATCGGGCTTACGCAGAGAGTACTGATACAGAATCTCGTCGTCTAGCCGATAAGGTGTTGGTAGAGAAAGCTTGGAGACGTGTAAAGTCTGCCGACGCTTCTTTGGGCGAACGACTTGCAGCTCGACTTGTGACTACACTTATGAAGGGTAAATTGGCAGCAGGCGCTGGCATGCGTAAACATCGCAACAAGAGAGGTGGTTTCTTACCTTTGCTACCACTTTTAGCAGCTCTAGGTGCAGCAGGTGGTCTAGCTGGAGGTGCTGCTCAGATTGCTACGGCTGTCAATAAGAAACGTTCCGATGCAAAACAACTTGCGGAATTAACACGTCACAACGAGCGCATGGAATCTTTGGCTCAGGGCAAAGGTCTTCGCCGTAAGAGACGTCGTAAGGGTAGAGGATTATATCTTCGATCAAAAAACTCGGGGCGAGGCCTATATTTATCCCGGAAAAAGCCCTGAGTGCTAACGAGATCGATTCGTATGCACGACGTCTACACATTCCACATTTTAGAGGTGTCTACATGATCGATAAACTACCTCCAAGTCCTCGATACTATGAGAGAATAGTAGTGAATCTGGATACATCAAATAACCCTGGTACACATTGGGTTGCTGTGCGTAAGGATGGTGACGTTGCCTACTACTTTGACAGTTTCGGCGATCTGAGACCTCCGGAAGAGATAGAAACGTACCTTTCGGGTGTCAAGCTCCTATATAATACGATGAGATTTCAAGAATTCGATTCTGTGATTTGCGGTCACTTGTGCCTTCAGTTTCTCCTCGATGAGTTACACGATCACCGTGAGTGGTAGTGATACCAGCTTCTCTACATTTCTAAATCCACCATTACATCTGGATCCTAACGGACATTACGAGATAGCTCTATTGAATTTTGAGACTTTTTACTCGATTCCGAATGTGGACGAGAGTAATAATCTATTCCATTACGTTCGCGATGGAAAAGTCGAACGTATAGTAATTCCACCGGGTACTTATGAATTGGATGATATCGCCAGATTGATCAAGGATACTCTCGACATCGGTGACGACTTTATTCTACGTGCTAATAATAACACCATGAAATCAGAAATTCAATCTCCCTATATTATCGACTTTAGTCGTGAGAGATCTATTGCTTCACTTCTCGGTTTCACCTCTAAACAGAGGGTACCGGCAAACGTGCTGACCGAGTCTAATGATTTGGTTAACATATTCAAAGTCAGCATCATACGTATCGAGTGTAGTCTTGCAACGGGATCTTTCATCAATGGTAAAAGTGGTCATTCTCTGTATGAATTTTTTCCATCGGTACCTCCAGGTTATCATATTTCGCAGGAACCATCAAGTCCTATATATTTACCAATCATCGATACGAATCTCATTGATCATCTCGACATTAGAGTGGTAGACCAGAACGGCGATAAGTTAGATTTCAGGAACGAAACCATCACTGTACGATTGCACATACGTCGTAATGGGTATAAGTTTTAAGAGACGATGCTATATTAAAAAACATCTCTCGAGATTGACCTCTACTCGATCATCGACCCGCAAGCTAATCACATCGTCTAATCGAAAATTTCTCGCTAACTTAGGCTTCAAGGTTCTATGATGGATGTGTTGGACGTGACCGGGATTCCGACCTTTGATGATAAGATCAGTAAGGAGGAAGAACACGTATTCCTACCGTACAATACGTCAGCTCTCGATGTGAACGATGAAATTAGAATTCCATGTCAAGCTGAAGATTTGTACACGCTTCCTAGTAGAAGTTATCTCTACATTGAGGGGACTCTCACTAAACCCGACGGCACCGTTGCCACATCGAAATTGAGTAACAATGCTATGGCATTCCTATCCGATGAGATTCGTCTGGATATGAATGGAACGACTATTGATAGAACTAGGAATCCGGGCATTTCATCAACGATGCGTAACTATGCTGCACAGAATGAACTGGAATCGAATCGTTTACTAAATGCTGGATGGATCTATCCTGGAGGTGTGGTAGACATCGTGAATACATCGAATGGTATCTTCAATGCTATCGTTCCTCTTTCGATGTTGCTGGGTTTCGCCGACGATCACAAGGAGGTCATACTTAATAGCAAGTTTGAACTTATTCTCATTAGATCTAAGGATTCTAATAATTGTATCATTGGAAACGATCCTACAACCATACAACTAACTAGACTCGAATGGAGGATGCCTGTACTTCGACTTTCAGATTCTGAACGAGTTGATAAACTTAAACTCGTCAAATCGGATAAACCTCTACACGTCGCATTTCGAACCTTGGACCTTCACACTCAACCTGCTGTACCTCAAACTAAAGCGTTCACATGGAACATTGCAACCACGACTAAACTTGAAAAACCACGTTTCGTCATAGTCGGTGCACAAGTGGATAGATTGAATCATCTCGCTAAGGATGCTTCTCTATTTGATAATTGTAATATCACCAATCTGAAACTTTATCTCAACAGTGAATCTTACCCCTATCACGATATGAATTTGGATTTCGCCAATTCGAAATTTGCATCTCTGTATGATCAATATTCCAAATTTCAATCATCCTACTATGGAAAGGAGAATTACCCTCTTTTGAAAAGGAATGACTTTCTGAAATATGCACCGCTCTTCGTCATCGATTGCTCTCATCAACCTGAGGATACTGTGACGGGGGCAGTGAATGTCAGATTGGAAGTTCAAGCATCGTCAAATTTTCCTGCACAAACTTCATTATTCTGTTTAATTATTCATGATAAATTATTCACTTATAAACCATTAACTCATGTTGTACAATCTATCATATAGGTGTAATAAATAAAACATTACAAATTCAAATTATCTTTTTATTGACTTTAACATACATCTCCAATATCCTCTTCCTTGCACTCCTGCTTTTTGCATCATATAAACATAATGATTTATGAATATCATACAACTGATATAAATTTCTTTCAATATATGGAATTAGTCTTTTAAGTCCATTGAATGCAGTACTATTCAGATTTATACTGCCCACATTTAAACATGTATTCACAAACGTTATTTCTTGCATCTTATTCATGCATAACATTATATTAAATGCATATATTATATTTTCACTGTACGGTGCACATGGATGCTTACCATCCTTCAGATACGTATCCAAAACACAAATTTGACATTATTACCTCCCAATCCTCTTTTGTAATATACACAAACGTATCGTCATGTGTGGCTTTAATGTAAAGTGATGGGAGTTCATTGTATAATCCTATGTTCACACGAAAGTCAATGCTGATGGAGATGTCGTTATCGTTCATGCACACACTATTTACCATCACTCGCAACTTCCTCCTCTACTTCTTCTGCGAAGGGTGTGAAGGGTTCGAACATCATTATGATGAAACTGTCTTGATCGAACGTCTTCTTGGCTTTGACGATTCTCGGTTTGCAGTTCGTCTTCTTTTTCTTGTCTCCTTTCTTACTGGATCTGCGGACATACACGAACTATGTCTCAACATCGTGAATATTTAATACACTTGTTAACGTAAAACTCTTATTATTTTATACTCACTTTTCTATGACTTCCTCCTCGGGTTTCGATGTAGCGCTATCCTTAAACGGACGATCATTGTACGGACCGCACACATCTTCACCTTTATCCTGTTCGGACTGGCATGCCACATCTTCACTTTGGGCTTTACTGAAATAAACATATTTATCATTAGTTATATAACACATAACAACACTTTCACGTTAACACACAATTATAATTCTACTTACCCGAGATACACTTTACAATTCTTTCCGCATTGAGCATAAGATGTGATCGAATCATGATGGGAAGGATTCTTGCAAATCACTTGATGCATCTTTCCATCACACGTTTCATCGTGATGCTCAACCCAATGCTTTTGCAAATCTTCGAAATTGCGTAGATTCTCCCAGAATCTGGTATCACTTTCAATGATAGGAGTTGTTGTTCCACTCATCTTGACGTTGCGATGTGAAGTGAGAATGCATTCGTTCCCTAGTGAGCAGATGGGTGATGAAACGTGATCATACCTGTCTCCCCCCTCCCCATCCTATCGTCGATTGTACTTAACGTACGGAGGGTTTGTGCGAAGTGAGGACACGTTCGTTCCCGAGCTGGCGGGACAGGGTGAGACCTGTTAATTCGAATTTACTCACATATGCACAAATCTTGAGGAATGACAACACGTCATCACCCTTATACTTCAATGTGGAATAGATTTATATTTTCTCGTACCTCGATGTGGGAATGGAATTTAACCTTTTCTTAACCTTTACATCGCTCTTGGATACGTAGCTCAAGGAGAGATTCTGCATAGGGAACACCCCTTACCAGAATGTCTTATTACGTTTATTTTCATAAATCTCTCCCAGTAAACATACCTAATCATTCTCTCGATATTCTTTTATCTAAAGAATAACGATACTGCATCATATATCATACACTAAACGTAATAGATATCAAACCCTACACTCGATATTCATACAGGAGAGTTTAAGCACAGACATCGAAGCACTGAACGTAATAGATATCAAACCCTAGACTCGATATTCATACATGAGAGTTCAAGCACAGTCATCGAAGAATTACTATCAATACATTTAATTCAAACATCCCCGGAACCCCCGTTACCCACCCCACCCCATCACAATATCGAACCCTAGACTTCGATATTCATACATGAGAGTTCAAGCACACACACACATCGAAAAGAATTCACATTTAATTCAAACATCCCCGGAACCCCCCCGTTACCCATCCCACCCATCACACATTACACATCACACACACACACACACACACACAATCATCATCATCATCACCCCAACCCTCAAAAACATCTCACTGCACAGGGGAGAACGGCACTACGCCAACACTCCCCTTCTTTTACAACTCGATTTTCATATAGGAGAGTTCTAAATCAATGAGCGTTCTACATCACTCAAATATTAACACAGAGGAGAGTTCAACATCGTATCTACACTGTGCTGATTCTCTCAATTCTATACTACTCACATAATCACACAGTTTCTATATGAAATACAATTCTTCCTCAACCTTGAGCACCAAAACGGTAAATGAAGCGTGTTTAATGTATTAACTTTCATGAAAATATTACAAAAAGAAATGCCTCATGTGAAACCAAATAAAGCAAACATAAAAAAATTGGTAACATATAGGTAGGATTTAATGAAGCATATTGTACTCGCCTAGTCTAAGCTTAAGAATGTTCAGTGTGGAATTAGTAGTCGTATTCGTCAGTGGCTTATACCTACAAAATGCCGGCAGTTTCCAACTCTACCTGTCCCAGGAAACCCTTTCAATACATAAAAGGCTCGCTGCTGTATTATACGCTGAGGAGCTTCTCTCGGTTCCGGATCCTGTAGTGGTTTCTCGAGTGGCAAGCCTATTCAATTAAAATTATTACCTGTGGCTCTTGACTAACCTCTGCAGTGGACTTCCATAGCAACTCGTAAATGTATTGGCAAACCCGTCCTCGTTATTTAACCAGAAAATCAAACTCTTGAATCAAAATATACCTCGTGAAAACTGATCGGTAGTGTTATATATACATTTTATTTTAATTCATAGAGTGGTGACCTTTGATTGTGGAAATAAAATATACAGAAGGATAAATTAAGTTAGCTAGGTAAAAATACGAACGTTTTCAGAGTTTAAAGAATTTTACATTGTACAAGAAAGACTGAAGTTAGGATTTATATGCACGATTGAATACAGAACTGCAATTTAAAATACTTTGCTCAAATATTAAATTGTTGTCTTTTATGTATTTTAGATATTTGTATATACATATAGGGGTAGAAAATGTTCTGGGAGTACTACATATCAGATGTTCTTCCGTTGAATTGCCTTTAAACGATTGAGTTATGTTGAATCTTTATCACTTGAGCTGTCTGAGTAACCTCAGATAGACCTTGGAAAATAAAAACTAAACATTGCACTATATTGGGATAAAAATAATCTGAGTACAGGTTAGTGAACTTGAAGGAAACATTGACATGGCATTCTGAAGATGGGAAGAAGCATACGAGGGGCGTTATTCATATTTTGAGCCTTGGTAACCCTGAATGTTGTAGCTGCCATCTGACGTGTGCAATGGAAAGTTTGAGTTTTTGACCATAATATTGCTACTTGAAATATTGGAGAGCAAGAGAGCTAAAGGCTTCATTGCCAAAGCCTAGCATTTGAAAACAACAACAGATTTAGACCATAATCTACTTCAGAAATTTTGTCACTAGAGCGTCATTTGTTTTGTTTACATTAACTTGAACATTTTCTCAACAAAAACATGGAATTAACTCGTGAAAATATTCGTGCAATGATTTATTACGACTTTCGACGTGGATAATCAAGACAAGAGTGCATCGATCAAATAACTTCCAAATTTGGCGACGAAGCTCCATCCTTTGCCATATGAAACGCTGGTATAACGAATTTAATCGTGGCGCCGTTCGCGCAATGATGGAGTTCGTGAAGGTCGTCCAAAATCAGTTGCTGTGCCAGAAAACATTAATTCTGTGCAAAAACTATGAATGCAAGATCGTCATGCAACATATTGTGGGATTGAGGCAAGCATAGACATTAGTTCCACCAGCATATATAAAATATTGCATGATTACTTAGCATTTGTTTTTGTTGGATCCCACATAATTTGACGCAACCTCAAAGAGATGCTCGTGTCGATTGATGTACAAAAATGCTCAAGAACTGCATTGGCGATGTCTCAAGACTAAATAAGATTGTAATAGGTGACGAATCATGGATCTATGCGTATGAGCCGGAGCATAAACAGCAGTCGACTATATGGGTGTTTCAAGATGAAGCAAATCCAACAAACGTTGACGCCTGTTTTTTTTTTTTTTTTTTTTCAGAAAAACTGGCAATGTGGCAACGTTAGGAACGTAAAACGGTCGATGCCGAATGGTAGGTACACCACCATTTGCTTGCTGGAAGTCTTCGGTGAAGTAAGGAAAAGCAACAAGAATCATTGTCAAGACAATGCGAGCGCACACACATCTTATCTAACAGAATTTGAAGGCTCAAAAATCGAATGATGGGTCATCTGCCATACAGTCCTGATTTGGCACCCAATGACTTCTTTTTGTTCCCGAATATCAAGTATATTATTATTCTTCGTCGGCAGAAGCAGTTGATACCTTCAAAACCATGTTTTGGAGGTGTCTCAGAAGACTGGAATAAATTTTTTGACATATAGTTCAAACGGATGCAAAAGTGTATTGATCATAAAGGAGAATATTTTGGAAAACAATAAAACAGTTTTAAATTAGAAATCAGTTTTAATTATTAGGCTCAAAATATAGTGCCCCTCGTACGCCCATTTCTTACGTGGCTAAAACGCGCTGCACGTACTTTCAACAGTATAGCAATTACAACAAAGTTTGCATTGCATGACAAGAGCTGGTTTTTATTTCTGTACCAAACATGCGGCACTCCAATATCGACAACGGTTGCCTGTATTATCTTCCCAAACTAGAACGATCCTTTGTAAAGTGAGGGAAGAAAGAGATATACATACCTTAACGTAATATTCCTAAGTAACTGATTGCTGGAGGGAAAACGTGGATTTTACAGAGGTGGTGTATCGTTTATAACTGTACTTCGACTGATGTAAGTTCCAGATAAAACACCTGTACTCTTTAAAGCTGGAATTCTGTGGCGCGTTGTGACGCCAATTTGAAGTCTTGAAATTCTCCGCCAATTCTGCTATCTGTTCGAGCTATCTTAGGATATCCTTTCAAGGAAAGAATAACCCTTGTTCTAAATACGAAACGTTTAATAAACCACCTACCCTTTAGCGGAGAAGTTGCTGAACAATGGAAACTCCAATATAAATGTTCAGTGTTGAAGTATTTGATTCCTGCAATTGAAGCGTTATGATGCTAAAGGTGCTAAGCGCCAGTTTTGCAAAAGTTGTGTTTTTTATTTCATTAGATGGTATGTGAACAGGGCTTTTACATACTAAAAGGGCTATATCCAAATGTTGGCTAATGTAGGTGCTACAAAGGCCAGTAGATGACACGAGAGGCAACTCCTATGACTTGTTCATGCAGAAAGTGTTAAGTACCGCGGGGTTGGATTCGTCATATGGAGTGATAATGCAGCGCTCAAAACGAAAATCGGATCATGATTCTTCTCTATATGTTCTTGTTAGTCTGTGGTGCCTATGAGTCAATAGAAGACAAATATTTAGTTTCTGGCCACAGCTTTATAGCTTGTGATCGTAACTTTGCCGTTATTCCAAAAAGAACAAAAGTAAGGAAGCATATTGTTCCTGATGATGTGATGAACAGCATAAGAACAGCTCGCAATAAGCAACCATTTACAGTTGTTTAGAGGAAAGACAGTTATTTTATTAACTTTCAGGGAGCACCTGATATGATTATTAATACAACAAAGTTCTGCCTCATAGATTAAAATCATCACACCTGGGGTTACTATGGTAAAACACATTTGGTGACATAGAACCCTGGGAAACGATAAAAGTGTTGAAAAAAAGGATGGCGAAGTGAAGATTTCAATACGGTAACATTGAGAGAAGTCACTGAGGCAAAGGGATTATCTTCAGAGAAGAAAAGAGACCTACAAAATATGATGGAATAGCTACCTGAGGCGCAAAAATAGTTTTACAGTGAATTGTGCAAAGACTGGATAATGAAATGATTACTAGAGGTAAATAAAAATACAAAATGTGTTTGATGGATTTAGCCCGTTTAGCATTTTAGTGTCAATTTCTTTAGGAAAGTCAGGGTTTATTTGTTATTTTTGAAACATGTCATACGATATGTTAAATGGCAATATTTTGAGCCAAGATCCTTAATGTCTACTATGCTTAGAACGCGGTTTTGCTACTGAGGCAAGAATGACGTCTAATCATGTACCAACCAGCTATCAGATCAGATTGTTGGTGGGTATTCTCCTAATTACCTCCCCTTTGGTAATGATTTTAAGACCTACTCTCCTAGCTCCTACTCCTATGTTGTCACATCTTTTCTACTCTTCTAATATCTACTGCTTTTCATTTCAGAGCCCATCTATAAATTTCTAAGAAATTCTACATCGTATTCCAATAATTCCGACCATTAGTGCTGTACATAGTTCAACAACCCCTATACCTCTCTTCACTCGGTAACCATTTCAGCTAATTCTGCGAGTTGTCCTGAAAAAACAAGTCGTTGCTAATTATATGTACTTAATGTCCTCAAACTCCTAGTCAAGATCTACTTTTATTTCCAAACCTACAATCCCCCAAGTTTAACACAGTTAAAAATGAATATTTTATTCAATGTACCCATAATTCCTATACCATTCTTCTAATCCATAAACAAGAAATGCCAATTCACGCCCATAATTTTTTCTCCCTCTCATCGTTATAAAATGTGGTCTAGTTAGTACCTTTTTTTATTGCTCGCAAGCGAAGGCTGCCTCTGAAACTTCGGATAGCAAATACTTGCATCTAGAATACTTGTCAAGGCAATAAATCCGGAATTTGCTGAATCCATTTCACTATGATTTATGTGTAGGAAGGCGAAGCGTTTAACTAGAACACAAAAAAGAGAACGTTGAGTAGTAGAATAACAAGTTCAAAAGCCATCTTAGTACTTCTCTAAGCAAAAAGAGATGACAGTCTACTTCAATAACCTAATTTCAAACTGTTGTAAAACTTCGGGAACGTTAACGCAATGTCTAACAAACTTATGTCGCCAATAGAGATCTTATCTATAGTACTTATGGTGTTTGTTAACCGTTCTTTTCAAAATTGTGGTAGTGATGTAGATGTTTGTGGTTAATCCTCCCCTTTAACCCTAATAATTATAATTTGCACATCCCTGGTTATGCCCGCCTCGGCAGCGTAGATTGTAGCGTGTCTGCCTCACTTTCAAGGGGCCCCGAGTTCGAATCTTGGCCAGGTTTAGTTATCTGGAACAGTTTCTTTCCCTTACCCTGAAAGATGAATGTTGGTAACTCTAAGCTGTATGGACCCTGGGCTCATTTGAGCATCACTTCACCCATTTCATTCATCTTCTTAAAGACTTATCATTGGATGACGTAAATTAAAAAAAAATCCCAGTTATTCCTATTAATTGATGAAAAGTATTCTGAAATTCCCAAGAAAGGTGTCAAGCATTAGCAGGAACTCAACCTCTCCGCGACAGTCTTAAAATTCTGGAAATATTGCATAAAATTACGTAATCTTGAGCGGTTGAACAATTGCCGATGGTGGAGTCATTTTAGATAATTACAGGGCAACATTCTAAACTTCTGAACTTCTCTTAGACCCGTAATAACTTAATAGAAAAGCTAAATAGTTCTCACAATATGCAGAAACCCTTAACTTGTACAAGAAATAGCTGTGAAGCTGGTAAAAATGGAGAACACACACTCCCCGGACATCAAATTAATCTCTTTCGAAAAAGACAAGTCTGCTACCAATGAGAGATATAATCTTCCAAGTGGTAGATAAGAGGGGTTTACTTATTTCAAATGATAGCAATTTTCTCCTTTTACACAATTATTTAACAAATTTGCTAACGATTTTGGGTTGGATCTTAAGAAGGAAATATAGCAAATTGTTTGCTTAAGGGTTATTAAAATGTTGACATTAGCATATTCAGTTATCCTTTGTTTAGTCTTAATTGATAAATTCTGACCCCCTACGTATTATATGCTGCTTAGCATAAAATTGATGGCAAGTGTCGTGATTTACATGCATATTCTGAGGTAATAACTGAAACTGATTTTTACTCCATGTCTCTCTCAATTAAAAGTCAAACCTTTCTCGTAAGCTCCAATTTATTCGTATTTAAATATGACTTCGTAAATCCTTTCTAATATTTTAGTAATTTCACCTTAAATTAAAAAGAGTTTTGACTATCAGTCAGGGTCTTTTGAATGTTGAAAAATTTATGAAAATAGATTTGAGATTACCTTGTATTTTTTTCGGATTATAATTTTAAAATAAACAACGAACTAGTCAAATTTGCTCTTCATATTAATGTAACAGTTGAGTTAAAATGCACTGATGTACATTACATTGGCTACTTTACATATGACTGCGTGACATTTCTGAAACTGATTTGTTATGCAGAGTAATCCCTAACGCAGAGAATCATGATGTTTGATGACTTACCTAGCGAATGAAGCTAAACAGGAGTCTCTCATTATGGCACAATGGATCTGTTTCCTATGATAGATAGTGTCTGTATAGCACAGCAGCTGGCACTCTCTGCTTGCGCCCCATTCATCAAATGCCGCCTTCTGTTAACACACCCTTCCATAGTCCCGGGTGCCAAAAGAAACACCCCCTACTACCCTTTACTTGGGCTTCTTGTATGTGATGCGTCTTAAAGGCCAGCATTATCGTTCTCTCTCAAATCTGGGCCAAGGTACATACATACGAGAGACTGCAAGCAACTGCGACTAGATGGAAGATGCATATTTTACGAAAACGTATGGTGTGTTTAGTTTCTCTTAATTTTCTCTACTATTCTACAAACGACTCTTAAAAATTGCATTCTTGGTAATTCTTGTTGATCCAGTTAAACTTTCAATACATTTACATATATTTCAATACATGGGCGCCGGGGTAGCGCGGTGGTTTCGTTCGCGGCTCCCGTTCTAAGGGTCCCGAGTTCGATTCCCGGCTCTGGGGTTGGCGATTTTAAGTCGGCCCTATCCACGCCTTCACCTCTGTCTAGCACACGTGAAGTATCCCCTATGCCCAACGTGGTTCGGAGTCCACGGTAAAAACTGTAGGTCCTCTCACCTCACCGCCATCTTCACTATCACCCTATCATCGGAGGTAATGGACACCGCCCTCTGGGTGCCTCCACCTGAGAAATGGGTCCGGTCATCACTTGGTGGGGTGAGGTTACCCCGAAGGCCAAGGTTGCCATGTGGGGAGTGTTAGTAACTAACTAACTATATTTCAATACATATACAGAGGTAATGTAATAGTCAGATTTTTAAAAGTCGCATCATTATGCGACGGCTTTGCATAATCTTGAGGAAAAAAAGTATGTTATGTACAGTTAAACGACCTCTATATTGCAGTCTGTTTCAACTCTGTTTGGAACCTGACTTTTACATAACTTTCTTTATCTTTACATTTTGTCCTCTTTGTTATTCCTTGGATTATGCCAACCCTTTATTAATTCTTCTAGCGACCAGTCAAAGGATCATTTGTAGTTAGTTTATATATGTAGCTCAAAACTGTCTTTACCCGCCTCGGTAGCGTGGTGGTGGCGTGTCTGCCTCACGTTCAAGAGGTCCCGAGTTCCAATCTCGGTCAGGGGAGTTACCTGGATACGTTTTTTCCCGGGGTTTTCCCTTATCCTGAAATACGGATGCCGGGTAACTCAGCTCTATGGACCCTGGGCTCATTGGAGCATCATTTCACCCATTCCATTCACCGTCCGATATGACTTAATGTTGGAGGACACAAATTTTATATATATATATATATATATATATATATATATATATATATATATATATATATATATATATATATAAACTCTATTGCTAGAAGATAAAAGCACAATTAAATAGAACAGCTAAAGAAAATGAAAAAACAGTGTACGTCATTAATAAAGGAGTAAAAGCTTGGTACGACTAAAGAAATCGGAAAGTAATGAATTTGCATTTAGATGTTTACTCCCTTGAATTTTAACATCGGCTAATCCTTATTATGTTGGCTGAATTGGAAGTAGATGAACAAATATCACCGCCAGTTAAAACAAGTGAAATCCTAATTTACAAAATGACTTCCCACTTTGTGATCGATATGCATCCCCGTTCTTGTTACTGCGCTATTAATAAGCAGTGTTTACCCCACATTTCTTGATATTCATGCATTAAATAATCGCTTTAGAAATGGAGGGAAGCAAGCCAACTCTTGTAGATAGTTGTTTTAAAGCGCTTTTTACTGATCTTCTGATCCATTAACCTTAAGTTGTTTGATTTAAGCTCGGTTCAGTTATGGTTTATCGATTTTAGTGTCAAGTTAAAATGGTTGACTGCTTATCATCCAAAAAAAATTAGTTTATAACTGTGCGCTACGTTACCGCGTTTGTATTTGAGCTTAAACAGGAAAGTTGCTGAATATTGAAATGCCTTCCATCGAATTTATGTGAATGCAACGTGGTAAAAACTATGATTAAAAATAAACGGCGTGAGGTCTTTTTATGTTAAATGGCAACATTTTTTTTCTGCACTCCTCCATTCCTCAAGTCTTGGAAGGTACAAACAAATACCCATTCAAACCGCAATTTAAATTTATTACGATCTTACTGCATATGTACAAACGCATCACTACTTCAAATTGAGTAGATTTTGAATTGAATAATACAGTAGGCTACTTGAATATGTGACTTTGGACTGAAAAAATACAGACAAAAGCTAAGCTGATAAGCACAACAATGCTTACTTCTTTGCAAAATCTTCCTGATAATTAATCATGTACTTGCGGAAAGAACAACGAATTGAAATACTAATGATGATCGGATATGCTGATATGAGAAGGACCCAGAAGAGGTTTGTGTCTTGTTTAATGAAATGCATCCAGAACGAAGGATTACTCACTCTACAGTAAGCAAAATGTTAAAAATAAGGCAAAGTGTAGAAGAGAAAAACAAGTTACAGATGGTGAAGCTCTTGATGTTTTATTATCAATGGAAGAAAACCAACATTTATCTACTCGCCAGCACATTGTGTAAGGCAGGTAGTGAATTACCTAAATCGTGAATTTCCAGGAAGATGGATTGGCAGAAGAGAAAGTATTGAATGACCACCAAGATCTCCTGGCCTGAACACCTTAGACTTTCTTGTGAGGATATTTGAAGAGCAGAGTTTACAAGGACAGACCAAGAGATCTTGAAGAGTTACAGTGATGAATTGGGCAAGAAATGCAGCTGATAATGTGAACAGTGTTGCTGGAAACGTCATGGCATTTTTCGGTAAATGGAGGCCATTTTGAGCACCATTTAAAGTGAATTTATGATGTGCTATAACACACCACCACTAATTTTATTATGAATGTGTTTTTTTGTTTTAAATTTCATGTTCTGTAATACGCCCTAATACATTTAAATCTCAGTTTAAAAAATCATCTACCTGTACGTTCCGAGACCTAAGAACCAAAATATGAAAAAATTGACATAAAAGAAGTCACGCCCTATTCACAATCATAGTAATATGAAAACGTGGTGATATCGTACAGCTTTTCTAAAAAATATCACTTCACAAAACTATAACAAAGTTAGCAAGCATTGTTCTATTCGTTTCATTCGCCCATTATTTTATGATTAAAAGGCTACTGTGAACCGAAATTACCAAGTTTGAAACAGCTGAAATGTTTGGTGGTGGAGTATAATATGAGATTTAAACAACAGCTATAAATTTATTCGTATATAATGCTTTATTAACGACCAAAACAGCACGGATATTCAGAAGTTCAACTTCTGATTTTATTTTAAGGGGCAGTATTGAGGGTTTTGTAAGTGGCGTCATAGTATTGTAACTCTGGTCCATTTTAAAATGTTTTACTGTCACTTATTAATCTAGTTCAATTTTCACCGATAAATCCTTAGCACACTCGTCACTTCGCTAATATGAACTAATTCCATCGTGACGTATGGACATAACGAAATACGTCCGATTAGCGCCTTCTTATATATATATATATATATATATAAAATAGCTCGCTCGTCTCATCTTGTAGCTACCGACAGACTGAGGATCGACCTGAGTATTTTTGGCGAGTGCTACGACAGCCTTTCGCAAACGGACTAGTTTAAGAATCGGTTGTTCAGGATGTGGATAGGAGGAAGACTGTTGCTCTACGGTTGTGTTACAGGATTCTGCGGCCCTTTACCTTTCTTTTGCTTTTCAAAACTTAATTTACGTTGGCGCTTGGGAAACATTTAGAAGCCATTTAGGATTCGACACAAATGGAGCTTAGCTTTAATTTCTGGTAGAAGACAGACTCCCTTCGCCACAGCGTCCGCTTATGTAACCGTAGAAAAGTTCCAACACGTTTGTCGTCGAACCATCCAGAAAACTCCGGTTATCTAAGAGCGATAGGCTTGATGTGTTTTTTACGCTGGACCAGCGTGCAGCGTATCTGTTCACGGTTCCGACTTTCCACCGTCGATCTCCGGATGACCTTGGGCATAGCCGCTGCGTCAGAATGAGTTTTATGTTCTTTCTTAATTAGCCATTAGTAGAAATACAGAAAAACATTACCATGTAGTATCAAATATATCACCGGCAGTCGTTACCGTAATTCGTTCATAGACGAGGGGATATAGTGCGAAATCTAAAGTATCAATTATACTTGAAGACTGGGAAAGGTAAAAAAGAATGAGGTGGTGTCCATTTCTGCTCGCTCTGTAATCGCTTTTACCAAATACTGCACTTCCCGGCATTGAACCGCATCAGACTTCTCAAAAACTATAGGAAAAAGTTGTGCACAGGAGTTTAAAAGAAGAGTATGGACAATCGCATATTAAATATTACTGGCCAAAAGCTAGCTGAATATTTAATTACAATTGAAAAGTTAATTCTTCAAGGTTTGCAGTAAATAATGCATGACGTCAAGCCTGTAGTGCTTAAGAACAAAGAGTCTGCCGCTGATAACAGTGTGCTCCTGGGCTCTTGCAGAAGAGAATCCGATAACATTGTGGGAGCAGTATGGTGAAGAGAATATATGAAGCTGGGCGGGGAAACACAAATCACATCTTAAACGATCCACGAAACGGTGAGTTAGGTATAACGACATACGAACAGGTATGAGGTAGAATTTAACAAACTTCTGCTCATCGGGCGACTGCATATTCAGGTCAGTAAAGATGAAGCTTCCTTAATTTATGGTTTAACGTACTGAGCAATTCCAGTGATACGGTTGGTACAAGGTCACTAACGATGGGTAGACACATTTTTTAGTTTTAGCATATGTAGTTAGAGTAAGTAATAAAAATAAGTATTTTATTTTTAAATCGTGCAATTATTTGCAATATTAAAAAACGTGGTATTGCACTCGAATTCTCAATTTCAACCTTCTGTTCCTATTCGGCCAACTTCTTAATAAAGTTAAATCTTCATGACACACTTATACATTTCACTGTAGGTATAAGATGAATACAGTAAGGTAAAGCGAAAATCAAATATTTTAAAAGTAATGCTTTGTGATGGCTTTAAAATCCCGTTCTCTTTGCATAACTACAAAAAGAAAAAAGAAAGCGGGGAGGGGAGAATAGCAATTTGCTGCGATTAAAGTACTTGAAAATACAAACAAATAATAAAGAGTCAACGCTTATATATACTAGTATAATAAAATTATATAGATTCTTGAACGAGATGTGCATTTTCTGTGTCGTAAGATTGTCTATCGCTTATGGTTTATACAATGGTCATTCAGAATGAAGTTATCTTCACAGTCTATTCTCATAAAATTCCAGATACACGTTCTATCTGCCTTACAAACTTTTTGAGAAAGTAAATAACTGCATTTTTACAAGGGTATTTTGAAATGGGAGATTTTCTTAAGTCTTGAGTCACATCTTTGTAAAATACTCAACTTATATACCAAGTTTAGCATATATAAAATTTTTCATTTTTGAGTTGTACTGTTAATGGAACACACATGCACGTACCGTATTTTTCAATTCCCTTTTCTATTTAGGAAATATCAAAATATGCATTTCCGGCGAAGTAGTTTATCTGGATACAGTATTCAGATGGGGCAAGAAGGCTACTATGCAACTGAGGCTTTTACTTGCTGAATGAAAAAGCCATGCGAATGTGAGGTTATTTTTTTCTAAAAATTATTTATTCAATGGTTATTTATTACCAGTAAAGTATGTATGTATATATATATATATATATATATATATATATATATATTGGTGGAATGAAAATATACTTCACCTACTGGCTATAAGTTTGTGCTAGCTGTACTAGGAAATATTGCTTCTTTTGCTTTAGATGAGGTTGCTTAATTGGTGGATTTTTAACTACTTGTAGCTGAAAATTGTAAACATCTTAACTCAGATTCATAATTTATTAAACCTCGGATGTATTAATAGCACACCAAAGCTTATAGGAATCTGATTCTCCCGTGAAAGAACTTTACATATTGTTGTCGGAATCCTTTCAACTCTTATGATATGGAAGGCAAAGAAGCTTTCTTTTATTCGAAGATCCATCATCGAAAGGGGATGGAGGTACGCTATTTCACACACTAACACGATGCATTATGCATTATCTGGGATATAGTCAGTATCATTTTCCGCTTTATCGCCGTGATACGGACTCTCCAGACGATCGACACTAAAGTGATGCCATTGATCAGCATCTGGAAAATAAAATGTGCCAAACATCATCTCTTTCTCGCGTCAACAGTCCTTTGTCAAAGCACCGAGATTCTTTTGTTCTTTGGGCGTTCTTCGCTGTTGCTTCAATTGAGAGAAATTGTTTTATAACCTTTGTGTTGTATATATACCTAACCTTATTTTGTATTTTCTTTGGTTTTCACGTTTCTGCTGTTGATAAGCTGTTTCTTCAGAAAAATCTGAAAGAGATGATACAGTGACAATAAGGAAAACGCGAGTGCTTTCCTTATATAACTGGAAAGAAATGGACAAAATAAAATAGGTGTCTTTCAATAACATGTCCTTCTATTTAGTAAAATGAAATACTGCAATGGAATATAGTTATATATATAGTTTCTGATGTTTGCATTTGGATTTTTTCTGCTGTGTACATACCATTCTTATAAATTTCCTTTCTTTTATCTGCCTCATGTTAATGCAGGTAATAATTTACAGTAATTTTCTTAGTGCATACTCCTTGTACGTATACGGGTAATAAGGAAATACAGTAGGCTTAAGCGATAGTCAACTCTTTTTCGAGCTGGTTTCAATGTGCTTTGACATTACGTTCTGTGTGCCTTTTCCGTTTTAATCTTCTGCTTTCTGGGTCTGGTAAGTAACCGGCAGGAATTTGCTGAACCAGATGGTTGCTGTGATGGTCGAACGATTGGCAGAGGCTTTTATAAGTATTTGAAGTATATGTATTCAAAAATTCAGACGGATATGTCTTCAAAATGGTTTACCTCAACAAAAATCTAACAAAAGATGATCTACATTTTAGACTAAGATTTTTATCTCTTACGGTTTTCCAGTTACACAAAGGTCAGAATAAAAATACATCAGAGGCTATTCCCAGAAAATGATATGCATTTCATTTATCATGATTATATCTAAAATGTCTAGTACATTTTAATCAAATTATAGAGCTATTTTTTATAAAATCGATTTTACAAAGTCTTGTTCATATACAGGTAGTTTAGGGTGGGAAACATTTTTTAATTTTTTTAATCTTCATGTTAGATGGAGGACGCTGAACCTTAACACTGAGTTTAGAATTTAATTGGATTTCCATTTTTGAGCTGTACTGTTTTGTAATGCTGGACGGTGTCACAAAGCATGCATTTCCAATTAAATTTCGGTATAGAACTTACCCACTGTAAGCATATAATAAAGTAAAAATAGTATGCAACGTGCACGTTTTAAACATACGACCGAACCTTGAAAATAGAACATGCGGACTCGTCTCGTATTTTCAAAGTTTTCTCAATATTGTTATAAAGTCCTTTTCATATATCACAATTCTATTTCATACATTTCTTCCAGAACTGTTATTAAGTTTAAAAATAGAAATACTTGAATTTAAAGCAATCAATTCCCAATATATACGCCTTTTAATATCCACTTAAGAGTGTTGGCAGACTGTCGAATGTCAGATGTAGTAGACGTAATGATTCATAGATCCATTAATTTTAAAGGTGATTTTCTTTCCATTTTTATTGAAAATATTCTCCCTGCCGTCTACCTGTACCACGTAGAGGAAATGTTACATTTCATTCAAAATGCATATTAGGAGTATCGTTTTGAGGTATATTGAATAACAAGGATATGTGCATGGATGCGCGCGCCTTCTTTGTGTAGATTAAACAAAAATGTTGCTTAAACTTCAAAATTGAAAAGTTCTCTTTTATAAACACCATCAAGAATCTTAGAAAGTATAGATCACATGTTTTTAATAGCCACAACCAAACGGTTGAGAAAATGCAAGCGTGTGAACTAAAAAGAATTTGAATATATATATCCCGTTTCGGGTATTCGTAGGCTAAAGATACAGAGGAAAGGGAAGTGCAGGCTTTGTGTACATGTGAGTACAAAGTACAGAACTTCGCTTTTGTCATCGTCTCGCATGATGACTTCGAGAATCTAAAAGGACTTTCGATTTTAACAAGTATCACATTTAAGCGCTGAACAGAAGTGTAGTTTATTTAAATGAGTGTTTAATTATAAATACAAGGCTTAACTTCTAAAAATTATAATAAAATGTTTGAATTCCAAAATAATGTCATATTCCAGACACTGTGGCGCCGAATGTTTTCCAACTCTGAAGATTAGAAGGCATGTTTTCGTGAAGAAACTGCCAGAACGGATTTTATTATTTGTACTAAACTTTGGAATGAAACTTGGTTCCTCTTTGATATATGTATCACTCTAGCGAGCAATGGATCGCACAAATAATGTCTTAGTGAAAATAACAAGAATGAAACTGGTCGACAAAGTTCTCACCGCTATTCATATATCTTCTTGCAATACTTGTTTTTAAAATATGTTACAGATGCATAAGAAAAGTAACTTTTGACTTGACAATAACATGGGTTATGATCACGGTAGAAATGGAATTCGAGGTAAAAATAAAAAGGATATAACGTATTATAATCCTCATGTCTTTCTCTGCATACATTACTGTAAACTATTCTACAAAAGTTTATTTTATATCTGTTTCGTGTTGCTAGACATAAGACTTTGCAGAACTTTTTTTTTACGAGTTACAAGAGTAACACGCGATACTTTTAAAAGCACGTCGCTAAAGATGGCCTTCAAATACCCTTCGTTTTGCATGAGTACGAAAGTAATGAATAGTAACGTAACAGTTGAAACAGGAATACAATGTTTAATAATTCAAAATATATCTAGCAAATGATCTAAGTTTTGGCACAATGGTGCTATATACTTTTGTGTACATAGTGAGTTTTTGTCTATCTCTTTACGGTCATACAAAATTCATTCATGGACTATTCACAGAAAACTCTGCTTCACTTCATTTATCATAAAACTATTCTAAACATACTGAATTTTAATCAAAATTGTTAGTCATTTTTGGGGGAATCAAAACTTTCAAATATTTTCCATGTAAAGAATAGGGTGAGAGATTTTCTTGCAAATCTTCATGTTGCATCCTTTCAAGATTCTAAACTTAAATGCCATTTAACCGCTTTTCGTTTGTGTTATTTGTGGTTCTGTTTTCACACAGGCCTTTCTAAAATTGTTCTTTTTGGATTAAGGGAGTCCGAAAACGTTTACTTCATTGACATTTTTGATGGAATACAATACTTCTTGTACGCAGCAGGAAGAAAACGCATTACGTGAACAAAGAAGTTGCTACCAAGTTTTCAGGTTTTTTACACTCCCTCAATTAAAAAACAATTGGAAAACGCTACGCGTGTTTCAGTAAAGTTAACTCAAAGAAAATTCCCTTAAATGCTGATTTTGATGTTTAAGTTCTGTGTGTGTTTAGGAAATAGTCCTCATTTTCAAGAAACAGTCCTCATTTAAAATACATGAAGAAATTTCCTTTCTTTTTAGTGGTCATATCGGCGGCTGTTTTCCTTTGGAACATTTCAATGGTGTTCACCTGTAATCGTAGGGTTGTATCGTTAGATCACACACATTCCCACTCTCATTCATACTTCCGGACTCTAGGGAAGATGGGGAATCATCTTGGATGGAGAAAAATCCCCACCCCCAGCCGGGATTTGAACCCGGGACCCCTAGTACGGCATGCAGGAGCTCTACCGACTGAGCTACGGAACCAGCCCAAAAATGTCATTATTTTTTATTTTATCCAAATGACTAACGATTTGGATTAAAATACTATGTGCCAAATAAAACGTTTTTCTTGCATTTTCTGCGAATAGCCCGTGAAGTCCTCTTCTTTCTGAATGATTTTTGTATGATCCATAAAATGTAAGATATAGAGAAATTCCTACTACACAAAATATGTAAATCTCATTCTAGGTTCACATACTATCACGTTACAGTCAAGTTAGCTATTTCAAAGTTATCCTTTAATATTATTTGAAGAAGTTTATATTCTTGGTACACACGTCCCTGATGCATGTTTATAATTTCAGCTCTTTTGAATATTGTACATTGCTGAGTTGGTTAATTTTGTGGTACATACTAAGATTTTTCAAGTAATAAGTCGCTGCTTGTTTATTACTCGTGGTGTATACAAAGAGCATGGAGTTTCAAAACGACCTCATACCGACTGCTTCTTATACCAACACGTATACCAAAATACCCACGAGATAAGAGGAAAAAATAACGGCAATATTTTAATTTCGTAGGCTTTGTACATGCGATTTTGCAAGCTTAAGTCATATAGTAATTTCGGAAGGAAATGTTCAGGCCTATGTATAGCGCAACTCTCAGACATTTCCTGGAGTTTCGATCACGCCAACTAGGCCCTTTACACCCAGTTGGCGGTTTTTAGTTATGAGGAGCACGCCTCTGTTAACGAGCTCGTAGAACATCTTAGCGAGCAAATGTTTCCGCCGCAGAACGGTCTATTCCGCGTTCGTCTCCCAATCCCCGTCGACGTCCTGTGCCATGGTAGACGGATGACTGCCGGAATGCAATCCATGCTCGCAGACGTGCTCTTAGGGTTTTCCAACGCCATCCAACCCTGGAGAACCTTATTCAATTCAAAAAGATGCGTGCCAGGGCTAGACAAGTTATTAAGCAGAGCAAAAAGACATCTTGGAAGGCTTTTGTGTCATCTTTCAATCATCATACTCCTTCCTCTGTAGTATGGGATAGGTTAAGGCGCGTGACCGGAAAATCGACACACATACCGATAGCTGCTTTGAAAACTCCGTCAGGAGTTGTGGATCCGCTGGACGTGGCTAACACCCTTGGCAGTGCTTTCGCTCATGTGTCTAGCTCCGATCATTATGCACCTGAGTTCCTCACAATTAAGATCCAGGTGGAATCTCAAGGTTTCTGCTTTCTCTCTCGAAACCTTGAAGACTGCAATCGCCTGTTCACCATGGCAGAGCTAGAACACGCACTTTCATCCTCTCGACTATCTGCACCAGGACCAGATGGTATCCACGTACGATTCTTACATCTCTCTCCTGAAGGGAAGGCTTTCTTACTCGAGGTCTATAACCGTATCTGGGTTGACGGCAGTTTTCCTGATAAGTGGCGGGAGGCCACCATTATTCCAATTCTGAAACCCGGGAAGGACCAATATCTGCCTTCCAGCTACCGCCCTATTTCCCTCACCAGTTGCGTCTGCAAGGTGATGGAACGCATGATCAATGGGCGGTTGGTGTGGTGGCTGGAAACTCACAACTTACTGACGAACATCCAGTGTGGTTTCCGACGTCGCCGTTCGACAGTAGACCACATCGTGTCGATGTCGACACAGATCATGAACGGTTTCTTGCAGAACTATCAGACCGTCGGCATATATTTCGACCTCGAGAAAACTTATGATACCTGTTGGCGTGCAGGTCTATTACGCACCCTGCACAGCTGGAATATTCGTGGACGCCTACTCGTGTTCCTTCGGGAGTTTATGAACGATCGCGTTTTCCGAGTAAGGGTCGGCTTGGTCTATTCAAACCCCTTTATCCAAGAGAACGGGATCCCACAAGGATCGGTATTAAGTGTGACACTGCTATTGCGATTAATTGTATCTCTGACTGTGTTCCTCGAGGAGTTTCATCGTGCTTATTCGTGGACGATTTCGCCGTCTACTGTACTTCTCAGCGTACTGCGTTCCTGGAGCGTCGTCTATAGCAATGCCTGGACAACCTTCAGGACTAGAGCTCTAAGAACGGCTTTAAGTTCTCCACTGAGAAGACAGTCTGCGTTAACTTCTGGCGCCGCAAGAGTCGGTTATCACCCATCCTCCGACTAGGTGGCCATGTTTTACCATTTGCCGATGAAACAAGGTTCCTCGGACAAGTTTTTGATAGAAATCTAAGCTGGTCGTCACATATAATGCAGTTGAAAGCACGAGGTGAGCGGTCTCTAAATATCTTGAGGATACTTAGTGGGAAATCATGGGGAGCGGATCGTGCTGCGCTGCTACGTCTATATCGCACACTGGTCCGTTCCAAGCTGGACTATGGTTGGATCGTTTATCGTTTATGCTTCAACTCGTCCATCTGTGCTGAATAAATTACACCCAGTACATAACTCTGGCCTTCGATTAGCTACTGGGGCCTTTCCAACCAGCCCAGTTGTAAGCCTATACGCCGAGGCGGCTGAACTCCCTTTGGAATATCGGCGGGACGTTTTGTTAGGCAGTTATGGCTGTGGATTAAGCACATTGCCTTCGCATCCGACCTTTGTACCTTTCTTTGACACCTTTTTTGACATGCGATACAGGAACACTCGGTTATACCCAAAGCCGCCAGGTTTTCGTTTCCGCGATCTTCTTAGGCGGCATGCACTTGAGCTACCCAGGATGCTCCCTAGGGGTGAACGAGTGTATCCTCCTTGGTTACGTGCAGATCCTCCTGTAGATCTTAGAATGACTGTGCATAGCAGGTCTACGACGCCTTTGAGTGGTATTCGCAGTCTGTTTTTAGAGTTTTTATCGAGCTATAGAGATTTTATTTTACTTTATACTGACGGGTTCAAGAGTTCTGCCGGTGTTGGATGCGCTTATGTTCATAGAGCCAAACCCTTTCCATTCGGTCTCATGGCAGTACCTCCGTCTACACCGCAGAGCTCCATGCAATACACCGGGCCATTGTATATGTTCGCCGCAGAAGCTGGGATAATTGCTTTATCCTAAGCGATTCCCTTAGCGCGTTGCAGAGCCTTCGTGAGCTGTACAGTCCACATCCACTTGTACAGCGTATCCAGGACGCCCTCCACGTTTTACACGCCACAGGCGTAAGCCTGGTGTGTGCATGGGCTCCTGGTCACGTTGGTCTACCAGGGAATGAACGAGAGGATTCGGCGGCTAAGCTTGCGACTATTCAGCCTGAGGTTACCCTAGCGATCGTTACCTCGGAGGACTTCCGTCATATATTACGGAGCACTGTGGTATCCCTCCTGGCACGCAAAGTGGTCCGCTCTGCGCGGGAATAAACTACGGTCAGTGAAGGACGATCCTGCTCGTTGGGTAACCTCCTGCCGTCCGTCCCGTCGTGAGGAAGTACAATTAGCTCGGTTGCGCATTGGCCACTGCTGTTTTACTCATAGCCATTTTATTACATGGGACCCTGCCCCAGTTTGTCCGCACTGTGGCGATGCCCTCTCGGTCAGCCATGTTTTAGTAGTGTCTTAACCTGACTCGTCTTCGCCGGTCTCTCCAGCTACCGGCAAGCATGGCGATGAGCAGGAAGCGGTGGCCAAAGTTTTTAGATTATTTTTAACCCTGTATTTTAGAATTTAGTCATGTAAGTTTTATCCATTTTATCCTTTAACGGTTTTATCTGTTTTATCCTTTAATGGTTTTATCTGTTTTATGGTTCTAACACACTTTTAGATTGTGGCGTACACCGATGTGTTTGTTTTATTTTAGATGGACATTTTTAGCTTTGTTTTATCCAGTATTTTAGCATGATTGAATCTTTAAGGGCGCTGATGACCGCGCTTTTGAGCGCCCTAAACCCCAAGCATCATCATCATCATCATCATCATCATCATCATCATCTCAGACATTTGCCATTTGAGGAATGAGGAAAATCTAGATAGGAATTTGTCAGAAAGGAAGGTACAGGCGACCACGGACCCGCTGTTCAAGAGTATGTCGGAACTACTTCGGATCCGACGGTATGTTAATCTATGTGCTGAACGCTGCTGAAGAAGGGAGAAAAGAAACAAAAAGAAAAAAAACCGAGGTTTTTCGGATACTATTAAACCCCACGTGCTGCATACCTTCACTGCGGATCCTCGGTGGTCGACTTGGCACTCAGGTTGAATCTCTTAAATTGACTGAAGGATGGGATATTCCTGAAAAACCTCATACACCTACTTTAAGCTAATACTTCATAAGAGTTAAATGCTCACAATGGGAGCAGCCTATTATATTTTACAGCAACTAATATAGCACTATAGGCCACCGTGATAGTGATTGTTATCGTTAGATAGCTTTTTTATGTTACCGAGGCGGCTGCTGCAGGTGATCTCTTGTAGCAGTTCTCGGTAAAACGTGTTATAACTAATGTAACGAAAGAAGAAAAGCTTCACCTCAAAACAACTTTGTCACTAAAATGGTCGGCTCAAATATAACATCAGCCTTTCTTTTGCCAAATACAAGACTTATACAGACATTTGCTTCTACTATGCCTGTTTCCCTTTTGCACGCACCCTTTGTGCTGCTAATAATCTTTGTGATATACAAAATTTTCTCCTTTTACACGGAGCTGCACGCTAATACTGAACACAACTGTAACATTCACATGTAAATAGCTTCACTGCCGATTATACAGCTCAGTAATTCTTCCCCGGAACTTACTGATCCTGAATCGTTACATGTTCTGCAGAATCCTCCCCAGGGAACTTGAAACGCAGCACACTTCTGTACAATGTTCGCTGACAGATTCGTGAACTGCTCCAAGGCGCCGACTCCTCCCCACAGAGCCGCAAAAACTCGAAGCTCTAAGCACCAAACACATTGCTCTGTATTATGACTCTACTGCTGTCTCACTACTGACTGCTTCAGGCCTTGCGTCGGTTTATATATCCCAGGCGCGGTAGATGTTTCTGGAACTAGAAGCTTCTAGAAAGGTCTCTGCATAGTAAGAACGCAGTTCCGGCCAAGCCTCGTGGCCTGTGATGTTCCTAAGCGCCAATCACACCGTCCTGCTCCTGCAACTATTCATGTTAGACGGTTACAACGCAGGATCTCATATGCCTGACATCTTGTTGGGTACGATGTTAGAATTTGGCATTGCAAATGTCGGTAACACCTAATTATACAGCGTTAGACAAAGAGAGAGAGAGAGGGAGAGAGAGGGAAAGGGAGAGAGAGAGAGCGAGAGCAGCTACCAGAAACAAAGTTCGATTCGGTAAAGATCGGAAACATTCGATGACGCTTCGTTCACAATATACGCTTTGATACCACTCTGGCCGCATTTCAAAGCTATGCGATAGTTAGGGAAATGCTTCGTGGCTTGGCCGTGTGCATGGTAGCCGAGCGGTCAAACGCATGTCTCTCCTTAGTAGACCAACAGGAGTTCGAATCCTTAATGGATGTTTCTTTTCATTGTTGGTGAAATAGCAGTGCCTTATGTTTTTCTTGCAGAAGACAAATAATATTTTAAACACATTCATTTATAAAAAAGCAAATAACATTCTTGTCGTTTTCAAAATAAATGCGATGTTATTGGAAAATTGCCTTAATATTGGTTGTGTAAACACTCGGGCTCATTCGCCCGCCTCGGTAGTGTAGATGGTAGCGCGTCTGCCTCACGTTCAAAGGTCCCGAGTTCAAATCTCGGTTAGGGTGAGTTGCCTGTATAAGGTTTTTCCGGGGTTTTCCCTTATCCTGAAAGACGAATGTCGGGCAACTCTTAAGTTCTATGGACCCCGGACTCATTTGAGTATCATTTCACCCATTTCATTCATCGTCCGATATGACTTAACGTTGGATGACCTAAATTACAACAACAATAACTCGGGCTCATTCATCTGTTATGAACCTTGCTGGCACATTATGCGATGTATCCTCTCGTGAAAATTTTGCATTTGATCTCATCCATGCCCCGTAGAATTGAGGGCAGTAATAAAAGCAGAGGGTTTATATGATTTTTCCTAAAGCAATAAAACATTTGTTTCAGTTTATTTAAAAACGGTAGCCTGTTTCAGTTTTTATGTGTGAGCATAAATGCCATAAAATCAAGAAAACCTTAGCAATTGGAAGTTGTATCATAATGTGGGTAATACACAATTTGTATTTCTACAATAAAACAAATCAAAATATTTGGAATATGAGCCTTTGTAGGCGTAGCTCCTACATATTTGTCCATAACCACTCGGCTATCTGTGCACATTTAAGTAATAACTGAGACTCAATTATGAGAGGATTCAGTATGGCGAAGCTAAAGAGGCGCGTTCCATTGTAAACCGGCCTGCAAGGAAACGGCCATAGAAACGATGCGGACTTAGAAAAATATACGCTTCCAAAGTTTGTGTTTTTTTTTCTTAAGTCAAAGGGTGTACACTACTCATTTATACGAACTAAACTAATTCTGAAACTTTATCGCAACTTATAAGGCCCTTTTAAGTTATTTCAATTAGTTTTAGAGCATTACTACACTTTATTAGAATACATTGACACATTGAAATGACATCATGGCAACATTCTGACAAAGCAAGCAGCGGGAGAGATAGAGTTTGGTTTCAGCAGACATTTCCAATGTCGTACGCAATTTAAGGACCAATGTGATTGTGCAGTAAGATCAGCAGAAACTATGGAAGTGCAATGCAGCAAAGACCTTTTTAAAGCCAATGCTGGATCATTGAGCGACAAGTCTTCGCATTAGACCTGAGGTATGCATGGCATAGCTGATTCAGGTGCATCTTGTAAAGGATAAAATCTACATGCATCGCTGATGTCTTGAGACAAAGAAAGAATCACTGCAGTGGAAACACAATGATTCACCGCCTCCAGTACAAGTTTTACCCGCAACCATCAGAAGCGGAAGATAATGACCTCAATATTTTGGCATGCAGGGGCTGCTCTCCGGTTGGCTTTATGCCACATAAATCTACACTTAACTGTAATGTTTTAGCTGCTGTACTGCAGAACATAACGTCTGCAAAAAAGAACAAAGCTGGCTATAGATGTTGCCATACAGTTACATACACATAAACAGAATCAGCAGTGTTTGTAAGTAATACGGTTTACAGAAAATCTATTAATCTTTCCCAGGAACCTGGTGTTCCTCCCGGCAACTGCTGTTCAGATGTCTGAAGATAACCCAAAAAACCAGCTTAGCACAACGGACTAACAAACGGTCATTTTCAATGATATCGCTGATTGAACTAGGATTTTTTAACACTGGAAATGATTTTAAAATAGAAATAACCCGACTTAGCTTTTTCTTCCTTAGGATCTCTATTCACGAAAAATTTCCCGCTCAACCACCAGCTGCCGGGGACGGGATAAACTTTGCACTGAGGTTATTGTGCTGCTCTGAAGTTTACAATGGCTTTATCTTTGCTAATACAAGCATCTCAGATAACGCACTGATTACTCTTGGAAGAGAAAGGGGGGTACTGGCACGCTTCTCGGACAACTGCTAAACATCGGTGAGCATAACTTCAGCCAATGGAATGCGCAGGAATCACAAATGACAGATGTGGTTTCATTTTTCCCAGGGTGGATGCTCCTCCTCCCTATCCCATCCAAAAAACTTCGATATAAAAATCGCACATTGTTTTAAGTTCTCTCGTTGATGTAAATAATCATTAATTACTGAATCATCATAACAGTGAATATGTTCAAGAAATTTTGGGCCTATGGAAGAGACTGACGAGATTAAATATTTTCTTTCACGTCCCCCAAAAAATCCTGCCGGGACTAAAATATAGGAGCCTGTAGCGGTTTATTGGGATGAACTGCAGACGACGGTGTTCTAAAGGCCCCACGTTGTGGCGATCATGTTGAAGCAATATTTTACACACATGCGATGTTTGAAGACGCTATGATGATGCATTTCTCAGCTTTGGTGACGATCTAGAAGAAATATAGAACTTTCTCCTGCAACTCTGGATAAGAAGGTGCATCTGTAGTTCTTGAGCGATGAGTTCTGTTTCCTTTCCCAGGGTGGCGGTAACGGGGCTGAGAAAGTTAGTATTACAACTGTTGAAGAATGAACAAGTATACTTTTCTTGTTCAAACATGATTTAATTCTTCCGAAACATTTTCAAATTCTGATACAGATTTGAATAGTATAAATGTTGTTCGTTAACCATCGATGACCGGTGTATTTATTAACTATTACTTTCTTACACATTCGCTATTTGTGCATCTTACAGACATACTCAAATATAATCTTGCACAACCTCGGAGAGATACAACCATACGTTTTTCTCCTACGACATTCACAAACAGAAGAACAAAATCTTTTAAAACATTTAACTTCTTCTTACATTGCGTTGTCATGGTTACATCATTACCTACCTTGCATGTTATCCATTTCTCTATTTTATTACCAATTTCAATCTCTTTGACTATTCTTCTTAAAAAAAACATGAAATATCTGCTACAAGCCAAGAACTTAACAGTTCACGAGAGGAAAACTTGACAACTTTTTCTCCCCCCCCCTCCATTTTTGACCCAAGGCAATCCGCCTGGCTAATGAAACTATGAAAACTGAAATGAAGACCAAAATTTTCGCCCAGGAAATTTATTAACTAAATATGTGACAATGGATATAACGGATCAAACGCTTATCTGTCAGCTTTAATATTGAGTAGCATATGTTAGATTAAAAGAATTAGGATTACGATTTACTACGGAGACAAGTTGCGATCCATTGTACCTATGCCCCCAAGGAACACCCCTGGGAGGAAGGATGAGGTGAGAGGAGAGAGGGCGGCCGTCCCAAGGAGCCACGACGCTGCAGAGGGCACGTAACCTACACTATAATTTGAGAACTCCCCCGCCAGGCCAGGACAAGACATGCCCCACCCCTGCTGTACGGGAACTGTCCCGGCAGCCGGACCCGAAATAGTCCCAGCTGCAGGTTCAAAGACCGGCTACCGACCTACCGGAAGAGGAAGTAGTTTTCCTCGGGGCACATCACCCTGCCATGCGTCGCCGAGACGCCCGCCGATATTTCTTACGCTGAAAGAGACCACTAGATGAGAGGTGATGTGAAACGATAATGGAAATGAGATGGAGGAACAGAAAATTAGGAGGATATAATTACTCTATCCAGCTTTCGCCTAGCGACCCGGGAACCCCCCCCCCCCGAAAAAACCCATGGGTCAGATAGTTTGGCCACGGGATTCAAACCCGGACCTCCCAAATGCGGGCCACAGGCGAAACCGCCTAAGCCATCCCGCTCGGTAGATTAAAAGAATGTTTAATAGTTTAATTATTTTAGTTATATCTATTTTTTTTCTAGAACAGAAATAAAAGGGCCAGAAAAGAAATTCAAGGCAAAAAAGTAACATAAAATCGAAAAAAGACCTAAAACTTAAAAAACAGACAAAAAATATACCCTATAAAACTAGAATTTGTAAAATCAGAAGCTCGCAGGGTTATATTTAAGAATAATGCACACTGCATAAGGCAAAAAATCACTATCAAAATGCGGACCCTGGTAACAACTAATGACTTACAACCCATATTTAGTGAAATCCTTTGTTGCACTTTCTATTGATGAATAAAGGTAAATATTTTGGATTTCTCTCTGAGATGGTTTATGTAGTCGTGTACATTGTATGTTCGTGGTTCACTTGAATTGCCTAGTTTCTTTACCTCGTTCATATGCATTCCACTCTAAAATACGATCGTTCTCAAGAAAATAACCCATTTCAAATATTTTTTGGTTTTATTTTCTGCAAAATGGCTGTAACAGTTTTGATTAAAATGTCCTATATTGGAGTATAGCAAATGTATGTCTTTAATTTTCTGGGAATATTATTTGTTATGTTTATTCGGAAGGAATTTCTTAACGAATTATGTAATATATTTATTTCGTAAAGGTTTATCTTTGATTAAATAAAGTGCCTAAATAGAAACGAACTTTTTAAGAATAATTTGCATACCTGCTAATAATTGGTAAAGGGAAAATAATCAGGTAAATGAAATTTTTTTTCAATACTGATTAAAATATATTTCCTGCTCTACGCTTTTGGCACCAAACTTTTCAGAGGAATAATGCAAGTGAAGATTCAGAAAATTAATTTTGAATTTATTGAGAATACCAAGGATTCTGAAGGATCGTTCATTTCAGCGAATCTCCAACACATGACCATAGGTGACTCTTAGACGTTGTTCAGAGAGCTTTTTAAATTCGAATGAAAATGTAATTAATTCTACCTATCTTCCTCGCTTTTTATTAAATTATTCTAAAGTGTTTTAGAAGATTTGAATATATTAAATCCTACATTTAGCCCTTAAACTTGTAATTTGCTACAGTTCTGTTGTATTAGCGGGTATAAAATCCCTTGGTATTCAGTAAAAGGATCTGAAACATCCGAAGAACGTCAGCCGAAGTTATAGCAATTCTGTATAATCTATATTGTGACTTTTGGGGTTCGTAGAATTAAAAGTCCGAGTTGTAGATTGTTCAATTCTCACGTAATATTACGTCACATGCACACAGTCTACCAAGGCCAATGACAATAACAATCAGTTCTCGTTACAACAACACTCTACGCTTGCGTCTCCTCTTGGAGAGTCGTCACCTTCTTAAATACCTCATTGATAAATTCGAGAGATTCGTGGAACAAATAGAAAACAACTATTCTCTGTCAATCCAGATATCACTAGAACCTTCCAAACGTAAAACCCTAGCTGTGCCGGCAGGTCCTTTATCTCAGCTATATTTATTTACCGGCTCTTTGTGCTCACTAGCCGCGCTATCGTAGATAACGGGTTCGCGACAATATGTATCCCTTGACAGTGAAATAGCCATCGGTTGGAACAGTCCTGAAATGTTTTATATATTGAAAGTAAGTGATATTTCGAACGCGTGTATCTATGCACTATTTAGTTTGTTATTCAATAATACAAAAACTACACCTTAACATACACCTACAACGAAATAAAGATGCACCTGGTGAATATGAAGATTCCCCACTTCTATACCACCAAGATAGCCATTTTGGAAAAGACATGTAATATGAAGTCATTGAGAATGTAACTCTTAATTGTAATCGGCTGCCTCATTTATGGTGTTAGATGGACAGTTTTCTACATTTATTATAAATTAACATATAATGGAAACAGAGAAAAAATTCTTCTTGAGAGTTATTAACGCGTATCCTACCGGTATAAGTAGAATCTGCCTGAAGAGTAAATGCAGAGGGTCAACTGTGGAAACTTGCCTAAAAACAAACACATAAGCGGTATTACGATACCATTCGCAGTGCATGCCCTGTACTGTTCGGCAATACTGAAGTGCAACAGTTCAGTCTCTTACAATGGACTGGTTCAAATCAAGTCAAAATAAAACACTGTCCATCGAAGTCATACACCCGCAAAGTAGAAAATTGATATTCAATGTGCTACAGTTTGGTAAAGAAGATAAATGTAAAGGTCTAATTATTCCGTTAAATAATATTATAAAAAGGAAAGCAATGGCAGTGGGAAAAAGTGAACGAACTGTGTGTAATATAGTGAGAGAAGTTCAAATTCAAAGCGTAGGGGAATGAAACTTTCTACTAATGGCAAACATCGTCGCATCCAAAAAGGTTCGAACTCGATGTGTTTGAAACATGTGTCGTGCACAGATCTTTTCGAACAAAGAGGAGAAATTCCTCCAATACAAAAAACCCTGAATGCGGTTAAAGAAAAGATACCTTTTGAAGTTAGGTCACATTCTGAAGAATACGTAAAAGGCATGGAATATCGATTTAAATTTAGCAAGTGCAAAAATTTGCGTCATGTTAGGTACACTTTCTGTTTTGATGGTCAGACCATGCTACACTAGCGACATTCTCTAAGTATTGCACTAATTCGCCAAATAGGTAATATGTTCTGATTGCAAAATCTTGATTGCGTACATAAACGTACTGCTTGGAATGAAATATCCGCGACATTTGTCTTATTTTACATGCCTTTTTGTGAAATAACTATTTAATACTGAGATCTGCAACTAAGAGTTAAAGCTTTTTTTGCAAACATATTGTTTTATAACTCCATTGAATTCACATTAAGTTACAAATACTGTAGATTACTTTTAATCGTTTGGTAGTTTCTCCTATTTACCCTCCTCGTATGGAGATCTTACAAATGGGCGCTTAGGATCAGATGCCTCTTCGAGGAGCAGAGCATGTCGTGATCAGAGAGAACGTCCAAGACGGATGATATAGTCCGATACCTTCTATGAAAGTAACAAGGGGATGATAGAAAATGACGGTGAAATTGATGAAAGAAAAGGAAATCGATGAAAAGAAAATCGTGATGAGAGGAGAAACCACGGAAAGCCATGAAAACCGAAGGATATATTGAACGGTCGAGGGTAATCGACCCGAATAAGAATCTCACATATTACTGCTGAGTCAGCACATTGGGTTGTCTCAAAGGATTAAATCCCCTAAAATTTCTCTTATACAATTCGGAAAAAATTTAAATTTAGGGAGGAAAATCCCTAAACTAGCAAAAGTAGGTGCCTTGCGTAGGAGGAGAGGGAAGTCCAATTACTGCGGGAATGAACTTCCGATTACAAGGAAAACGAAAGTGAAGAGGGGGGAGCTCTTCAATACCGAAAATTGAAGCATTTTGATTGCCCATTGTTCGAAGAGCAACATTACGATACGTGCCTATAAAAATACTGAATTGCTGTACTCTAATTATTATTTTTAAAAACTGGCTATTTCTATTTGAAATACCGAAGAGTACAATTTTAAAATATGTATAATCTGTTATTACATAACTAATTTTTCTCTTCTGCAAACCATTCTTAAAAAGGCTTATTGTTCTATTTACGTTTGGTCAAATCCAGATGAAGTTCTTACACATTTAAACACCTAGAAGTATACGACGGATACACTAGGGTAAGATATAGACGGTTTTATAAAAATAGGGTGGTTATATTGTCGCGAAGCCGTTGTCTACGCGGCTTGTGTACACAAAGAGCCGGCAAATAAATATAGCTGAGATAAAGGACTTGCTGGCATAGATTAAGTTACGCTTCTGGAAGGTGATAGAGTATTCGGTTTCTTTATTGTTCTGGAACAGTCTCGAATTTATCAATGAGGTATTTAAGAAGGCGACGAATCACCAAGAGTTAGTCCTGAACAGATGTTGTAACAGGAGAGTTGTAAACAGATGTAATCGGAACTGTTTTTTATTGTCCTCGACCTTGTTGTGGTAGACTGTGTGTGTTACGTGAGAATTGATTAGAGCGTATTTCTATGGAAATAAACATTCGGAATATCTGCAACTCGGACTTTTACTTCTAAGAACCCACAAAATCACAATATGATAGCTCTGAAATTTTATGTACTTTGCATAAACAAAAGAAACCGACATCAAGTTACCACTTAGGCAAGTAATTGAAAATTGAACCAATAAAATATATTTCTGTAACGTTTAACCCACAAAAATATTTCAATTTTTGTGTGGCTTAACAACATATATATTTTTGCGTAATACAATTTTCTTTTAACTCTTAAGAGTCAACAATTATACAAAATTCATTCAGAATAAAGAGGATTTCATAGGCTATTTCTTCTGTTAGGAAAGACAATAGCTTACGGAACTGTTATATTCATCAAAATAATTTTTTCAGCAAAAAGTAAAGAAACATTTTCCTTTTAGAATGTAATTTAGATTTGGGAAATTTTATAGAAAAGTTTCGTGGAAGACCCTGAATTTAAATGCCAGTGTTCAACTTTTATTTTTAAGTCGGTTGAAACACAAACATTATTTATTCAGAGAGATTCAAAACGTGTATTTCGAAATAACTCGATTGGAATACTATAATTCCTTTGCTTGAGGTAAATAGTAGGGAAAATAAGACATTCATGTACTAATAAAGCAATGAGAAATGCAAAGCGTGTCAAAATGTCATAAATTACCAAAAGACTTGGTAAATGTTTACAATTTGCTTCTTAGGTTAGTTCTACTTAGTAGTTGTCCACACTCCAACGCCTACCATTTTGGACACTGATTTTATTTTTTAAGAACAGCTGCTCTATAAGGAAAGGGGACAGAAAAGCAAAGAAAAGCTTGTCTCAGAGAAACTACGTTACCAGGTACATGCAGAGATTCAGCAAGTCAGGAATCCAGACTGACAACTCATGAATAATAGCAACATCTAGATGGATCCAAATTGGACGAGACGTAACCTATCCATCTCCACTAATCAGCATTCTCTTTCCCATCGCTGTTACCCCATAACATATTAATGGACTCTGTAATGTTTAAAGGGAAGGCGATGCGTTTATTTGGGCATTTTAATATAACATTTATTAGCCCTCACTCTGTTTGTTGGTATCAATGTTTAGTAGTAGGGGTTAACGCTCGTTCTTACATACGACTCCGAGCGAGGTATTATCGCAGTAACACGTACCACTCATTCGGTAGGTCGTGGGTTCGTTCCTGACCTTTCTAACTTTTAGATTTCTCTAGCTCACTAGGGAATGCTAGGAAGATTAATCACATCCTCCGAATTTCTTGTCCCTAAATTTCACCTCTTTTCTCATTGCCCTTCATCCTGCTTGGATGTTTCAGGATAGTATAGTATGTATAAAATGTCATGAAAGTTCTCCCCCAGCACAGATGCACAACGTTACTAAACGGCCCACTGGCAGTATTGACAAAAGTGAGGGCCAGTGTTACTGTTAACAACATGTATGTGACTGCGGCGAGTCCTGATACATCTAGTTTCTTGCTTCTTCACCACCTCTAAGAGGCAGGAGTCTCGGTAAGGGATATCATATACAATTCGGATTAGGACTTGTCTGTTCCGAAAACAGGCAATTCACAGATGATCCTTACACCTCTTTCTACGCCGTCCAATATTTCTTCTCCCTTTAGGTTTGCATTCATAAAGTTCCTTAGGTATACGTCCTTGCTTCATCCATGTCATATGCTCGTGCCATTTATTCTTATACTGATCTATCTTCTGCAGCATTTCTTCAATACCTCTGTTCTCGTATTTCCTGGCTGCTTTCGTGATCTTGCAGACGGAAACCTGCCAATGGTCTTAACAATCTTTTTTTCTCTCTTTTTTCTTTTTTCTTTTCATTTATAGCCCGTCTTTAACTCCAATGGTCATATCGGCGGCCGTTCTCCTTTAGAACATACTTTGTTGTTAACTCGTATTCGGTGGTTTTTAATCATTAGATCACGCACACATTCACACTGTCATTCATACTTCCAGACTCTGGGGAAGATGTGGAATTAACTTTGGTCGGAGAAAAATCTCCACCCCCACCGCCGGGAATCGAACCCGGGACCCATAACACGGCAGGCAGGTGCTCTACCGACTGAGCTACGGGGCGAGCCTTAACAATCTTATTTCTGTTGCTTCAAACCTTTTTGCCAAACTAGTTGTTAATACCCAGATTTGTGCGCCTTAAAGCAACATAAGCACGGCCAGCACTTTATAAAATACAAGGATCGTACCCTGCCTTACTCTTTTGTACTCACCATTTGTTGTAACTTAAATATTTATTTCTTCTTAAAGTACAAGTAGGAAACGTCACAACAACAAAAATTAAAAAGAGGAACTTAATCTAAAATTTTCTTACCAATTACGATTTTAGCTGTAAGATGTTCTTGTCCACAAAATGCCATTACTCTAGTTTTCTTTAGAGGTCTTCAAATTAAATGATTTTGCCACTTCATGCAATATCCAGACAACTCTTTGTAAACTGCCCTCCGTTTCTATAAACACAACGATCGTCTGCAAAAGGGAGTACCTATAACAACCCTGTTAAGTCTAAAATTACAAATCAGCTGTTCTTGCCAAATTTTAGCTACGTCGTTTATATAAATTAAACAACACTGATGTTTAAGGAGACCCTTGTCTTATTCCTTGTTAAATATATCGTACTTTTGAGCCAGAGTTTTATTTTATTGTTGATGAATAAAATGGTTATTGCTCTTAAACGCTGAGGCACGTCATATTTCTTCATTATATCTTCTAATTTTGATCGAATGAGTCAAACTCCTTCTCAAGTCTATAAGAGCCATGAACGTAGGCAAGTTCGCGGTGTTTTTTCAATCAGGCTCAATGAAAAGATGTTACCTATGCAAGATCTGCCTGGTCTAAAGCGTTCATTTCTTCTGTAATAAATATTTCTGATACTGGCCCTAATCGTTTGGCTGTTATCTTAGCACATATTTTATATACACAATTTAAAAGGATAATGCCTCTTATTAATGCACTCGTTAGGTTTCCTCTTTTAAATACTAGAATTACTACTGCACTTTGCCATCATTCTGGAAGATGTCATATTCTCTAACAGCGATTAAAAATATGGAATAATATACACGAAATAGTTAAGGAATATGCTCTCTGTAAATCTGTCCTCCGGGGGTGCTCTCAGAGTATCGAGCCCTCCAGTATGATGTGCAAGACTTCAGGAGGCGAGATTCCATGGGGAGTCTCAATCTGCACTCTATTGCGTCTCCATTGTGACCGTCATTGTCTCACTGTCTTCTCTCATCTCTCCTTCCATTCTGATAGAGATATAAATACAAAAATTATAGGCCGAGGTGCTAGTCCCACTTCCGAACCCTGTCATACCTCTTATTACATATGCAACACTGGCGGCGGACTGATGATACATACTATAAAACTGTATTTGGGAAAGGAAGGAAAGTTCCTGGTCTTAGTTTATGGTATCTCAAGGACTGGGGAAAACCTGGAATGAACCTCTCTGTCAGGGAGAACGGTCCAGGTGGAATATGAGCCACAGATCTCCTGAACATCTCATTTTAGTAAAAGGAATTATATAACCCACTTTCCTTAATTTGGTTATGTTAATGATAAAACTACTCCTTCTTGAATGGTATCTGTATTTTTTTCCACAGACAGAGCGGGAAAGTGTAAGATTCACATTCGGGAGGTATTCAAAGCGAATGAATGGGTTGAATAATATAATACACGAGTATTCCCCTTATTCCTTTCATCACTACATTTAATTTCTTCAGCACTAGACCGAACATTAGGCTGATCACCCAATCTGGATACATTACATGATTGATATCCCTTACAGGCTACTAACAAACCTAACGTTGGTTTGTAAGTTCTATTAAGAAAAGAGTAATTATTTAATTAAATAACAGGGAAGGAAGGTTGTGGGTGGATGGGTCGGTAGGTCACCTGAGTCCAAATATTTACCTCGTCGCTATAGGTAGCTTCTGCTTACAATTTAAAAGGTGTCGCGTTCCAATCTCGGTTATGGTGAACTACCTGGATGAGGTTTCTTCGGTATCGTCCTCAATTCTGAGAGGATAAATGTCGTAACTTTTAAGCTTTAATTTCAATTCATTACAACCTTAATTTTAACTATTTCGTTCATTCACCGTCCGATATGACCAACCTCTGTAAAAAGGGTAAACGAATTCAAGAAGAAATTTGCAGTGTTATGTTGTTAACTTTTACAATAACAGGGGAAAATAAGATATTCCGAGCTATAATAGAACGACTAAAGCGAGTTTTCTGTGAATTGTTTTCAGCTTATTACAATAATAAAATAAGAGCGTGGCTTTTTAACATTCTATACGTATTCACACAAACTATATTTTTCTGCCTACTTTTGTAAATCATGATAAATATTTGTCACAAATGATTCGAATTATTAATAGATGTCTTGCTGTGCTTAAGAGACTGGTTAAATATTAAGTAGTTTAGAACGCAGGGATTAGCATGAAAAACATGAAGTTCAAAAGTCTCTCTAGGATCATAAGAAAACAGAAGCTTTCTTATCACTGATATTAAAATATAATTATGACTGACGTACACTACGAATAGGAAAGAAGTTGTTAAATAATTTTAGTGTTGACGCCTGCCTTCATATTAAAGGCATCCAAATAAGGAGTTCATAATCGGCTCATTGGGTTGGGATGATGAAGCAATTGTCATTCGAGTGGCTACAATTTAAAAGGAGGTAGAAAGGTGAGGCTTTAAGTGGACGAAGCTGCACATTTCAGTACGAAATTAAACTCTTTCAAACGCATTTGGCCACGTTTATTGCTTCAAAGTGTACAGACCAGCACATAAGGTCGTGCGACATAATACGCAGGAAATGCTATAGCACCTTTGCCATGTCCATACCATCTCTCGTTTAACCTAGTTCCACCATTTAGCTTGACGTTTCTTATTTCAACCTTTACCTTTGATCCTGGGTCTGACACCGTTCTTTGTTCATAAGTCGGTTACATTTTAGGTGCAAAAATTTGGAATTCAAACTAATGCGTTTGCATGAACCTGAAGTCAAACCAACAAGAGATGTTTCCGGGCAGTGTGGAACAAAGAAAGATTGTCACCATTAAGTAAAAAAAAAAAAAAAAATCACTATAAGGGGCCAAAACATCGACATGTTTTATTGTCCTCAACTATGTTGTTGACGTTTCTAGAGAAACAAATGGCAGCATGTCTCGAGAAAGCACCTGTTTCTGGGCAAAAAATGATCGATATTGGTTGAAATGCAGCATTTTGTTTACATTGAACATGTGTCTGCGTAGTTTTATAAATAACTACTTTCTGGCAGGCAAACTCTGCAGCACTGCTGAGGTATACGTGTAGCCGATTGCTCTTCAGATTGTGAGCATCCTTGTAATGGATTTTCGATTTCCCGAACTTTGCCTTGTTCCTGTTTTCTGATGTAGAGCTATTATAGCCGATCCTAGAACGTATATGGCGGTTGATCTAAAAGTTTAATCGCTTGTAGTCGGAGGAGTGAAACACTAAAAAGGGCGCATTAAGCAACGAACCAGTAAAAAGTTAGTTCTTCCATTTCGCTAGTTTTTACAAAAGTGTTTCCCAAGAAGTAAGAAGGAAGCTGAAAATAATCTCGACTACCTGAGTTTCTTTGTGAGAAGTTGAGTAACGCTAACGACAATAAAGTTTCGCCAACAGGTTCACGTATCACTTCCCCCTCCCACTAAACCTCGACGGCGACGGTGAAGGGGAGAGAGACGCCTCCGTCGCCAAAATCTCATTTCATTTCCCGAAAACTTTTCCTTCTCGCTAGGATAGGCAGGGCGCAAGTCTATCAGGGATATCACAAGGTTCCACAAATCTTGGCAGCCCACTTCTTTGTATGTTCAAGCAAAACGTCCAAACTGTAAGCCTTTTTTGATTGAATGGTGACAAAGTGAAAGAAGCTGCCAACATACATACGACAAACACTTGAAATGTATTCGCAGGACTTGCTCGGCTTTGATATTTATTTTAACATTTTCTCTACGAACTATTCTTACAAAACCTTATTTTTCTATCAACCTCATGTTAAGACAAAAATGTGTAAAAATGGTTTATATACCTACATCTCTGTATATACCGTCGCCGTCCTTAGCTTATGAGGCCCCTGGCGCGACAGCCCTACGAGAGCCAAGGCCTACCAACCCGACTGCCGGCTTCACGCCTACTTACGCAAGATAGAGGTGGGCGATCAAGAAGGAGAGGTGGTTAGCATCTCGGCACCTCCAGCCGGAAAGTTGATTTTCGTGACCTGGGCCGCTTATTATTGTGCTGCTTGAATGGTTACCCTGGCTTTATCTTTGTTAATAGAAACCTCTCAGATAACGCACTGATTCCTCCACGTGGACATTACATATATCTGTCATTTAAGATCCCTACGAATTCCACGTTCACTGTGGTTAGCACAGATCCGAGAAGCGCAGCAGTTCCCCTCTCACTCTTATAAGAATAATCAGTGCGTTATCTGAGAGGTTTCTATTAACAAAGATAAAGCCATGGTAACCGAGCAGCACGATTATACCTAGCATAGCTCCTCAATTTCCTCACGATGGAAACCGGTCCTATACCCGGCAGCAAAAATCCGCACCCCATGGGTGGGATTGAACCCGGGGCGCTTTCCGTGGCCAGGGACCAAGGCAACTGTGCCTTAGCCCACTACGTCATGGCGCAGGACGTCCTTAGTTTATAGAGATGTAAACAAACTGGAAAAATGTATGTCTGCCTGTGATTGTGATTGGAGGGAATAGTCGCACTATTTTATTCACGCGTGGCGAACATGTGCGCTGTCAACGAACTTCTATACAAAGTTTTGCTTTTCAGTTTACGATGTTTTGAGTAGCTTATGCGGTTGCATTTTTACGTTAACATTAAATGCAAAAGTGTGTGTACTGTGTAATATATTTTTTCTTTTGTACGCTAAAAGGTGACAATGCATACAATTACTCAAATATTTGATTTCTTCACATAACCTCACCTCATTTATAAGTTAAAAATTAAGGCGTTGGTCTTTATGCGGAATAACAGTGCTAAATAAATGCGTGTAGCCACTTTGGCATTGACTTTAAATTTCTACTAGCATGCAACTGAAAAAAGAAAATATTTTTCGTAACTAACTAGAATCTGACAATGGACGAATTCCTTAAACAACTTCCACTTCCTAATTTTTTAGTGATAATTCCTTCACCACAAATATATCTTTACGCTCAACAGTTATGTATATTTTTTCTGTTTCTGTTGACAAATTCAAAACCTATGTAGAAGCTCGTTTTACAAAGCTCGGCTAATCGGAATCATTGTTTACTACTTGAAGTACTTTTATAATTGTGGTGGCTCGTTTCTTTCAAAGAAGCTATGAACCTTGCGACGAATTGCACTTTTAACAAATTCATCACATTTGCCTACCACAACTGGTTTCTTTTGATGTTTTCCTGGAGTGGAAAGCTTTCACAATCTCACTTCGAGAGGCATTAATACTTGACGCTGAAACACGGTATATACTGATGACAAATTAATGTCCTCCATTGCTAAAGTCGGGTATTTTTCGCACAACTTGCGAAACACGTTCAATATAATTTATTTTTCACCACTTTTTAACGGTTTCGCTCTGTAATGTTTATATACTGCTCAGAAGCAGCCACGTTGTACAACTGATTTTCCCATTTCATCTGCTCTTAAACCGCGCAAGTGCAGCGTGCATTCTGATTACTAATACAAATTGTGCTTATTATGTCAAATAAAATACGAATTAATTACTGTTTGACTGTTTCATTTGTGATTGAAGTGTTTTATATATTTTTCATTAGATGTAAAGTCTTTGAAAATGATATTGAACTATATTTCTTATCCTTACAGAGTTGCAAGACTAGACAGCCAGTGAATTCGCACATATACACGTGCTTTTGTTTACATCGCCCCATATACTAGGGACGGCGTCGGTATAGATATAAAAGCAGGAACCGATAGTCAAATCTTTAAAAACGGGTTCGCAATTATATGGCTTTGAGGTTCCACCTTTTGCGTAACTTTGCAAGAAATGGTCGAGTAGCGATACCACTTCAAAAAAAATAACATAGGTACGTAGTGAACAATTCAATTAAAGGAAGTTACCTGGTTTTCATATTGACACATTCAGAGAGTATTAATAAATTCAGCCAATCACATCTTAATTCTTACTAAATTCAAAGGTGACTCCAATTTCATTTAACAGTTCTAAGAAGAATGAGGAACGCATCAATCTTTTCTTTGTCTTCCTTTCTTCCTTCTTTCCTCCCGCCCTCCCACCCTGCTTCACTCCCTCAAGCCTGATTTTTATTTTTAAATTCAAGTAAATCAGATACGCTTTAATCTTTGTTCTGAAAATATCTGTAAGAAAGTACTCTAGTAACTAATAAACTTATTCATAAGTCAAACCACTTCTAAAATCACGTTGACGCTACTAATATTCAGTATCTGTGAATATTACAAAAAAGACTTAAATCTCAATTCCTAATGCAAAGTATATGCAAGTACTTAACCATTGCTGAGTTCACTGCCAGAATATCAAATTAGCGTTCCAGGATCTGACTTTCTGTCACAAGCATGATAACACCAGTCACTAACAGGTAACGCAGCATGAAGTCACTATATTTTAACTGATCACACAGAATAGGTTATTAAAACATTTCATGTTCTGCGAGCTACAGAACCATGACATGAGGATGATTGCCAAAGAGCCAGAAAAATGTATTGAAACTGATGAGATTTACATCGGAACATTTTGGAAAAAATTAAATTAAACTTAACAAATGTGGTTATTTAAATATTGAAACGTTAGAATTTACTTTGCGAAAAGATTATTCAAACTTTTAAGTAATTGTATATATCTCTCAGCTAAGGTGAATGTATGATGTAATACTACGTTCAACTTCACATAGTACAAGAGGCTTAATCTCAAATTTATCTTCATAAGTAGCACGAAGAAAGACATGCTCTTTTATTGCTCCAAAATTTTCGTCAGTGTTGAAAACCTTTCTTAAAGACCTACTAACCATTCAATCAACTACCAACGTACTTCATTTTATTCTATAATGTTTATTGTTACTTCCTGGAAACACTGGAATGCACTACCAGGGACAGTAAAATTGATTCTTGCAAATACTTCTCATGCATGAAACAGCAATGCACCTAACTCTGGTGAACCTTTTGCTCTATGAAGCAGATACCATTTGCTTGTTCACATATTTAGTGAAGTGTATGTCAAACGAATAGACCATTGCTTTGTGGATTGTTTTCTTTGGATCTCTAATGCCACTCTAATACGTTTTAAGTATTATTCAAGTAAAGCAAAGATACAGTTTCATAAAAAGTATCTTTTACTAGGCTTAAGTAGTAACAATTATGGAATATGTTGAACATTTATTTATGATGCGTTAGCTCATTTAAAAGTAGAGTAATAGGAAGATAAAATTATTACACCATGTACATCCAAACTCAAATATATTTCATGTACGTAACAACAGGATTGCATTGTGTTCATATGATGTAAGTCAAGGGAGAAAAGTTAAATGAAAAAGTTAAAAGAAAAAAGAAAACAAATGATTCAACAAAACCAATCTCGATTCATCTGTTACTGTATTATGGTTCTTGATACAGACATCAACAGAGATGTTCTGAATAATTTATAACAAACAGTTCCGTTCTGTTTAATTTGTTTCTTGCCAAAGGACCAACAATGGAAGCAGTTCAGTTTTAGCAAACATTTGCTCTTCTCTCAGAAAACAGGAAGCTTACGATTCCTGGTTGTAGTACTATTTCTTGTTTTTATGCTTCCTATCTCTTTAAGCATTGCAATTTTTCAACAGATGGTAGCTTTTTGCCTGATAAAAGCATGAATATTTTTGAAGTTCATATAAATTCGAACTCTAGTAGTAATTATTTCTACATCAGACAAGATATATCCATTTCCCGAATGTTCTTCCTCTGGTAGCACTTACAACCGTCGCATAAAGCAAGCCATTAATGTTATTGGTTAATATTATCAGTTTATTAATAATTATTTTATTGTTTTCTCACAAATAAGTGTCCGCAGTGCCTTTTGTGATTGCAGTACATTCGATAAACGTAACGGTATTTTAATATCAAAACTCGGATGGGTTACAAAAACTTTCTCTTCACTCTTCTACAATCTATTCTAGCAAAAACTTACATTTCTGACTACATCTTGATAATCAAGCTCAACTTATAAGTTAGATGCTAGTGACTCGGCGAACTTCGTACCGCCAAGAAAAGTTTTCTGAACTTATCTATATAAATAAAACAAATTCGGATAAGTTATTTATTCTGCAATTGGGGTGAAGTTTAAATACAACACAGTTACAATTAAGTTAAAGCTTTCTATATATATATATATATATATATATATATATATATATATATATATATATATATTTATATTGTCTTTTTAATGGTGCGTAGATAGTTTTCCAATGGGCGTACACACAATGTATAATTGTCCATGAGAGAAACAAGGAAACTCCAAGTTGATTCCGCAAACTTCCAACGACTGTCCTTGCGATTTATTTATGGTCATCGCAAAGGCCAAACACGGGAAATTGCAGACGCTTAAAATCAAACGGCAAATCCATTGGAATCATCGGAATACATGGCATCAAGATATTCCCTCCTTTGTACTTTCCCTTGATTACTGCCTCGATGAAGTTATTCATTAGCTATTTTACGGTTAGTCTCGTTCCACTGCACAGTCGTGGGTTGGTATGACTAAGTCAGGTCGTCTTCTGCTTGGCATAGTAAAAAGAGTTACCGCGAACTTCACAAATTCGCAAAGAAATTCAATTAATTTTGTGTCAATTTAATTCATATTTACGAATTCACAAACACAAATTATAAGGAAGGTATCCAAGGATTCACCAATATTTGACAATTCTCTGTGGTGAAATATTTAGGGTGTTATAGTGAGTTCATAAATTAATTTTGCGTCTAATTTTCGAAAGTTATATCATGTTATATAAAAAAAATTCAGTCTTGATAAAAAGCGATAAACTTTAATAACAGTTTGGCAAAGAGTGGAATATCTTTCTACTTTGTAATACTTTTGTTTGTCGAAAATAAAAGGTGTATGTGTTTTTTATAGTGTAAACTATTAACCGGGCTTGTGGGCCGTGGTCCACTGGGCTCCTTCATCTTCCCAGGCGTTTCGTCTGTGGCTGCGGCAGACTGCACTGACTGCACAGACTTCGATCGCACTGCCACTGAAGATGTCTGCCGCAGCCGCAGACGAAACGCCTGGGAAGAGAAGGAGCCCAGTAGACCACGGCCCAAAAGCCGGTTAATACTTTATATTATACTGACATCGGCCGTGAAAGCTAACGAATTTTATTTTTTTTTTTTTTTTGTGTGTGTATTTACCTCCTTTATCTGTTTTAAGTCATGTCGGACGATGAATGGAATAGGTGAAATGATTCTCAAATGAGCCCAGGGTCCATGGAGCTTAGTTATCCGATATTCATATTTCACGATAAGAGAAAACTCCGGGAAAACCTTATCCAGGTAATTCACCCTGACCGAGATTCGAACTCGGGACCTCTTGAATGTGAGGCAGACATGCTACCATCTACGCTACTGAGGCGGGCTAAAAGGTGTATGTGTTCCCTAAAAGTTTCCGTGTGAACTTTTATACTTAGTTAATAACCCGGTTCATTATCTCTTCAGGTTACTTTCTCGCCTTTTCAACCTTCCTTGGACTTGGATACATATTTCAAAATCAAATTAGGCAAATCGGTTCAGCCGTTCTCGAGTTTTTGTAAGACTAATAAACGTCAATTCATTTATATATAAGATCGCCCTTTGACGGGTTTAAAATTCCATGTTCCTAATATGCCCATGAGAAAAAAATGAATTGCGACTTGTCACTTGAAAAAAAAATGTAGTTAAAATTTTAAATCGTTAGGAAAAGAATATATTGGAAACAAAACAGATGTATCACAAAACAGATGTATTTGACATGAATTGCGTCTATTAAGAAGATCCCAGTTTTCATGCAGTAAGAGCCATGTGTTATGGTATAACGGTTATGTAAAAGTCGTTCAAAATGAAGACCTCTTCACAAGCTTTTTCACAGAAAATTCATTTTGTTTGTCTTACAAATATTTTAAATATATGGTATTTGATTAAACACCTAAGTCGGTGACAATTATCGTTAGTAAAATTGAAACAAATAAGTCACTGTTAACATAACGTGCACGATAAAGGTTACAATTACAAGGTTACAATTACAATTTTTTGTAGTTGTAAATCCATTTGCGTTCTATTTAAAAGAAAATTACATCGCTGCACAGTGCTCATTAGAACTGCCCTTATGAAAAAATAACTACTTCAAAAGCGGAAACAAAGTGTATGTTAACACAATAAAATGAAAATTCACTGTAACATTTTTAAAAGAAACCAATAAAATGCACGACGCTTGACCGCTTGTAAAGTTCCGACCTTATTTTGAATCTCAAGCAGTCAAAAGCGGGGAGCATTTCTAAAGTTACTTTTTGTTTTCAGGTACAAACTATCCTTAATATTTATATATTTTGATTCTTACATTAAAAGTGTATCGTCTTCTAGAAGCGTAGATCAGAGAAGGGTATTAGGGAATACAATTCAGCTTTCCAAAAATAACTTATTTTTAAGTAAAAATAGCCAAATCATGAGTATATACTATAATTGTGGCAAACTATCACTTGTAAAAAAACTGCTGTTCATTTTGTTATAAAAACAAGGTATTTAAAATGTCAAATGGAGGTTAATTGAAATAGTCGAGTATTACGGAATAGTAGTTTAAAATATTGAAAAATTAATTTCATAGAATATGAATTTAAAATATCAAAACCATCTATGGACAAATATTGATAGGCCTAGACCATAGACCAAGTCTAGAATAACAAAAGTTTTGTTTACTCTTCAACGAATGTAATTTTTTTTAAATATTCTTTGGATTTAAATTAGGCTCTATTTCTATTTATGTAACTAATAATTGTTTAGCCACTAGTATTATACTCAAAACTCATTTTTAACTTTATTTCTATTCAGTATCTTTTGTACGGCTATATGTGATATTATACTTTTACGGCGAGTATTATTAAATACCTGGTATTCCATAATATCCGACACATCATCTTGTACAAACAGCCTTTGAAGTACTGGAAAAAACATTGCGAGCTAAAAAAAAAAAAAAAAAAAAAAAGACCAACTCTTTTAGTGCACCTTACGCTTAACCTCCATGTTCAAAGTCACATGCGTACTATTGGGTTAAAATGCTTGTAAATTTAATAATGTGTCTGGAAAAACTTTGGAATGTTAAAAAACACGCTTTATTCTGTAGCCAATGAAATGACAAGTTGTCAACTCTCACCGCCATGCATCATGGGAGTCTTTTCTTGACTAATTCATGGCACTCCCACGTGACAGCAGCAGCAGAGCCGAAATCTCCCGCGTATTCCATAATAACCTCTCCTGTACCTCCTACCACTCAGGACCTTGGAACCTAAATCATACAAGATCATTATACATACAACATGCTAAACGGTTTCCCACTTGAAGTGGATTAAAAAAAGGCGAAGTTTAGCGGATACGTTAAATCTGAAAAAGATATGGACGTCACCATCAGATCTGGCTGCCTCGTGTTCTCTCACCTCATTCTTTACTTCCGGAATTTAGTAGGTGCAAGAGAGTCCTGGTGCAAGAGTCCAGCTTTCACAATATACCACAAGGCAGACACTGACTACTAATGATAAATGAAATTAATGACAATTGCAAATGGAAATTGTGATGGAATGTTCCAGGCCCATATATAAGGACCTCCAGGCTGTTATCAGCTATGAGGATTAAGGAAAGCATGGAAATAATTGTCTGGGAGAACGGTCCTGGCGGGATTTGAACCAGGAACCTCCTGTTCCTATTCTTTGCCTCGATGAGTAGTCTCATTCGCAAGGTGGAACATCCTATATAGATCGTTGCATTTGTATAAACTGACCTCCCGGTTTTATCTCTGGGGAATGTTATCAAAATGACGGAGAACGAATTAATTTTGCAGGTGACGGCTGGTTCGTGCAAGAGCTGTTTGATTTCTTAGGGGATTTAAATATTACCTAATCCGTCTACAGTGAGCACCATTGACACTTTTTCAGTACAACCAAAAATTTACGAAGGTATTCTGCCATCTATACCTGATTTTAGAACAAGGCCAGGAGGTGTGTGTGCATGTGTATTTAACTCCAAAATGAACATTCGGTTAAATAGCAAACACGATATTTTAAGTTCAGCGTCTTGCAAGGATGTGGCACGAACATTTTCAAGAACATCCCCTACCCAAGCTATCCGTTACATGGAAAATGTTCATTTTATCAAAATTACTAAATCATTATTAAAATACAATATGTTTAGGAAAACGAACTAAAACTATTGCCGCAACCAATGAAAGTGATTGTTCAAATGGAAATATAATACAGTTTCGAGACGAGATAAATACAATCCTTGAATAAAAGTTTTGTGGCTGAAGAAAGACAGTCCAACGTTTCACTTGTGCAGAGTTGTTAGGAGATTTACCATTTACAAATGCTTATAAATGGCATAAAGAAAAAGTTTCCCTTAGAGGGAAGTTTGTCATTAGGCAGCCATAAAGATGAAAGCATTATTCTTCACGAATATCGTCGGCATAATTATAACAAGGAAAAGGGACGCCACAGTCAAAGCCTTTTAACGTCCCGTTTGTCCCACAGTTAATTTTCCCACTAATATTGAAAGGTTTTTGCGAGAGAGGTTTTCTCCGTCTTTGCGCTGAAGTTGGGATAAAATTGGTAAAGGGGGGAAAAATCCAAGTGGAAAGACGAAAGATGGAAAGTTGGCAAGACTGTTCATTTGTTTGTACAGGTGAGTTGACAGCGCCGCAAACTTCTCCTATGCTAGCGACAAATAAATGAGGAGCGTCAAGCAGTAGTGAACTAGCGCAGCGGATTGTTAAAGGCACCAGTCCCGCCAACTTAGTCAACTTTTGTGACAAGTTCGCCAATAACAGGGGTATCACAGAAACTTCCAACTTGCCGTGAGCTATCTCTGTGAAGACACCTTCAGAAAGATAATGTAACTAGTTTAGCATACCAGTGTTGAAGTAGGTCATTAACAAGAGGAGTATGGGCCTCATCCCTTTCCACCCCATTCTGCATATTGGATTTTTTTAACTTCCATAATTAACATTTTATGTTACAAGCTGGTATCTTGTTAGTTTTAAAAATAGTAAATTCCTTATGAAAAATAACGCAGGTGGTTTAATAAGACCTGAAAACTTCTGGCGACGTATATATTCAAGATGCTCTCGGATTTCAAGCAGGTGTATAGATTAGCCTTCGAGGTTTCGGGAGCATGCATCTCTCCCAACTTCAGGATGATGAATGAATAAATCTGTGAAAAACTCAATACCCGATACTTGCGATACCTCGATACTTGCATGGTAACGAAATCGAGAACGAAACACTTGAGAAAATTCATTTGGTACTTTTCGATAATTCGGTGATGATTCTGCAATTTTTTATTTTATTTTAGAATCACAAAATATAGTTAGTTACTAACACTCCCCACATGGCAACCTTGGCCTTCGGGGTAACCTCACCCCACCAAGTGATGACCGGACCCATTTCTCAGGTGGAGGCACCCAGAGGGCGGTGTCCATTACCTCCGATGATAGGGTGATAGTGAAGATGGCGGTGAGGTGAGAGGACCTACAGTTTTTACCGTGGACTCCGAACCACGTTGGGCATAGGGGATACTTCACGTGTGCTAGACAGAGGTGAAGGCGTGGTTAGGGCCGACTTAAAATCGCCAACCCCAGAGCCGGGAATCGAACTCGGGACCCTTAGAACGGGAGCCACGAACGAAACCACCGCGCTACCCCGGCGCCCGAATCACAAAATATTATTGCCGCAATTAGAACATTCCAGATCCCGAGAAATTGCGAAGAATTTGGTACCTGTACAGTAACATTATGCAAGAAAATAATCGTATGGCAAATTCAATGTCAATTACCACTTATCAAGAAGAAATCACAGCACACGGTTATCTTAACGACGATTTGTCACCTCTTTCTAATGCACTGGATTACTGGAAAACAAATTCAACATTTCCAGAACTAAAACAAAAAGTTTATTGCTAAATATTTGTGTATTCTACCTTCAACAGTTTTCTCTGAAGGATTATTTAGCATAGAAGGACTCATATGTGACAGAAAAATAAGTAGATTTGACTCCGAAAACGTGAAATTGCTAGTATTTTTAACGAAAAGTTATAAAAGTGGACTGTTTTGCTTTTAAATGACTAAGGTGGAGTTTAAAAATAATACTAATTATTTTAAGTCTTGTCTAATTAAATATATGCACCTATTTAATTTTATTGGCATTACACAGTTCTCCCAACAGTCTGTTGTATATTGAAACTAGAAGTAGAAATGACAGTATCGAGTATCGAAGTATAGGGTATCGTGGAAAATATGGTTTATTGGTATAGAGAATCGAGTATCGCAAAAACTGCTATCGACCCTTCCCTAGTAAATAATATAGTTATAATATTCGATTACAAATTGACGTTTATTTCCTTATGTAAAGTATTAATTCTGAAGCCTGTGTTTTGTCTTATAGTTTCCAGAAATGTTTCAATACACCCTTTGCCGTAGGTACAGTGAGTAAACAAATATCGGGACAGCTTGATATTAAGTTCTTTTCTCAATAACATCATAATGTATAATCAGAAGCAATGCAATTTTTATAACGCCTCACAAACTATTTACAAACAATAAAGATACAAAATAAAATTTATTTTCTGATATCTTTAGGGATAAAAATATAAAAACATGAAACATTTCTGTGCAAAATATTGGAACACCTCTTATTGCACGCCCCATGAAGCGTTTCACATGCTCACTGGGAGGCACAACAGGTCTAGCTATGGTAATCAAAACAAGAAGTTCAGTTACACGAAATGGGGCGTAGAGGTAAGAATACGAAAGTTTGAGCAAAGCAATTCGTCAACTTCCATTATGAAAAAGGGAAGGTTTACAGAATGACTGCCGATAAGTTACAAAAGAAGAAATGTACAGTCAGAAATATAATTAGTAGATTCGTAAATGAGGACAGAATCGACTTGTTACCTCAAATAGGTCGTCCAAAATCATTTACTGACAGAGAGGAAACAAATATTGTTAGGAGTGTGAAGAAAAATCCTAAATTGTGCGACCCTAAACTGTGTGCCGAGGTAGCCTCCTGTGCTACTGGCAAGGAAGTAAGCCCCCAAACGATAACAAATGTACTGAAAAGGCAGCGATCCCATGGTCGTGTGCCCAGGAAGAAGCTTTATGTAAATGAAGAACAGAAGGAAAAGATTTGACATTTGCAAAGGAGTTCATTTATAAAGAAGAAAACTGGTAGGTGGCTGTTCTTTTTGCAGATGAAACCAAATTTAACGTTTACGGATCAGATGGAAGAACAATGGTCTGAAGGAAACGTAATACGGAACTGAAAAAAATAATCAACCTACTTAAAACATGTTGGTGGGAGTGAGATGGTCTGGGGTTGCATGATGGCATTTGGAGAGAGAGAATTGGTTTTCATCGAGGGGAGAAATGGATAAAATAAAATATTTGGACCTTCTGAAGGAGAATCTACGCAGTACTGCAGAGAAAACTGCGATCAGCGCTAGTTTTAAGTTCTATGAAAATAATGACCCCAAACATAGTTCCAGGAATGGTTACTATACAACGGTCCACACATCTTCATCCCTCTCCACAATCACGAGACTTAAATCCAGTTGAGAATTTATGGGATGCATTGAATACTAGTCTACAGTCAGCCAATATCTTCAAAAGAACATTTGAAAAGGAGACTCCGTGGAGAGTGGACCAAAATTTCAGCTCCATATACTGCTAACCTTGTCATGGACATGCCCAACCGTCTGAGAGAGCTCATAAAACGCAGAGGATATCCAACAAGATACTGAAACTTCTGTTTTGGTGCACAAGATACACTATTTTTCTTCAGGTGTCCTAATATTTATTTTGCACAGAAATATGTAATGTTTTATGTTTTTATATTTGTTATCCCTAAAGATATCAGAAAGTAAATTTTATTTAGTGTTTTTATTGTTTGCAAATAGTTTGTGAGGCGTTATAAATAATTTGTATCGTTTCTGATTATACATTATGATGCTATTAAGAAATGAACTTAGAATTTCAAACTGTCTCAATATATTTTTACTCACGGTACGTCCCAGCACACAGGAGGGCGAGACGGCAATCAGCCAGCCATCCTTTGCTTGATTACAAAAGAGGAAAAATCACTTTCAAAATTTAAAGGTACTTAAATATTGAACAAGTTTAGGATTGAATGTCTTGCTAAATGATTAATATTATAAAAAGTCTCTTTATGTAAATTATGTGTATTTTTAACGAGTTATACACTTTTTATAAGTTTTAGGTTGTCTTACGAGTGGCTACCCAATTACTGAAACTTTCACCCAACGAAAAAAAAGTATTATACATATACTTTTGTGCCATGACGTATCTTAAACATATGATACTGTATGTAATATAAACTCTGGGAGCTATTTTTACTTTACTACGTACACTAGGTAGAGGAGGTATTGTATTCCACCCCAAATACCGGAATTTCACTCTTATTACACAATATTTTCCGAAATACAAATAAAAAGGTCTGTTTAGAAAAAAATGTGCCAGTGTGCATCTGAAAACACAAGTCAAAAACTAAAAGTTAAATAGCAAACTTGGCTTCCAAGGATGCGACACAAACATTTTCAGGAAAATCCCTACATCCCAAAGTACTCTTTACTTGGACATGTTTTCCTTATAAAGGCTCTTAATGATGTTTAATAATGTACCAGATTTTTAAACTGCGAGTTTTCATTACCAATGAAATGACTTACATCTTTAAATTTCTAAGAAGTGCCTCTGAAGTCCTCTTTATTATTAGTAACTTTTGCACCAATGGTAAACCGTAACGGCAGACAAACGCTTATATACAAAGAATGTATCTATCTCGTTAAAACACAGGTTTTGCCATGAGATAATGTTATTCAATTTAATTTTAAAATATATGTACTTTTCTCAAATAGAAATTCCTTATCCTTTTATTTCTTGGCTATACAAAGGAAACGAAATTTCAAAGTTATACAATAGCGAGCAGCTCTTAAAGGAGTCGGCTAACTACTACTGCGTTCTGTACTCCGATATTTCTACTCTACGTGCAAGAACGTGTCAGTTCTATAAATGCTTGATTCTAAAGTATTAGAATCGTTTTTTGTACAAATAGTTTGTTGGTATCTTACGTCACTGCAAGAAATGGTTTTTAGGAAGCAAGCAGGAATAAGCAACGTGTGAGTGTTTCTTAAAAATGTTTATCTTGAATTCTTTGAGAAAGCCTAATATGACAACTTCTGACTTTTGATTTCCGCCCCCCCCCCCACACATACTTTTAAACCGAGTAGGATGACTCAAGCGGTTTCATATGTGGCCTGCATTCTGGAGGTCCGGGTTCGATTCCCGTGGCCGACTCACCTAATCCATGGGATTTTTCAGGGGTTTTCCGGATCACCAGCCAGGTGAATGCTGGTGAGTTCATTACATCCCCCGAATATTCTGTCCCTCCATTTCATCTCCATTATCGTTTCACATCTCTCCTCTCAGTAGAGTTGTACTGGCGTGCCGGGGAGTTTCCAACTGGTGAAGTGTAATGACCTCTTCACTGTCGTGGCTCCTTTGGACGGTCGCATTCAGTCTCCTCTCGACTCACCCTTCCTCTCAGGGGTGCCCTACTTAGGAGCATTAGTAAATAGACAAAGTTTGGACCTCCATGCCGAATACCCTCCATAGCGTAGTTCAGTCCACACTTATAATGTAAAAATAATGTAGACATTGTTATTTTGTTTCCAGGAGACACCAGAACCAAGTTAGAAAGAAATCTCGACATCGAACTTCTGAGCCAGGTGCTCCAGGTGAGCGATAGAGAAACTAATAGCACTTTGCTGTAATTATTTGAACTTCATCCTACGTGAGCTTACAGTCTATAACTGAAAGCATAGCATCCTCCCAATCCCTTGTTCTTCATTTCTCTTCGAAAAATGTCGAGACTAAGCTAGGAACACTCAATGCCGCAACACGCCAACAGCACTATACTGACTGCTACACTGCTAACATTGAAAACCTCAACCAACTCTACCCTCCTACAACAATAATACTACTACCCGCCACCACCACCCACCCCCGTTATAATCAGATACTGATTTCTTCTTCCACAACTTCTTTTCTGAAGGCTTCCAGTTCTCGGAAAGTTACAATAGTTGCCCGAAGCTTTGGACCTATCGCAGCATTAGGTTCGACAGTGTAACAGTCACTTTCTTTGGAGTTACAGTGAAAGCTAGACCTAAGCATAACATAAACGTAAAACTTATTTAAGTTATCTTAATGCACGCGTTGACATTGGCTGACGTTGGTATAAAAACGGCAGTAAATTAATAATCAATCATAGAAATTACTAAGCATTAAAATCAGGACAATCATGGGCCGGAATGGTCGAGTAATTTTTAGGCAAGCAATTCAGTCAAATTTAAAACATTTGTACCTTCTTTTTGGTTGCATAGTTTTCACAAAATGCAGAAACCATTAACATATGCAACGAAATAACGGCGAATATGAAGGTTCTCCAGTCCCAAGTCAGTAGGTTAACCTTTTTGGAATGACTTTCTTAGTTTAATTACAAACACAAGTTCACTGAATTCTATGTTAACAGTTTTTCCTCTGTATACAATTAGCAGCCTCTGAATAATGAATTTAATTGCAGTGTAGGCACAAAGAAAATAAAGCAAAGCTTTATTCTCGCATAATAATTTTTGGAATGAAATTTGCTGCCTATGTCTTATTTTAGATGCATTTTCTGTAAAACATCAAATTTCTCTATTTTCTGGCCCATAACCAAACTCGACGATACTTCAAAAACTTCTTTGCATATATGTTATTTAACGGTTTCATGTATTCATATTCTAGCATATGGCCTTTGTAATTTCCCTTTAGTCTTGTATAATTTATAAATTGAACCATGTGTTTTATTACCTGTGTTAGTTGTGATGGAAGGATTGTTAAAATTGTATGTATTATCAACACATATTTGTCTTTTTATAAGACTAATATAAACTTTATGGTTTATATGGATTATATAATAGCGTTCATTTCTAAACCATAAATCACATAAAGCAATAAGTACACTTTTGTTTAGCTGAAATGTGTCCAAAAGTAAACGCAGTGGAATTATTGAGTTGTTCGTAGTACGCCTGCCCCGTGGAATATTAAACGAACACAGAGGGAAGGGCAGACATAATAAAAAGTTATCTAAAATTGCAATTAATTTGCACACGTGTGGATGAAATATATAAACAAATCAAATGATTAAAAATACTGTTTACATGTTCTCAAGAACTTCAAAATTGGGCACAAATTGTTGTATCCCAACACAAGGTTGCAATAAGCTCCCAACTTCTATCAAACGATTGTACCTGAGTTGGAGTTACCAGGCACAGGAATTCTTAAGCAGTTGATTTACAGTTAGCTATACTCCAACTTATTAATATAAAGAACGCAAAGAAGCAGCTAATAATCACTGACAACAGATAAATCATGGCGGTGAGTGGTCTTTACAAGACAATAGACTGTAGGAGGAATAGGGGTAGTCTTTGAGCTGCGGCGTCACTGTGTAAGGTCCAGTAACAGTTAACCTAATTATGATTCGTCTGGCTTTAATGCTTAGAAATTCTTATGCCTGAAAACTAGGTTAAACGTTGCAGTTTGGCCCTAATTTACTTGCTTTCTTTCATTCTACATACTTGATTTGTTGCTAGGCTACGCTTAAAATTTGATCTTTTATGATTCCTTTGTTACTAGGGTTTACAGTACTGTCAGCTTGCGAACAGTCTATTTAACCAGAACGTGGTTCAACGGAGTCACACATTTTGATGCTTTTGCTTATTATATCACAAATTTCCATGAATGCGTCAGGCGACAGTTACACAACTACCAGGAGAGAGGAGAAGGGATACGCTGATAAAAGTGTCGACAGATTTAATGCAGGATATTAAATCCACATATCCAATGCGTCCTTCTATCCCAACAATGGTCAATAAACCGCAACTCTGAAGAGTTATGCGTTAATTACGATAAAGCCTAGTGCATCATAAAGCCACAAAATAGCTTATGCGATAGTAGAAAAAATACATTGGTGCTTGGTGAGCTGCATAAACGGAACAATGACCTCATATCTTTGTCGTAAATTCGTGTAACACTCAATAAGGCAGTTCTGTTTTCTGTGAAGAGGCATGTTATATGGAGAGTTTATCTTCCACATTAACATCAATGGTCCTTTTCTCCAAGCTAAAAAGAGAAAAATCAATCGTGGAAGACTGAAGTTGCCACAGTGTAAGGTAATATAAACCATTTACGAGAGCTGTCTTTATTCCTTTTATGATCGAGGGATGATTGTGTTACAAAATTTGATGCGCAGCATTAACATCACTTTTCTTCACTGGCACTTCTACAGAATATTCTTACAAAAGCGTATTATTCTAGCTACTTTTTTGTTAATAAAGATAAATGTTCAATTTACGTTGAACAGCTCGTGAACCCAGCGAAGTAATGTCTCACATTTGAGAGCTCGTGGATTCGATTACCGCAGCCGGCCCTCCTGGCCCACAGGTTCTTTGCTTCCCTTTTATTTATGCACTTGTAACAAGGGGACTATTACTATGGTCACACCTATATATGTCTAGGAATCAAATGACAGCTGTATGTGGGCTGGGCGTCAGAAATCAAGTGCGATGTTTATCTTTAAGTACTTGAAAATGAGTACAGAATATGCAGGGACACATAGGGATAGTAACACAGTATTGTGAGGGAGGGATTGTCCACTCCTGACAACCACCTGTCTACGGACGTACAGTGAACCTGGTTGTTCACTCCATTTGGAACAGGCGAGGGATGCCCAACAGGCAATTGCTAATGGTCGGACGAGACACTTTCCAGATTTTACTTTTTGCCCTTTATGTTGGATGTCAGCTGAGATTTGATGCACATGCTATAGGGTTGATGTTATCAAATGTTCACATATGTGTACATGTGTGCGTATAGAGATAGTTCTTTTGTAATAAAAAATTTTAAAGAACAGAACTCCAAGCTCTGCTCAAGTTTTCTTTCTTGCTTGAATTTAACGTTCTTTAACACTACATTTGAGCTGCTTTCCAGAGATACTAGGGCAGTCAAACCGATGTTGGTTACGTTTAAGGTACTTTCCAGGTGGATGGGCAAATGCTTGGGTGGATTATATACCTATTGCTAGGAATTATTCTGTCCCTAATTTTCGTTCATATTTCATGGTTGTAGGGCATGGTACGATGTGCTATGACGTTTAATTCTGGTACGGAACCTATATGGTGGATAAGACCTGAAACGTCAGAGTACCCATTGCGCTGAAACTGCATTCAACTTGGCCGCCCTTCTTACTCTCTCGGGTCATTCCTTACATCCGGAGGTTTAGTGCGGCAAAAGAGGTCTAGATTTGGTCGCAATGCCGAAATCTTACCCGCGTTTCCACCTTAACCCAAACAGATTACGTTTAATCGGATGTTCAATGAATGAACCATGGGTCCACGGAATCTACATTCACTTTCTGCGGATAATGGTAATTCCCGAAAGAACTCCGTATCTAAATTGCTCACTCTAGCCGAAATTCAAGCTTGGGACCTCCTGAATGTACGGCATACGTGAGCACTGTCCCCTCTACACGACGAAAGGAAGGTTGTGCTGGCGATATTGCGTTAAATGCGTAGATTCTGCTCATTTCTCTCAATTTCTCTCAATTTCACCATCTCCCTCCGCCTATATTTCTCACTCTCTTCCCTCTACACCTTCCACTTTTTCCCATTTCATCCTGTCTCCCAATATTGTTTACTCTCCCGCTCCATCACACTAAACCCTTCTCTACCGCCTTTATAATTTAGATGTAATATATATTTTCAAAACCATTAATAAAAATACTGCTTCTTAAGTTCACGTAAATAAAAATATATTAGTAAAAAGTTTCACAATGTATACATTTTTGAGCGATTTGAAGTATACCTGTTGTGGTAGTTTACGTACACGAATAATAATAGATAACAAAAATCTTTAATATAAGTTAATTGAAACTTCTGATAAGTATTATATTTATAAATCTGTTACCTATTTATTTTTTAAAAAACTGAGATATTTACATGTTTGTAGTTGCTTTGCGTCCCATTTTGGAGGGAAAGCAATAAGCTATAATATATCTCTTTAAGTGGAACCTACGATATGGCATTGCTTTCACCATTACTACGTAAGAAAGTAACAGGAAGAGACGAGGAGAGAAAGACATGAAGGGAGAAACTAAACATTCGGTATTTTGGCGTCTGTAGCCTGTCGTGCGTATTAGTACGAACTATTTGTAAGGAAAATAATTACCATAAAATGTGGATTACAATTTTAAAATATACAACTGGAATGAAGGCGACTTAATTCGATTGAGCAAGCCAATATCTTGTGTTTTAATGAAAAATCTTTAAGGGTATGTATGACTGAAATTTTCAAATTCTGAACTAATAATGCTAGCTTTTTGAAATTTACACCATATGTGTAGTATAATGTAAACATGTTACAACCTAAACTTAAACCATTTTTCTCCAGTAGTTTATAAATTATGATAAATGTTGTATGTTTTTGTTACGTCACTAAAAAAGTCCCTTGCGACAAAATATTTTGAATTTTGGTCTAATATTTTAACTCTATGTTCATAACACACATACTTTTTGAAATTGCTCTGGGTTTTTCTGTGTCTCCTTTAGTTTAGGTCACAAAATTTTTTTAATTTACAAATATTCTTTTTTGTCTAAAAAACTGTAAGTTTTGTGTTTGAAAATTAAAAATATATGCTTATATACATTTCACAATAAAACCTAGGGCAATTTCCATTCCACATGATATTCTGAATCTGTGTAGGAAAGTTCATGAATGTAGTACAAAAACTGCATCGCAAGGAGCATTTTACAGGAAGAAAAATGCTGAAAATATGAACATTGAGAAAACAGCGATTAAAGATTTGATTGCATAACTCACATTAAAATCCACCAGGCTGATAGGTTTGGCCCTCAGATTTCTTTTTCCTCTCCTCTGTTGCTGCTTTTTCCACCTGTTTCTTCTTTAGATGTTGCTTTTCTTCTGCACAACTTCGCTTCTTGCTTTGCATGATACGAGTCTGATCTCGCTGCACTGAAGTTTTCCTTGCTGAGTCTACTACACTTTCACCTCTGATATTTTGCTGCAGTTCCAATGACTTAAGACTACCCATGTTAAACTCATTGATGCTTTTAATAACAGCAAGATCCAATTTTTGTTTTGATATGAATACTTCCTTTGGCACTTATTCCATATGACATGATGCAAAGATTCATTGGCATTCTGTGTTTTTCCTGTTTTGCACCTCTCTAGTAATGTTGCAGAAGCCAGCCTCTGATATATTGGCAACATTTCAGGAACTATTTTGTCTAAAAGCCTTATTTTTCTTTTCTTGAATTGAAAATTTAAGAACGGAAAACAGACAAAGAATGTGGATGTAGGCAAAAGAGGGCGTGACTCTGACAGAGTTTAAAGGCCACCAACATTTAAATAAGCATTTAAAAATGGCGTCCGGAGGCAAATTATGCATTTTTCACATTCGGGAATATCTAAATTATTTTATAGAATTAAAATAAAAAAAGTCGTTATTTTCACGATTTTCATGAAATTTCAGCTATTTTTGTGCAAAAGGAAGATAAAAACGAAATGTCTTTGTATTGTTTAAAATTTTAGAATTATTTGAAAATCTAAGGCTTATACCAAATACATATGCCTTATGTAAGCGTGAAGCTTGATATTCATGCACTTTTAGTTTTGACGATTTTACTAAACATAGATACTCCAAAATAAATACCGCACCCTAAAATTAACAATAATACTCATGATAATGGTAATAATAATGATCATTTGTATTTCGGACAGGATCGTGATATTAAATTTATGATCCAATGTAATATTTTCTCGACCTTAGATACCAGGTACAGACACTAAATTAGTTCTGAATAATCTTCAATTTTGGGGAGTTTTATATGTAACTGAAACCATTGATGAGAACTATAAATTTACTTAAGACAAAAATTCATTTTTAACAAGAATATTTTGTACGCGTTTTGACCGTTTGAGACATTTCGCTGTGGATCGAACTACTGAGAGTTTCGAGCTATGCATATTTGAAATGACTGTACTTTTCTTCAAATCCTAGGAAAGGAGTGGGTATTCAAATAAAAAGTATCAGACCGGGTGTTCTGTTTTTAGTTACCATAAAATATCAATTGAAGGCATTTCGGAAAAGAGCAGGAAAACAGGGTTCTTAGCCAATAATTTGCAGAACAGGTATTGAAGTATAGTTTGTAGAGCAAGTCGTGTGGTTTGAAATAACTTTTTATTTGCTTTGTTCCTCCTTTTGTCTACAATGCATCTTTCTTTGAGAAAAGTAGGTCGACAAATAAAATGCCATACGAGAAAATTCCAATATTAAAAGCTAAAACTATTTCAGTCTGAGAAGTAACTTGTTTAAAATATACAAATGCTATTAATTCATATTTTTTCTCTTACTGACAAATTTCTTTGTTTCTTCCTTCCTTTCTTTCTTCTGTGTAAGGAGTTAAATCATTTCGTAGACATTTCTTATTGGTTTATATTTTAAAATAAACATAAACACTTTACGGAAATAGTAAGTGGTTATTTGTCTCTTTGTTTCCTTTTTCCTCTATTTCTTGGCCAGCAAAGAGAACAGAACTTCAACGTAATCCCCTAATTACCGGCTTTGCAGAAATTGGACTATCGCTTTTCAACTTCTTGTATTTTTCTTATGTGTGCTTTATTTTATTTAGTAGAAAAGAACATGAAAATAAAAGGTTTGTCCTCCTCCTCAAAATTTGCATCCCCAAGGAACTGATTTGTTCAGCTACTAAAAGACTGGCGCAACGGAGTTTAATCTTTAACGACGTACCCTCTCTTTTCCCAAGACATTTCACTATGACGTCACCAATCTATTCCTTGGTTTACCAATGTTCACAAGCATGGTGAAGCGCACAGTGCGACGTCTGTGGAGCAGGATTATTGCTTTGTGGAAGGCGTTATAGAAAGAAATATTTAGTTTTACCATACTACAAGAGATCCAATCGAAACCGTTAGTACGTGTGCTGCATCTGGAAGAATAGTAGTTATTAGCAATGGATTTCATTTCAAAATCAAGTGCGCTACGTTAGACCCTGCAGAGATAAATGCAAGCAGTAAATGATATAATTTTAAGAAAAAAATATATTTGAAAAGGATAAATGTTTGTACGAAATATCAATGTTCAGTATTTATGAATACTGTTGCAAAACGCAATAACGTTCAAATCAAATAGGTGCAAATTTTTGTATGATTGGCTCACAACGTGGAAGAGTGGTCCAAAAATGTAATAATACGAAACTTTCTACATGCCTTTCTTAATATTTTTCATTGGTATAAACTATTATATTACCACTTTCATCTTTCTTGACAAGAATTAGCCCTCTTGACATATTTGGACAGATCCAAATTCTCCCTGCTGCACCTATTGACCCCAAAGTTTGTAAAATATTCTTACTACGGAATCTCAAAGGTTCCATATTTTTAACAGTTTCCCTTCACTTACGTAGATATATCTGTTTCCTCTATTTTTCTTCTAGTTCTTCAGTTATACCTACATTTCAGAGTCAATCAGTTTACTTTTATTTATCTCTTCTATCCTGTTTTTCCTTTTTATATTCTTGTTTTAATTACATAGAATAGCTGAACATATCGCGGGCTTTGGCTAACAAACAAGTTACTAATGGTGAGTTTACACTCTGACTGCAGAGTATTTAAACGACAATTGTTTAATTTTTACACTGAACACACACACACACACACGCGTTCATACTATCAATCTCAACTGAAAATAGGAAATGTTTATAGATAAGAAAAATTACCTTCCTCAGCCGGTAATCGAAACCGGGAAGCAGGGTTGGGAAAGTAAATTACCTGTACGTATTCTTGACACGTAAAATAAGGAATGACGGAAATTGCTTTCTGCACAAAATAAAAACTGACAATCGCTGATTCTGACAAATATGAATTAATAGATTAATGCTCTGATATGCAATAATCCATTAAGCAAGGTTTTCCACATATTTGATTATTAATAATTTAGCACGCACAATTCGGAATATCATTACAGTAAATTATTTACTTGAAACTGCCTTGTTATAAAAAGGTTTTTATCGCTTATTGGTTTCAAATAATTTACCAATTTTATTCATTGTAACATATAAAGTTGTTTTCTGAGTTGTTTCTAATAACAAGCATATGAGAAATGATCCTGAGCAGGATTGCGCGAACTTTAAAGGTTAAAGAAAACCTTCTTGATTCTCTGGATTATTTTAAAAACAACTTGAGTTTTCTTTCTTGTTTCTGAAGAGGAGGAAATATTTGAATCAGCATCGCAGTCACTGCAATATGACTTATGACTTCGTGATTGATATACGAGGGCTGTTCAATAAAGAATGATCATAACTTCTTTATGGCTATAATTTTTCGCACTAAAATTCAATATTATTATATTCTGTTAGCTTAATGTGAAACAAACACGCCGTAATAATTTCATTGTTGGTACTGCTGGTTTCCGCCTGTGAGAACAAGGCAAGTTTCGACGTGTTCAATATCGCCTACCGCTGCAATGGAGGTAACACGCGAGGAATAATATACGGCATTGAAATTCTGCTTTCTCCTCAACAAATCTTCAGTTGAGGCCTGTGCAATGTTACAGGAGGCCTATGGAGAGTCTGTTCTTCCCTACAGCACAGATCCAAGGTGGTTTAAAATGTTTAAAGAGGGGAGACAATTTCAAAGGAAGGTATACCCGGTGCTCCAGTTACTGCTCTTACGGAAGAAAACATCAACACTGCTGCTGCCATTGTGAGAGAGGATCGACGAATTACCTTAAGATCACTTTCTGAAATATTGAACATTTCATTGGGTGCCACCCACACGTCGGTGACAAACATTACACATGAGATGTGTTTGTGCACGATGGGTTCCCGAACAAAAGGACATTTGCATGCAAGTCTGCATGCAGTTAAAGTTGATGTTAGAGCAAGATCCGGAGTTTCTTTCAAACGTAAAAGCTGCTGATGAAACTTGGCTACATCATTTTGATCCTGAGAGCAAACAGCAAAGCTCAGTATGGAAATCTCCATCACCAACCCCCCAAAAAGCAAAAGTGGTTGCTTCTGCTGGGAAAGTTATGGTCATCTCATTCTTTGATATTCATGGAATGGTATATCAGCATGTTGTACCTGCACACATATCAGTAACTGGACAATACTACAGGGATGTCCTGAAAACATTGCAAGTTGCGCATCAGGCGCAAAAGATCACATTTCCGTGAAGCAGGCTGGATTTTGCGCGGCTGCATATTGCCGATGTTGTTGCTGAATATCTTGCAAAAATCAACGTGAAGTGCATCCCTACTCTCCCTATAGTCCGCATTTAGCCCCATGTGACTTTTTTCTATTACCTAACTTGGGTAAATGTCTTCGTGGGAGGCACTATCCATCATCAGTGGTGAAGGCTGCGGAAGCGATTTTGAAGGATCTCTCAAAAATTGTTTCCAGCATGTCTTTGAAGACTGACAGAAACGCTTGGACAAGTGCATCACATTCAGGGGAGACTATTTTGAGAAGGACCATCAAAATTATGAGGGTGAGTAAATGTACGTTGTCAAAAAAAGTCCTCATTCTTTATTGAACAGCCCTCGTATTTACAATCTGATGCATCAATTATATTTTCTACATTACAGTTCATAACTCTAAAGCGTTGTTGCTACAGTGTTTCCAGATCACCATCACATGCTAGTAGTACATAATACTCTACATTAATAAACTCCGGTTTGGATGTAAAATATGAAATTGATAAGACTACTTTACATTCATTATGTTAATTGTATGTAAAAGTTATGCAGATTATTGTCCCCTCTTTTTACCGCGTGAAAGCCCAACCTATCGGAACACTGACTTGAGCAATCAGAAATGCTGCCCCTTCAACCTCAGTGTAGTCCAATCTTAAATATATTTGGGAGGTCTCCAGCTTTCATTTTTCTGTGTTCTTATTACCCAAGTCTCAGATGTCAAAGGCAATTTGACTAATTGCTATTATGAGTAGTGTTTAATTTTTTTGTATTACTACTAGGAAAATGCATTTTAACACAGCCGCTGATTTAATTGTGTACTTAGGTACCTTTCAGTTCTCCATTTCGTTTCATTACTGATATGTTTGAATATATACTGATATATACTGCTATATCTGAAGATAATATACCTACCTGTTCAATTATTGCACTATAATTAATTACCTAGATTTTTAACTCGTAACTGTTCTTTACACCTAGTTTTCATGCCTTTGTTTTATCCTTCCAAAGTTTGGTGTTGTATTCCTCTTATTTCCTAATTCTTCGCCACTCAAAATTAATGCATTTATGCCTTGTTCTGAATATGCTCTATGATACAAAAAGAGGACTTCACCTTGCTCTCTATGAAAAAAGAAACTATAAGAACAGGTTGGATGTACTGATGAACGTATACGCCAAGACAGCGTCACCCAATAAGGTTTATTCGATCCGTCTGACATTTAGCTATAAGGAAAGTGGGTGAAGCTGACTAAACTAAACGTCGCGACGAATTGACAAACATTATTGTTATTAATGACCCTGTCAGTTACTCTGTAAGTAAAGGCATTGACGTTGTGGGAAAGCGCACTTCCTTCAAAATGCGTGGAAACCAATTTGTGTGCAACGCCCCTTTTATGGCAAAATTGTCTGACTAATTCAGTAGCCCGTGTGAACTTACTTACAGTATGTTTTTATGCTTAAATATGAGGCCACTTCCTCATGGATTAGGCCTCTGGTCTGTTCCGGTGTCACTTCCATTGGTCTTCCTAACGTACATCCTTAGGTTTGTACTCTACCACTTTGGAAGCCTGTTTGAATCCATTATACTGAGATGGGCTTTCCACTTGTTTATTATTCTCTTATATGATATAGTACCTATCTTTAAATCTTCTCTTATTCCTTCGTTGCTTAATCTATCCCCTTTTCAATTCATTAAGAGCTCTCGACAATTTCATTTCGGCTGCTTGAATATGACTTCCCACTTGCTATTTCAGGTTTCCTACAGTTGTCTATTTCAGTACTGTACGCTTTTCTATCCTCCAACTGCTCTTCTTCCGGGTATTTTCTCCCTATTCCTTCATTTCACATCTTCTGTGTTCCTCCATGTTTATTTTAACCAGTCCCAGTCAGTTATTGAGAATACGTCTGTACCTCCTCTCCTCGGACATTCATTAAAGTTGTATTTGCGTACAGTGGGCGCAACACTCAGGGAATTGTGACCTGACTGCCAACCCAGCTACCGAGGATTGTTTGTTTTAGCTCACTCGAAGGAAGCGATGTGATAGCTTTGCTTATTCCCAGTGTGCAATACATGCATTACCTACAGAAAACGTTCTCCATCTGGCTGTGTTTTTAAATAGAATAATAGTGTTCAGTTTACATCTGCGACATTTACAACTACGGCTCCTACAATTTTACAGTTAACTGATAGAGCCACATCGTCAGAGCAAGGAAATCTCTGCAGGTATCTCGACTTATTAATCAAGAGGCAGATATCAAGGATGAAATGAAGATGGAATGAAGTGTACACATACATATTTGCCATTGATTATCCCACGCACTCTCCAGGTCACCTCTTGATTTAGTAACTCGCTTGTCACTATCAGTAAGCTTTTCATATGCAGCAGTTACATCAATGCAGAGATCCCGTTTCTCTTTTATCCTTTTCATTTCTTATGTATTAGGCTGTGTTTTAAACATCCCCATGGTTGTCCCCAATCGATCATTTTCGTTGTTACAAAAGTACTTTCTGTATTATATGTGATTATATAGGTACTCTCCACTACAGCTTTTAAAGTATTTTGTTTCTTACCTTTTATCCTATTCCGACACCTAGTATACAACGATACAATTGTTTTCCTAGCCTGATACACTCTACGATTATACAGTAAAACCTCTAACCCGGACCAGTTTTGAAAAAAAAATATTTAACGTAGTAAATGAAGACTTGTTTTACAGACGGTAAATTGCTGTTCTCGATAGGTACATTACTCGAATTCTCTTGCCAGCGGGCGAATTCATTGCACTCACCTCACCTGCTTGGGACTAGGTAGAAGAGAAACATTGATAAAGTCATGACAAAAGTTGTGGCCTGATGTGTGAGACTTGTCAGAAAACAAGATTGAAGAAGAAGAAAAAATAAGCGTGGAAGATTTTATAGGCATTTTTAAAAGTATGGATGGCTGTTCCGATTTTGAAGAATACATTGACAATGACGGGGGTGATAAATAGATTACAGAGGAAAGCATTGTATCATGCATGCAGTGTTACTGAAAATGAAGAGTGTTCAGTTTGTGTCGATGAACCAGCTGTGGTTATGACTTACGACCCACTCACAAGCAGTAGGAAATCTAGAAAAATTGATGTTTTATTTCGAGAGTCAAGCGGAAACATTGCCAAATAAAAGTTCTAATAAAGTTCTAATGTTAAAGGCGGATGCGAGATCGCGCTGCTCGTAAGCAATGCACTAAACTGAGACAAGAGAAGCTAACTGCCTTTTTTACTACCGACTACTTTACAGCTATGTGTACAGTACAAATACATAGGCTATTACAGTACATAAAGTGTATGTGTTTTAGGCGAAATTGCGCCGATAGTAGTTTCTAAGCTCCGTGAAAAATATGTCTGTAATGTTGAATATGTTTTACCGTTTATCCGTCATTCATGGATAACCCAGATTTTCATTAACTCGGATCGGTCCTGGTCCGGGCAAACGAGGTTCTACTGTACGCATTCATACCGATTACTAGATTCATCAAGAAACAGAACCAATATATTTGAATTTGTCAAAATATTTAAACATTAATCAATCTTCCTTACCAACAACCGTCATGTTGTCTTATTTGAATTTACTTTCAATCTATTTCGAGTAAGCTTACAAGTTTACGGAGCGTACCCATAGTCTACCAAGATAATATATCATCCTTCTCTTGTTCTATTATGAGCTTGTCATCAGCAAATAGTAGATGCATGTTTTCTATCTCATTCCATGGCATGCCTTACTCCAATGTTGTAAAACGCATTGAAAAACACCTTGAACAATTTGGGGACACTACCTCCTTGTCTTAATCGTTTGGAGAAAACTCTTTAATATATATTTTATCTACTTCTACTTTTTGTACTACGTACTTACAGTAAGTAGAGAGAGAAATGTTGCATGCCACCCAAACTTCGATATTTCAATGGAAATACCGTTTTGAGGTTCCGCTAAATCCCCCAAAAATTCATTTTGGAAAAAGGTCCCAAGTTATCTTCCATATGGTGTAATTTACTGAAATTTTGATTTCCTCAAGAATAGGTGTCAAGATTCCGATTAAAATAAAAATAAATGTGTATCTTGGATTTTCTGAGAATTTTCCTAAGTCTTCTTCGTTCTTGCCAGCTTCTGCATAATGGTAAACCTTAAGGGACGGTTTTCTCAAATAGGAAGTCATCCATTATTTTTTTTTTTAATTTCTAACTCATGCAAAGAGAAAAGAATTTCAAAAACATCACATAGCGGCCAGAATTAAAATATTTTACTATCATTTAAAGCTACATAGAATAAAAAATGTTTGTAGGGATAGTTTGTCTAAGAGTATAGAATGTATGCAAGTACTATATATCACATTTTAAAGTTTTGAAATGTTACATTCGTTTTATAAAATGACTAAGGTATTTTACGTGACCTATTCTTATAAAATTGTCAATGGATTTTGTGATCTACTCCTGTTGTAACAGATCCGGATAATAAATACCAAGGTTGATCCACCAAGTTATGTAGTTAAGCGATTGTGAAACACACATTTGTCGATCTGTCGGATCTGTTGACGGTAATAAACCTTAGGCTGATGTTGGTGATAAAGCGACCACACCTACTTCTGCACCATCATGCTGGTAGCAGATGAAAATAATGCTATGTAGATACTAGTGAAATATCGATGTTAAACAAGAATATATTATTGCAACATGGAAAACGTCAGGCTCCCAGCGGATGACAAAGTGGTGAGGTCGAGGGCTTGTATAATTCAGCCAGCCAGTCCATACGCTTTCCAATTATATCACAAGTTCATAACTTTCAACGATATCAGTTTCTGTGTATTGAACGCATATAATACGCTGAATTTGTTTTCTTTACATGTATGTAAAGCTTCAGATAGTGTTTGTTGAGAGCTAATAATCCACTGTTCTGGATTTACTCCCCCCGAACCTGTTCCACATTTAATAACTCTTTATCGATAGCACTGAAGAGCTTGTAACGTTGTAGCTTGATCGCTGTTACTGTCCATTCTGTGTCTGCAATAGTAAATAGCATAAGAAAGAATCGAAATGTATTCTTTCAACATAAAAGCCTCATATTTATCGCAATAACTGAAGCCTACAAAAGTTGTACTGGCAGATTACAAATAGTAAATATCAGAATAATGTGAAAAAAATGCCGCTCTAAGAGGGCCTAGTTACCTTGTTTTTTCATCTAAAGGTAAAAGGCGGCAGCAACCATAAGTTCTTCGATTGTCTATGTTCGTTCACTATATGCAATCACAATAGTTAATTAAATAAAAAAACGCAAAGGTAAAGAAGAGATAACACATAGGTAAAATATGAAGCAACATTTTTCGTGTACATTTTAAGGCCAAAAGATCTTAATTATACTTTAAATGTTTGAGCATATTCACTTTATTAATTTAAAAAGCAGATTCACTTTATTAATTTAAAATAATCTACTTGACAGATTTTTATTCATATGTATTAGTAAACTGTGAAGTTATATAAAAGTTACATGGAGTTTATACATTTAAGCACTGTGAAACCCTTGAACCTAAAAGAAGAGTTGCTGCTTTATGCTTGTTTAATACTAATTACAATTTGTCATCAAAAGCATCAATAGATAAGCGAAAATAGAATTTCCAAGAATAGTGAGCGAGTTACGTTTGCACTTGACGTTACAGAGAAAATCCCGCATTTCTTGACTAAACCAAAATTGGAAATTAATTGTTCTTTCACACTAGCCGTGTGTAGGACACACTATGAAAGGGTACAGCCAAACTGAAAAATTCAATGCCATAGCCGGGATTTGAACCATGGATCTTCTAGTTGCCGTCCAGCCGCTCTAACCCTTGAGCTACTATGGCCAACGTGCCAACATGACATTAACTTCTCCAACTACTCTTGTTTCTCTCTACCACTAGGAGTTCTCATAAACACATGAGACAACTGCCTTAATGGTGACTTACTATGCGACTTACTATGCCATTAAGTCCTAGTGGTTTACCGGGAGAAACAAGAGTCAGTTAGAGAATTTAATGTCATGTTGGCACGTTGGCCATAGTAGCTCAAGGGTTAGAGCAACTGGACGGCAACCAGAAGATTCTTGTTTCAAATCCCGGCTAGGGTATTGAATTTTTCAGTCTGGCTCTACCCTAAACCAAAATTGTTGGATATAAGACCTTGGACTTTTTAAGCGTGTTGCAAGAAAACTGCTCGAAGAGAAAATTTGGGAAGTCTGATTCATTACTAACGGAAATGATTTTAAAAGCGAAAAATCAAAACTCTTCCAAATTAAGAATAAATATGCATATTTTCATAATATATAAAGATCCGTATTTTAATAAAATATCTTCAAATACAATCTGATAGTATATTTTCATAATATGTGAAAATATCATATTTAGAAACTTTTGCCATGTGAAATGATCTGTACATGCTGCAAAACGTAAAAATGTTTTTATCATAATGTAGAATACATAATCTAGAAAATTAAATTTCAGTTTTCTCTGCCTCTAACGATAAACATTTCTTACTGGAAGCTATAGCGCCGTAGTGAGTGATTTCCTAATTTTGGACGTAATCATTTGGATTTGAACCAAATGGAAGCACAACACTCGAAACATTAGTGAACGGAGGCCTTCAAGAGTAATACATACGTAATATGGCATTAATATTTGAGGTACTTCATAGCAGAATCGATCCAAGGCAAATATTGTCAGAGAATACAGGAAAAGACATAACGACAACCCACATTAGAGAAAAAAAGTAGAAAAAAGTAAGGGTCTTTTACATGCAAACGGTCAGGTTGTAATAAAAAAAAAGGTAGGTAATATGTATGATTATTTAGCACTGCATGTTGTTGATGTGACCTGTAGGAGAGTTATAATCTAAAACTAAAACAACTCGGGTCAGAATCTCGGCCACAGCACCACAAACCACAACACACTTCGTTTACCTTCCTGTATTGACAGATTTTCTTTACCTTTGAGCTACCCAGCTGTGCGACCATTAGTACCGCTGTGACCAAATTTTTATATCGTGTCACCTTTCGTACTAAGCGGCCTTGGAGTGAGCGACTATTACCGCAATTACTGAATAATAACAGCTGGAAAGTCATTGGCAATAAATGAAATCTTCACCAAAATAACTTGTGAACTACATACTGAAAAAAATCTAATTTAACTGTAGAGATAATTTGAATAAAGGTCCATAAACCACAGTGATGTAATAGAAACACTTAAAATCATTGGTTAAGTTTGTAAATAAAACAGACTTAACAATTCTGGTTAATATAGGAACATAACTTGTAAATATGTACATTAGTCATTAACACTTACACATCAACAGAGCTGTATAATCCATGTAACATTACTTAAGTAATGGAGCATGGTGCAATACAGCTAATAAATAAAATTTAAAAAAAAACTTGAATAAGACCTTCTTCAGTAAAAGAAATTTGAAGTTTCCAAGCCCATGTTACGCAGAAATGTTCCTTTCTATGGTAGATGATTTATTGATCCACTTAAAATCATAATTGTAAAGAAAAATTTATGTGTAAATGTTGCAGTAGTGGCTTTCTAGAGCATACGCCTGGTTTGTCTGCATTCAGGGCCACCTGGATAACGCTGTGTGAACAATCCGGGATTTAGAGGCTTTAGAATAAAATATCGGAGCAGTGGATGCTTAAGTTTATACATAATGCCATGCTATCTCTCTAGGAGTATAATTTCCAATCATTCTATAAATTATGTGGATATTTTGACAAACGCGGGGATATTCCAGCCTCATAATCAGCAGGGAGGCGTTAGCGTAATGTGTTGGAGGGCCAAGAATTTCTGAAGGTGACGTTAAACTATCATAATGACTAGAAAATGATGCACATGATTGCGGATAAATTCAATATATCGTCACTTCGTCCAGATTTTATTCAGTCAAACGAGGAATTTCTTTTTTAAATTAACGTCCTCCAATGCAAGTCATATTGTACGATGAATGAAATGGGTACAGTAATGGCTCAAATGAGCCCAGGTTCCATAGAAATTAGTTACCCGACATTAATTTTCGAATTAAGAGAAACCCCCCCCCCAAAAAAAAAAATATCTAGATAACTCGCCTTGATCGAGTTCGAACTCGGAACAATACACGCGGGTAGCATGAGTTGCTGAACTTGGAGAAGACAATTCTTGTGTATATTGTGACTGCGTAGGGTTACGTAGAATGAAAAGTCTGGTTTTTAGAAATTTAGAACTCTTTATTGCAGAAAAAAGACGGGAAATTGACAATCAACTGTCTTCAAGGTCGACTCGGTGCTCCTCTGCACGTAAACAAATGAACTCACTGCGGTACAAAGTCCACTGCCGCAATAACCATCACACAACTACACAACTCCGATAATCACACAACTGCTGCTTCTAACACGTACAGGTATTTATATCTCCAGTCATTGTTACTAGAATGCCGTAGTCCTTCCGAGAACACTCGCGGCAGCAAGACAAAGAAAATTCCTGAGCCTCTCTCTGTCTCTTTCTTTCTCTTGGCAAGCGCCCAGCTCCCTTTTGTCACGGCAAGCACAACAATGGCATCGGTGACAGTATTCTACTTTCTCTTAGGCAATATAATTACTATCCCCTACTAGTAACATTAAGGTCTTAAACCTAGTATTAAATTTTGTAGACACATATCACGCCCGCGTTATAGAGACAATTACAAGCAATACTCAATCTAATAAATAAAATACAACACGACTTTAAAGGGGAACAAACTTCTGTTCCGTTAAATTGCCATAATTTAAACGAAAAGTCATATGTATACTTTGCTGTGTACTTGAACTGGCACTAGATGCCGTAACTTTCAACCATTCCAAGGCCGCTGCACATCTGCTTAGGTCTAACCTCACTCTCTGTAAAAATTATGTGGGATTTAAATAGCAATTCAATCTACTCTCTTGATCTCAGAACCCATTGTTATGTAATACATTTTATTGAAATGTATTCCTGTCATACCCTTACTCAAAAATAATTTAAGTGAGATTTGAAATACTCGCAGACTATGCTATTGAAAGCAAAATGAGACAGGTTTAATTATTTATAATTCACTCATTCATAAATCACATATATTGTACTTGCTTTGAAAGTGCACTATTTTTGTGGGTTCTACAAATATTTAAATTGGCGTAAAATCTTTAGGAGTTTTTCTAGAAGCATTTGGTTCTGAAATGGATAGAAGAGTCTTAACTCAATCTACAATTCATCTATAAACATTGGTGACTTTTCTTAAGTTTACACGCAGCCCAATTATTATTATTCTACTGCGTTGTGAAATTGCTTCATTTTAATAACGGAAGCAGTTCAGAAGGCAAATTTGGAACCGCTAGAGTACAATGACTACAACATGAAGTCCAAGCAAGTGATGCAATAAATATGAACAGCACTCCAGTTCCCTGGCTACCACTTCGGACAATCGAGTGCTGCCGTTATAACGAATAGAGTTCGCTGGCGGTGACCGCATATCCCTAATCCCTCGTACACGACAAAGGCCCATTATTAGAGGAAGCATGTAATTACAACCTATTACAGAATGAAACACAGGTCAGCAAGCTCCCTATGGATTCTTAGTGGCAATTTCTACTGCCCCAAATTCCTGACTGTCTGGACACTACATTCCCGATTAAGGCCAGAGCTTATGAATCATAAATTAAGATTAGGTCGTAACAGAGTGTTTTACAACCAGGTACGGCACCTTATGGCCAATCTGTAACTTCCCAGTTATAAAACGGAGCACCGTTTTACACAGAAAAATTAGAGAAAGAAACGTGTGCACGACCAGGAAAAGCAGAATGATTCGAGACTGCTGAGATTGCAACAGCCTCAAATTTTAGAAATAAAATGTAAGCTAATAATATCCTTCAATTTTTTATTATTTTATTCTGTTTTTGAAGGCTGAAAGTTTGTCACTTTGTTAAAATTTAGTACTTTTAGGTAGGTGATCTTTCGGTAGTAGCCTTTGTTGTAAATCACTTGTTACTCATAGCTGCCAATATAATCCTGCCTGCAGCATTTAAATATCAAAATCGACCCCTTTATATAAAAATAGTATATTTTGTATACTTTTCTGTGAAAAAGTTCGCTACAACACACTTTGTCCAGCAATTTTTCAAAATACTCTTTGAAAAGGTTACTCTTCTATGTGTACCATGTTAAGGGAGATAATCATTCGTATAAATGGTTTTATTACAGAGTTCCTTGTAGGTACATTAGCAATGGAGGAATTAAATAGGTTTAAGCCATAGTACAAATATTTTAAAATGTGGTCGTTATGTGTTGACTTCCATACTCCTGTCCTCTTTGCATGACCAGGAGGGGTAAAAATGATCTTTCCATTTGAGAAAGGTAATATACCTGTGTGTTTGAAAAATCAAATCAATAACGATTAATGTAGAATGATTTGACATCACTACCGCGAAAAGAAAAATTGAACTGTATGCCTCGACGAAAAAAAATATTAAACATATAATGTTTTAATCAAAACCTAGATAGCCATGTGATAAAATAAACATTTGTGGAAAATGTACCTTGTAAAGATAACACGCACAAGGACCCGTTTCGCTCACTGTATTCATTAAAAAGTACAGATAAGCAAATTGAGGAAAACATAAGCGGTAGATAGGAGTAAAGTGCATTTTTAAGGGTGTATTCGTAATAATGGAAGCCTTCTGAGTCAAAACGTAGACAATATTCAATGATTTAACTATCCTTTTCTTTCTTTTTCTACTCTTTACCCTTACCGGTAACAGATAAAGCAAGTATTCTTTGGCACACAAAAATTCGATGTTGAGAAACATATCTTTTGAGATCCAGTGTAGTCTCTTTCTCTCTCTGTCGCGCACACGCACTAACTCATTCTCACTGTATTTCCTGTGTCTAAAATAGGTAAAACACAAGATCAAGCATATTGCTGAAAAAAGTAACATCTCTATTTTTAAACTTTTTTGCAATTTATGTCCTTCTACGTTAAGTCATATCGGACGATGAATGAAATAGATGAAATGATTCTCAAATGAGTCCGGGTTCCATGGAGCTTAGAGTTACCCGACATCCGTCTATCAGGATAAGGGAAACCCCCGGAAAAAGCCTTATCCAGGTCGATATTCGAACTCGGGACCTCTTGAGCGTGAGGCAGAGACGTTACCATCTACGCTACCGAGGCGGGCGTATTTTTAAACATATTTTTCATTTAAAAACAGGGCAATTCTTAATTACTATGCTTGCGTTGTACATATATCGTTTAGTTAGAAAAAAGCTGCAATGCACGGATATATATGACAGCATAAAAATTGTTAGGAAAGTTTCTATTCGCCTTAACATAGTATGGATTTGGTATGATAGCACAAGTTAATGATTAGAATATGTGATAAGAATTTGAAGAATTCATTTTAACGGTTCATTTTTTTAATAAAGTGTAGTTAAGCAACAATTACCTTTACGGAGTCACGGGTGACTGACTATAAGAGTAACATATAAGTAATGCGAGACAAACTTAAGTGGGACTTTCCTAAAATATTTAAAAACATTAGCGCTATGAACGTTATGTTCAACTTTAAATGAGTTTTCGGCATTTGTTTTAGTTCGAAATTAGTTTGGCAATTCAGTTATATGAAACAACGTCAATCTTGAGAAATATAGCAACGAGTGAATATTTAATGCACGAGCGAGTGAAAGGGCTAGAATCAATATTAAGCACAAGCTTATAAGTTTTAACTAATTTTAATTACTAAATTATAAATCGGTAATGATTATAAAATTCAGTTCGTCTTATGATTCTATATAATAGTCATCATGACAACATCAACTTCAAACTGTCGTCAGTAACACATTAATCGTTTTTTTTTTTTCTCAAGTGTATGCGGATTTGGAAGGTTAGGATAAAACACAACTTGATTCAGCATGAGCTGTAAGACAATAACATTCTCAAAAGTGAAAAATCACTCGTAAAGATTTACGTGGTTAGTACGTAAAAAGTAGAGAAATATATTTTACTTTAAGTTAAAAAGGATTGATTACATTTATTTTAATGAATAGTCTTTTAAAATGTATTCTCGTGCTTGTCAAGAGGACTGAAGTTTTAGTTTTTCCTTACAGACAATTTGTTTGAAATTATGTACCGAAGATGGTAATGAGTTCATAATTAATCGAACACCAATTGTTCATGATTTTGTATATATAATGAAAGGATTGTAAACAGGATATAAAAAATCAATGACAAAAAGCAGTAGATGTGATTAAGTTCTAATTAAAACACCCGTTCTGTGGTCGAGTACCCAGCATTCTGGCATCGCAACCTTGAGTCCCGATTTCGATTCCCGGCTAGGCTTGGAAATTTTCCCTTAAATTCCCTATCACCCAAAAATCCCCATCACCACAGAGTCCCAAAAGTGTAAATATGGGAGCGAATATGTTTAATGATAAAAATAAATTCAAAGAAAACCACAGTTAAACGAGCAAAGAAGTTCAGGGCACTGTTCAAGTGAAATGATTACAACACATTAAATTACTGCAAGAGACTGCTGCTTGCTTGGAGGAATAATCAACGTTTTACTTGACTCGTGTGTGTACAAGTGTTAAAATTTAAATGGTCAGCTTTGCTTTTACGTATACTAAGGAACGGTAACGTCAATTAGAAGGGTTTTATAAGTGTATGCATCACATCCACAAATCACCAGAATGTTAGGACAAGTTGTAAACATTTCTAAATAAATTATTCTATTAATGAAGCAATTCTCATTCCATTACTATATAATTTTGACAAATTACAAGACGTGAATGCCAACTTCCTACTCCCGTTGTCCACTATGGTTAAGTATGATGTCACTTGCACCTTCTAATTGCTTAACTTTTAGGTTTTAATATGAGAACTGCTTCGATCTGATTTCTCTTCTTTGTATGAAATATATGAAAAGATAGTGTGTATGAATCCGTGGACAGTCTGTATATGCAAATGACATTTTACTTGACCAGCAACCAGGGACGTGTATTCCACGTAAGCAAATGAAGCGTTTACTTTCCTTAAATTTTTGGTAAAGTATTTGTGGAATTTTATTAAAATCGCCTTTGTGAAAAATTGAGCGATTCTAAAACAGCCGCGCTGTTTGCACTTTTTCAAGAACTTTTCTTAAATCTGAATGTATAATTACGTTTTGTTGAAGTAAGATACGTCTTACTGTAGCCTGAGGGTAATCCAAGTTACTGTCTGTTTAGAAGCTAAGACAGAAAATGTCTAATTTAATTTTTCTATATAAATAGTAGCTGTCTAATAATACACGTTACATATATAGTGAAATATTTGTTTGACAAGTTCATTTCTCAATACGGAATTACTCACTTTTTGTTATTAGAAATAGAATGTACTGGAAGCAAGTGAAGCTGCATTTTTTGTGAGAATGAATGCAGCGAGGAGTAATGAAACATGGATATGAGACAAGTATGATGTTGGTATGATACTTTGAATCAAGGTTTCTCTTCATTTATCTATACAAAAAAGAAAGAAAGTATCGAAAACGTAGAGAAACCACAGCATTACAGAATGTAAAAACAAATATAACAACTTGTGTGCAATACTTTAATAGATACGAGGGTGTGTCAAAAAGTAATGCCTCCTATTTTTTTTTCTTTAAATAAGTTATGTGAAAACTTTGAATTTGGTGCAATTCCTCAAACCTTCTCCAATCCCCCGCAGTAGTAACTTCCTAAGTCGACAGGTGGCAGCACTGCATCCTCTTGCAAAATGGCTTACATCGACGTTCGTATTAGACAGCGTTCTGTGATTGAATGTTTGACTGCGGAAGGTGAAACACCAATTCGCATTCACGAAAGGCTAAAAAATGTGTATGGTGATGCAACGGTGGATGTCAGCACTGTTAGACGATGGGTTCGTCGCTGTAACGAAGCTGAAGGGCAAACACCATTGGCAGATGAAAAGCGAAGCGGCAGGCCGGTGACTACAGTGATTCCATGCAACATTCAGCGAGTCGATGACATCATTCGTGGTGATCGCCGGGTAACAACAGGTGAATTGTGTCGCATTACCTCCCTCAGTAAATGCAGTGTGATGACGATTATTCAAGAACTGGGTCACTCAAAAGTTTGTTCACGTTGGGTACCAAGAATGTTAACCGCCCAAAACAAAGAAACAAGGAAAACAATAGCCTCCGAACACTTGCAAAGCTTCAATTTGGAGGGAGAGGAGTTTCTGGAAGAGGCAGTCAATGGAATGGCATCACACAACGTCACCGAAGGAAACAAATCAAAACTCAGCGATCGGCAGGGATAGTTACGGCGACAGTGTTTTGGAATACAGAGCGTGTGCTTATGATTGATTTTTTGGAGCAGGGATGCACAATAAATTCTGTCCAATACGTCAGAACTCTCAAAAAACTGAAAGCACGTCTTCCCGTCTATGGTGGATGTTCAGTTTTTGCATGACAATGCAAGACCACACACCAGCCGTTACACCACTGCAGAAATTGAGAAATTGGGATGGCAAGTCTTACCTTACCCTCCATACAGCCCTGACCTGGCACCATCAGACTTCCATCTGTTCGGGCCACTAAAGGAAGCTCATCGTGAGATTCATTTTGAAGATGAGGAGGCGATGAAAACGTCCGTGCATCAATGGCTTAGAAGCAAGACCATATTTTTTACCACACTGGAATACATGCCCAAGTTAAAAGGTGGACCAAGCTATGTAAATTGGATTCAATTTTGTTGGCAATTAAAAGAGAAAGAAATAGGAGGCATTACTTTTTGACCCACCCTCGTATATATGACGAAGAATTCTTTCAGGTTGTAACATTGGAGCCAAGTTATTTTGTTGGCAATGTCTGCAATTCTCAATGTCATTATTCCCATACGACTGGGATACAGTAGGATTCTAACAAACGCGAATAAAGGAGCAATGGGTTAGTTGGATTATAATCAGTCATATTTTAACTTTTTCTTATGTATCTTTATATTTAGTAACGATTGCACATCGTTTCTTTTCAAAGATATTGGTCACCGTACCATGTGTACCTACGGCTTCTGAATGAGTTTTAAGTGCTGTCGATTTCTCGATGGAATACATACTCGACTAGTTCGAGTGGCACTTGATGGTTTCTGAGAGCAGCTGTTGCGCTTTATGTACCGTGCTCGTGAGGAGGGTGGAGGGGGAGAGCATTGCGGCACTCTGGCCATGACAGGGAAAATAACAATATGCTGCTGGTAATTGGATTTTTCTAACAAACTGGGTAATGTGGCTTTTCCAAAACAGATCACAGGGCTACCAACATTTCAACTTATTAATAACAACACGAATTTCAAAATCACCTTGTATTCCGCGAATCTGCATGGGACTGATTTTCAAAACCTGATATACAGGAATGGTTAATTAAACTACAGGTCATATGCCATGCACTTTATGCGCGAATCGGGATGCGCTTAATTTTGTTTTAAAGCAGACAATACAATCTACAAGCCATAAATGTCGATCTTTAGTAAAGTTACACATCTTTACAGAAACACTTATACATTTTCATCAAAATGACATTCCTTTGGATATAGATTTTTTTAGATAAATATTAATTTAAAATATTGACGAACTACATGCGTAGTTAGCTTCTTCTATCCTTTCAAGGCAATGTATAAAACCTGAAAATCCCCAATTTTCATTTGAGAGATCTTTATCACAGTATGATAATTTAATGCAAGGACCACAGCATAATCTCTGTTAGGTATGTTCATTTGTTTCATGTTTTATTCGAATAAATTATTTTGTGTCAATTTGAAACATCTTGAGTATTAAACTAATTGGTACATCCAGAATTTTATTTTGCCTTTAAAAGGCTATTAAAATGAGCCATACGTTTTCCTGAAATTGAAATTAAAATGCCAGAAAAGGATATGTGTTTGCATTTAGTTTTTTTCTGTGTTCAATGTAATGAGCATGAAGCTATAAAAATGTTAATATGAAATAACCAATTTAAACAGTTTTAAAAATTTGCCTCTTTACGCAATTCAAGAAGGTTTACTGGAAATTAAAAGTTAATTTGTAAACAGTAATAAAAATGCTTAGACAAGAAGTTGTGAGGAAATCGACATTTAAAATTGGAATGTATTATGCGGTGCTGTTCAGGAATATTTAAAAAGCATTACAAAGCATTAAATGTTATGAGTAAATCTGAGGAGCCAAATAAAATTATGGAATATAAATGCAATTTTTGTTTTTTATATGCAACAGGAAACTTTTCAGAAAATACATCTACTTTGAGTTACTCTTTACGTGGAGTTTATTTTTAATTTATTTACTGTAAAATCACCAATATTTTAATTAAAGCATCAAAGGATTCGGATATGTATTGCATAACAAAAATTAAATGTGTATTTACAATTTTCTGGGAATAGCCTCTGAAGTCCCCTTCATTCTGCATTAGTTTTGCATAACTGATAAACCGTAAAAGCTATACGAAAACGCGACGAAATAAAAATATAATTCTTTAAAACACACGACATATGATCAAAGTACTTGTAGCATTAACTAAGCTTTGAGATATTCGCTGCAATTTGTTTCTATTTTCAAGAGCTCTGTACTTATGACTTTCAGTTGCTGGTGGCGATGCAGAGTGGAACTTCAAAAGCACGACTGGTTATTTAAACGTTTCAATGTCCCTTCAACCTTTGTACCCCTCTCTAAACCAAAAAGGAAATGTGCAATTCAATTGTTTCTGCAAACGTTTACATCGGTTAGTCTTAATGCAAACAGAAAAAGCCGCCTCCTTGGTGTGCCGGTAGCGCGTCTACTTCACATACAAGTGGTTCCGATTTCCAATTTCGGTTAGGGCGGGTTACTTGAATAAGGTTTTTCTTGAGGTTTTTTTTTATTATTTGTTCTGAGAAAGCGAAGGTAAGATACATTTCAAGTTCTATGGACAATGGATCGTTTGCATCTCATTTTGCCCATTTATCCTTCGTCGCCCGATATAATCTATCAGGTTATCTATTTACTTGTTATCAAAAATCCTTAAATCGTATTTCCCCAGAAGGCCATGTTAGGGTTATGATTTACAAAATAACTAGAGCGGTTTTGCAAAATTTAAATATTACGTATGATTTGGTTATGAATATGTGTTATAAATTGCAAGTATATGTAATAACACGGTTCCTGGGCATTTCTTTTACATGTAGATGTATTATTATATTCTTAAAAAAATTAATCTTAGGTGGAGTCTTTTTCCTCCAGTCAAAGCAGTCGTACAATCAAAGCATGTTTTACAGTTTGTATAGATTCCTGACACTTTGAACAGCCATTGTCTTATGTTTAATCTGTAAAGTTAAACTTTAAGGAAAAATAGAAAATAAACCATTTGCAATACTTGCAGAAGAGGTAAAAAGATAAATAGTGCGTATAGAAAGTCATATGATTGTAAAAAAGTTAACTTTTTCAAAGATGAAGTGTCATTAATTTACTGCCTGGTACCCGCTATAGCGTCTACATACGGTTTGATTTACATGGTGTAAATCGGAAGGCTGGATTTATCCTCTCGTATGTAAATGAAAATTCGTTGCTTTGTATTAGATCTGTGCAGCTCAGTTCAAACAAAAAACAGAGAAAAGAAATCAAGCCCTCACACAATCGTCTTATCAACTATTGAATGACAGCTAATAAAGAACGATTCAGGTCCCGTGCACGAGAGGAGCATAATATCAATGCACGGCATAGCTAACTTGGCAATGGTCGTCCAAAACTTGGTGCCGTGTTTTCCAGTACTCGACGGAATTAAATAAAACTGAAAAGGGCGACACTGAAAACTTGTAGAATGCATGTTTCTAAAAACAAATGAAATTTGTTTACATCTGACTGCTGCTTTCTAATGTTTTAAGTTGTCAGGTAATTTCTTCGATTTCTTCTAATAGTTTTAACTATACCTGTAATAATTTTAAAGATTGTATGCACCCTAAAATGAATTTTAACTAGAGAAAATTTCCGGGTTCTATGTTAAATCGTCATTAACGAGTTCATAAACAATGTTAACGCCAGTTTAAAAATGGGTTTACGAAGAACCCCTGTATAACACAACAATTTCTAATCGATGCAGAGACTTGAAGAGGGATTTTTTCTCAGTGATGCATTTTGTGAAGGACGCCCAGAATTGCTGTTACTGATGAAAATGTTATAGCTGCTCAAGCAATGCCCAAATATCGACAAAACATTTTATAAGTTTATTCAGGCGACGTTAAGCTTTGATAGGAATCAAATCAAAACATTTTACAATAGCTAGATGCGAGAAAACTTTGTTGTCGATGGATTCCACATAAATTGACTTCCAATAAAAAAAACGCTTTGTTTCATTGGTGCAGAAATATTCTGAAAAATTTCCATGGCGCACTTCACATTTGTAATATTGCTACTGATAACGAATTTGAATTCGTTATGATCTTGAAAATAAAAGGCAATCCGCTCATTGGATCTTTTAAACAGAAATTAGACTACAAAATTTCCGACGAATTGACAGTGCTAGTAAAGTGGTCGCTATTTCTTTTTCTGAAGAGGCCATATTTGCTACTGAGTAATAACATTTAAAGATAGACGCACGTAAGTGCAGAACTGTACATAAATTTTGTTACCGTGAGGTTTTGAACGCCTAGACGGAAAACTAATTTTACATAATGTAAATGCAACTAAACTAACATGATTATCTAGATGTCTTAAAGAACAGCCCCGTGGGCCTTTCACTATATCACCCTGACTAGCTTAGCCCGGCTTGGTAGCGTAGATGGTAGCATGTCTGCCTCACGTTCAAGAGGTCCCGAGTTCGAATCTCGGTCAGGGTGAGTTACCTGGATAAGGTTTTGTCCTGGGTTTTCCCTTGTCCTTCAAGACAAATGTCAGGTAACTAAAACTTCATGGACCCCGGGATCATTTGAGCATAATTTCATATATTTCATTCACCGTCCGATATGACTTAACGTTGGAGGATGTAAACTGCAAATAAATAAATCACCCTGACTAGCATCTTGCGATTCTTTTTGCTTCCAAAAATTAAAATAAAATAGGTGAAATCAGATGAACTAGTGGAATGTTATAAAAATATGGTTTCTGAAGTGCCTCACAATGGACCGCTACACACTCGCTCACACCGCTACTCACCTGAAAATTCGGTGGTATGTCTGCTGTATATAACCCATGTGTACCAAAAATCTAGTGCGGAGTAGAACCGCAACGCCCAAAACTGAAGTCTGAAAAGTTCCACATGCTACCACTTGCAAGTAGCCACTGGACATCCCCCGCCAGCTCTTTGGCGGGTGTGGGGAACGGCTCTCCTTTAAGTATGCCATGTGTAGACTGCTTCTTGCCAGGGGTAAACAATCCCTTCCGTACAAAGCTGTGTTGTTATGCCTGAATGCTCTTATGTAATCTGGACTCATTTTTGGGTACTTCAAGCTATACTCCGCACCCAATTTTTGGCACACAAACCCCACGCAGAGCAGAGATGATGCCATCAAACTCTCAAGCGCGTACCGGTATGAGCATAGTGATAGTTTCTTTGTCAGAAAGAATGGCATAATCCAATAGTAGAGATACTGATATTAAAGGAGAATCTTTTCTAAAGTATCATGTAAATATTTTACAAGCAATCCATGTTTGATCTTTAAGTGAGGCCCTCGTGCACTAGGCCCACACGTTTTTTATAATCTTATCTCTGAAGCTGGCGGTATCCCATACAGCAAGGAGCTATGGAAAAGTGTCGCGCTTTGTGATGGGTTTCAGTAACTGACGATGAGAGGCCCGGTTAATCTAATAATATTAATGTACCACGTCCTTTTTTGGTTCCATTTATATCCCACCTTTAACTCCAATGGTCATGGCGGCGGCCGTTGTCCTTTGGAACAAATCGACAGTGTTATCTCGTATTCGTTAGCTTTTAATCATTAGATCACGCAAACATTCGCACTGCCATTTATACTTCTAGACTCTGGGGAAGATGGAGAATCATCTTGGTTGCAGAAAAATCCCCACCCCCAGCCGGGAATTGAACCCAGAGCCCCTCGCACGGCAGGCAGACGCTTTACCGACTAAGCTACGGGGCCAGCCATCCCATACTTTGTACTCAACAGTTTCGCAACATTTCTTAATCGTATTTGTACAAATGATTTGAAAAGCGAAATTTGTATATTTTACGATCTGTACACACATGCAGAAAATCCTACCAAATGGATATCAGAATGTTAGGATTGGATGTAAACAAGTAGCTTAAATCTGGTCCAGATCGAAGACCTCGTGATATTTGTACGCCTTTTGTCTGCTAAAACGGTATGCTCACTTATTAAGTCAGAGGAAAACTGACGCAGGGAAAGGGATTTGATGTTTCAGTACCCATGAGACTAGGGACCACCTATATCGGCAAGGGATCTTTTTCCATTCATTAAGTGATGCATTACTATGCCATGAATGACAATCTATCCTTTGTCTGGTGATGAATATACTGCAGTAGCTTTAATCACACAAGCCTATCACAATCTTAATATCGTTATTTGGTTCACCACTGCTCTTGAATTTTGTGTCGGACGCCAGAAAGTGTAAACTCGTATAGAGTTAGGCTTAGTTTTATTGTAATGCTTTCGATCAGCTCTGAGAAGTAGCTTTATAATTTATATCGGAAACACAGCACACAAGAACCATGTTAGTCCTCTGGGAATGGTTTATCACCAGTTTCATCTTTAACCCCGAACAAAAGATGGGAAAGTGGCATGTAAAAGACGATAATGTTAGAAAACCTTGACACCGCTTGTCCTAAATTAACCTGGTAATGAATGAGAATTTCCACCTGCAACATCTTGTATTTCCAGCGAGGAGGAACGGCGTCTACCCATCCGGTCTCTAATTGATGACCTTGATCATCCAAGCGAGTAGAATGCTTTCGATTTTGTTGGAACACAGATGTTGCCAAGATGGATTTCTGGCAGGAAAATGAAGTAGTATTTAGGAAAAGTGAGTAAAATCTGTGTAAATCAGGAGTGGATCTACATTTTAATCTACCATTTTCATCTTAGAGGAATGAGGTGAGATGTATCCGCGGTAACATTTCGGTGGTCCAGGGTTCGATTTCTGGTGACCGCCCCCTCTGTCCATAGGTGTTCCTCTTGGTTTTCCCTGAACGGCTAGGCGAATACTGGATTAAAGCCTTCTACCACGGTTCTGTCATCCATTTCCTCTGATTTCGTCTCCCTCTTTTATGTTACTGGACGATTTCGGACCGTGTCTCGGTCGACGGCGGGTAGATGGGACAGGAACTTGCATGTTGGAACTTCTCAGCTCCGTCAGAGTGTGGTCATCTGAGCCTCCACTGCCGAAGCGAGATTTCTCCGGGTCCCGCTGGAGGCGAGCTCTTGAGCCACCGTCCGGCGGTTTGAGCGGGTCGACGCGTGGACCTCCCAGCCGATTGGTCAAGCCAGTAGATATTATAAAGCTCTGCGCGTATCTGCCACATATGTCGTTCATTCTTAGAGCCCACACGTCTCCTGCTACTCTTTCATCTCATCGTTCCTCGGGATGTAGGTACAAATGATCCAATTGTAGGTCGAGGTGCTGGGTGTCCCCTTTGTTACCTAATCTACCTCTACATTTTAAGGAATGAAGGGGAGGGAAGGGAAAAAAAGTGTACAGAAGATCCTGTAGATGCAAAACCTTGATATAATTCAACAAGTAAAATAAATACAGCCTTAAACCAAAAAGATAAACAATTGAGCAGCTACCAGAAACAGTCATATTCGGAAAACATCGGTAGCATTCGATGACGCTGCATTCACAATATACGCTTTGGAAAGGTAGGATCGGACTCAAAATTTCAATGCCATAGACAGAATTCAAATCGGCTATCTGAATCCCGCTTATGACATTTAAGTGTTCAGTCTGACTCTACCTTTCAATACTTTCTACCTCCACACGGCTGGTGTGAAACTAAGTTTTCCAATATACGCTTTGATACCACTCTGACTTCATTTCAAAGCTATGCGATTGATTGGGAGATGCTTTGCGGCTTGGCCGTATGTATGGTAGCCGAGCGGTCAAACGCATGTGTTTCGTAAGTAGACTAACATGAGTTCGAATCATTAATGTACATTTTTCTTTGTATTGTTGTTACTTTAACAGCAATGCCTTATATTCTTCTTGCAGAAAATAAATGTTTTAAACATATTCATTTATAAAAACGCAAAAGAACATTGTTGTTTTTTAAATAAAAGCAATGTTATTAGAAGTTTGCCTTATAATGATTGTGTAAACACTCGAGCTCATTCATCTGTTATGAATGATGCTGGCATATAATGCGAAGTATCCTCTCGTGAAAATTTCATTCGGCGTTTGGTCTCACCCATGCCCCGCAAAATGGGGGCAATAATAGAAACATAGGATTTACACATCCGATACTAAGTTAATTTCCATTTTTACTTGATTTTAGACATAGGAATAAAGCATTTCAGTTAGTTTAAAACCAGAGTGAGTGTTTTTATGTGTGAGCATATCAACTTTTCACGGTGTAAGCCATCAAGGGTCGTTCCGGTCTCATAAATGTTGAATTAAAAGTGTTGTAACCATCTTTTCCTTGGTCTACCAATAGTTCTTCTACCTAATGGTATGAAATCTAAAACTAATTTTGGAGAAAAGCTTCAGTTAGTTTAGAAACACAGTGAGTGTTTCAGGTTTTAGGTGTAGGCATAAATACCGTAAAATGAAGTAAACCTTAACAATTGTAAGTTATATTACAATGAGCGTAATACATATTTCGTATTTCTACAATAAAAATAAATAAAATGGCGTCTGGGATTCGAATCTTTGCAGGTTTAGCTGCTACTTACTTGTCTAATACCACTAGACTATCAGTGCAGTTTAGTATCGTTTTGCCAATACTAGAAGGCAAGAAAGGAATGAAGGGGAGAGGTGTTTGAACTGTTAATCTGCTCTGGTAGTGGATCTTTTTACCATGAAATGTGTATGAGAGTACATATTAGTTTCCCATGCCACCAGACCTAATGCTCGTTTCAGTAACTGCAGCGATAGGTGTTATGTATGGGTGAGCTATGTGACAACACTTGTGTATTTTAAACAAACCTAGCATCCTTGTCATACTTGGAAGGCGAGCATAAACACAGAGCAGGCAGCAAAAGTGATTACTTTACACATTTCTCTAGCTTGCCTTCTTGTGCTGGGTACACAGTAACTGAGACTCAGTTATGAGAGGATTCGATAGAAAGAAGCTAAAGAGACGCGTTCCGTGACACCATTGAAAACCGGCCGCGGAAACGATGTTCATCTTTTTTGTCAAAGGGTATATGTACGCTTTATTAAATTCTTGGCTGTTTAGTAACCTTTGTGTTATTGGCATTAATTGGTAGACAGTGTATTAAAATAGCTTCCTAACATGATTGGCTCTGGTGAGTCTGCTGTGTTTACAAGACTTCGTTGAACTTCTCGTTATACCTCTTATAAAAGTCAATTCACCACGATGTTCATATGGAAGGGAAAACTACTGGGATCAATATTCATCGACATAGCAGAAGAACAGGCGGATACTAAAACTCTAGTCTAATCTGTTCAAATCTCTGCCTAGAGGACAATGTTACAAACGTCGAACCTCGGTGTTTTGAGACATGTTTAAAAATTTAAATCTCTAAACATGTTTTCCATACAAAGCTTGCTTTGGGGTGACGTACTTTCTTGAAAATCTTCGTGATGCAAACTTTTAAGATGCTGAACTTTAAATACCAAGTTTAGTATACAAAAGACTTTCGGTTTTTGAGTTATGCTATCCAGAAACACACATGCACATGGGCCGTTTTCACATGACTTTCTAACCTCTATTTACTAAAGGGTATAATATACAGTATTTTTTTTTTAAAAAAAAACTTTCTCTACCACCTAAATAGAGCACATGAGTAAGATGTAGGTTATTTGTTGTAAAGAATCCAATAGAAATGTTCCAAGGCCTTCTGAACACATAATATTACAAAAGGACCTTTCAAACAGATAGGATAATTCATAAATTTTATTTGCAATGTAAGCATCTTTATGTGATATTTTTATCAGAACTATTTATTCACTTTTGGGAAAGTTCTAAACCCATTAAGACGAGCGTGTACAGCGGCGCTTTCTCTAAGAATGTTTTTTTTTATTTTAGTGTCATGTTTTCCGATTCGTTTATTTTATTTAGCTACTACATGTACCTACACGTAAACTGAAATAAAATGGTGCAGAAATAGTTTCATTTAGACCATTCATTACAGGCACAAGAAAGATACAGAACACAGATTCGAGAATTACGCTTTTGAAATTTCACATTCTTTTCATGACACGGTAAGAAAAGGATTAAATAGCTGCAACATTTTAAATGAATGTCAAAGCTAAATGGTCTTTTGAGAACATCCTGCATTAATGCATTCATTCAGAGATAGAAATGTTTTCAGATTATAGTTATACTATACATATAAAATGTAATGTTTATGAATTGTGGGACGTCCTCTTAACAGTTAAAACGCTGAGAGATTTGGTATATGCAAATGATATAACAACTTGAATTAAGTAGACGCAGGCTGGACTCATTAAAGAAGAAATAGACTAAAATTTAATTGCAGCTCATTATTTCAAATGAAGGTGGAATTATCACAAAGAGCTCATATTATGACCCACAGATTTAATCGAGCGATGTTTTTTAACTTTGAATAAACAAAAAGGTTCCTTTCTCTTCGACTAACTGCGAAATCCTTTGAAAGAACGCTGCAACCTTAATTATGCACTTGAGCTCTTGGAAACTGTTAGAAAAAGTTAAGGTTTACAGCACGAAGGAACACAAAAAGAAAACAAGGAAACTTGACGAGGAAAATAAATAACGTTTGCGTTGCGGGTGCTGTGGTTCACCAAGAATTTTTAATTACATTGAGTAATGGCTGCTTTATGCTGGTAGAGAAGTGTGCCTTTCGCTGGGTACACGAAAAATAATTAAATACATATGAGGTCGCACACCGGGAACGCTTTAAACAAATATTGCCCTCGCTTACGGCCGTAAAACGATTTTTTGATGACCATCGGAGAAACCCGGAAATGGGGAACAAGGCATGCACTTAAGCATGCTCTTTGTGTGACCACAGGTATTGGCTATAGTAGTAGAAAAGTGATTTATGTGTAGACAAAACAAAGGCAGTAACAAAAGCAGTTCTGAGTCGCTTCTTTGCGGGTTGCTTTCTCTTTGGTAATGAACAATAAACTGCACGTTGACATGCGAGATAGATATAGCCAAGCAGGGAACGCCTGTTGCACAGATCAAATTCCGTATACTAACAGTTGAATGCCTCTTTTTTACTTTTTCTAGGAGCTACATGTAGGTACAGAAAACCTTGTATTCTAATCGGCGATATTCTAATTTATTCTAAATGCTCTTTTGCGACGTCTCTGGTTCGATTCCTATCGAACATCCATTCCACCCTTGAGTATCTGAGGTTTCCCCAGGTCAGTAGTCGACTTCTGAGGTAGTTTCTCCTTTCCATTATAACTTTGCATTCCGTTTACCTCTCACCTTTCAGGTGTACTCATAGGTTTCGTGGTGTATGACGGTGCTAGAGAGAGAGAGCAGGATGTTTAAGCTCTCCGTGAACATCAGACGGCTGAGTCATTCATCGCCCTGTATAATTAACTTCAGCCGTATAACGAGTCTTGAAGCTAGAAACTGTTAGGGACATTAGCATGCCACCATGCACGCTTCTGTGGTTTTTATTTATGGATGTTCTTTAACGGTTGAAGTTTTGTGTCCTCTTCTTGATTGGGCTTGAAAGGCCACTTAATTATGCTCAGACCTCTTAATCAGGCTTAAGGTTCCTTTACGTGCCTAAATCTACGACATGGGACCACCGGGGTTATTTCCCTTCCAACAGTAGCCATATTAAAAGCGTGTCGCTGATGACCTAGAAAATCCATATTCTTTCCATGACATCGACGAAACTGAATAGCGACAATTCATGTATGTCATATATACATTTGTATACTTCTCTTACTGGTATATATATATACATATAGTATATATATATATGTGTGTGTATTTTTTGTCTCCCTCACCAATGCTGGTCTTACGAGTCGATTGGGTTCCCTCAGAGCGAGGGAGCCGAAGTATATTGACCTGATGAGATAAGGGCTGGGGGTCAGCCCAACCCTTGTGATAAATTAACGATGGAGCAATTGGTGGAATGATGATGGTGGGGGAAACTGGAGGATCCGGAGGAAACCCACCCCACTGCCATGTTGTCCACCACAAATCCCACTTTGCGGTCGCCTGGGATCGAACCCGAGCCGCCTAGATGAGAGCCAAGCGGTCTAACCACTCGGCCATGGCGCGACCATTATGTCTATGTATGTATGTATGTATGTATGTATGTATGTATGTATGTATGTATGTATGTATGTATGTATGTATGTATGTATGTATGTATAGGCATAGATTAATTGTTATGCCTGGGTGCTCAATTAAAGCAGGAAAGGAGAGGTTTAAATCGTCTTCCACCCGCTGCGATAGAATCGCGCGTTTACCTGTGGCTACTGAGTTCCAGTGGCGGAGCATCGCTATCATTCTGACGTATGGGATATCATAAACGTTCGCACTCAGTTTACTCTTTACTAACTAATGTTTCTTAGGATGATTTCTGTGGTCCAATTATGTTTCACAAAGTCTTCAATATGTGGTGCAAAAGACGAAGTGCACAGTCTCCAAAGATAAGCAAGGTGATCGTCTCTGATCTTGCTGCGATACTCGCTTTTAATATAGTTCATCTTTGTAAAGGTTTGCTCGCATATATATGTAGAGCCATATGCCATTAAATTAGCTTCAAAGGAGTGCAAAATAATTGGATATTTAAACAAATAAAATATTTGTAAAAGAATCTTCATTTAACTTAAGAAGTTGACGTTAATACTTCCTTCTTCTTTATGATCGATTTCAAAAGCATCTTGCTTCCATCATCAGTTAATACCCAACTCCGTTGTTAAGGAAATCTCGGTTACGATGTTATTTTCTTATGTTATGTTAGGCATTACATTAAAATATTTATTTGAAAAAATAAACATCGCGTAATGAATTTTGACATACCGGCAATTGATTCTGTTTTTAGGTTTGTTTCGTCTTCAGATGTTGGTAATGCATATGGAAATGTGTCAAGTAGTTGCTTTAGAATTTCTGCATACTTTTCCAGAAGTATAACGTTTGTTGTGAACACGGAGTGCAAGCAAGGGAAATTATATAAATCTGCAACTACCAGTTGTCCTTCCCACAGTCGCAATTGTGCCATAAGATATTTAATTCATTATCAACTCCCCTCAGAAATCAATTAATCGCGCCTCGTCAGTTCTGTCCACCGATTCGTGCAGGGCTATAGAAAAACATGTTAATGACCTTATTGTGTCCTTTAATTGCCATTCCAAATCACAACACAATTCTTCTATGCGTCTCATTACTGTACCTCGAGAGAGATTGGTTGATGCAAATACATCGACTAAATCAGGACAAAATTCTTTCGCAGCAACTAGTAAGCATTGCTTGATAAATTCGCCTTCACTAAATGGTTTCATATTTTTTCCAATAAGTTCCGCCAGTTTATAAGAAATCTGTACCACATTTTCAACATTAGGGTCATATTTAACAGGTACTTTCATTTCTTCAATTTTTGTGATCTGGCTTCACCTAGAACAAATATATACTAAACGTTAGTAGCAACGCCACTGACGGCTACCTCTGTGTCTCGCTGCCTTGGTCACTGGTGTGGGGAAAACAACACGTGTAGGGGAAGGAAGCGTGTGCTGTACAATTGAGCACGCCTGTGTTATACAGTAGAAGGGGATACTACACATTTTTGTGAGTACGTTTCAGTCCCTTATGACACATGCTTACACAGTTCATTCTTCCCGAATGAAGAAAACTTTACAAAATATTTCCGGGACATTCAAGACAAACATACTGCCTGTTAAGTGTAGTTGCGGTGCCGGAGTACGTCTTTTTTTAATATATTTATTGGAAGTGTCGTTTTTGGTCTATGCTGATCTCTCTCTTTCTCTCTCTCACACACACACACACACACACACACACACACACACACACACACACACACACACACACATAGTTCGTGGACCACGTTTTAAGCATGTTTTTTAGTTAGTGGACTTCATAACGTGCATTTCTGTTGGAATATCTCAATCGATTTTTGACTCCAATGTTACTGCCCTGCTACATACAGGTAGAGAGTACAACATGCTAGAAAACTCTAAGCTCTATGGACACTGAACTAATTTGAGAATCATTTCACACGGAGGACGTAACTGGAAAAAGGAGTGGGGAAAAATATCTCGCGTTTTCTGGTAATAGTCTCTGAAGTCTTCATTATGAATGAATTTTGCATTCCTGGTAAATATTGCCTTGTTTCTCAGAGATAGACAAAACTATTATGATAAGTTAACACAATTTTATTTATCTCAAAAAATGTGAAACTAACCATTTCCATAATAATAATTGTTTCAATTTTCAAGCACTTACACTTTTCTCAAATAGAAAGTAGATATTTTTTACTTTTATCCCCTGGTCATTCAGAGTCATCATATAGAGGTTAGGTTTAAAAGATTTGAATATTGCTTAAAGTCTATTGTATTCCAGAAAATCTTCTTGTACCTACAAGGAAATAATGCAATATTTTGCCGCGCCGTGGTTGGTTAGACCACTCGACTCTCACCTAAGGCGGCCCGAGTTCTATCACCGGCGACCGCAAAGTGAGACAACATGGCGCTGGGGCGGGTTTTCTCCGGGATCTCCGGTTTCCTCCGGCATCTCATTCCACGGTGCTCCATTTCATGTATCATCAGTGTCACCGCCTGCGGTGCGGCATGTAGTAAAAGTGGGCGTTAAACACTAAAACAATTTTTATATATGTGTATCTCGATTAATTGGAAGTATTCTTTTATTTTTATTTTGTTAGTTAACGACGCTGTCAATTGCCAGAATAATTTTAGCATTTCCAGTGTGCAGAATTTTTTTTAGCTTTTTTCCTATACCAGTAATCTGTCGCCTTTGAACCTACGGCCTTGGCATCCGTACGCCAGCACCTAATCAACTGAGCCGACAGCATGAAGTAGATAGAAGAATGCCCATTTGCAAGAAGAGTTTGTACAGAAGCAGGTAACATTGTTAACGTAACTTATTAGATATTCTTTTCTCTAATAACAATAATTTCAGCATTGTAAAAGAGGTTCAATTTGATAAAATTGTGTATGTTTTGATATGAAGTCTTATATAGGTAATATGAAATCTGTGCTTGGATTCTTAAGACTTGAGTAATTTTGTAGCATTTGTGAAGCTCCTTTTGTGTACCCATATTTTTCAGTCACTATTAGGCATCTGTTGACTTTTCGCACAGTGTCTTGGTAAGCCACTTAAGCTTTTGGCACGAGTACTTAAAGACCAGTAAAGTCTGAGGGGAGGTGAAAGAGAGACTATTAATGTTCTCGGTGGTGTATAGTAAGCCGGGGATTTGAACATGCTGGTGTCTGGACCGCAGCCAGATGTTTAGAACTCATTTACTTACAAGTCGATAAATCGTGCAACTTCCACCTCGAGAACAGAATCTGTAGTGATCAACCAAACTTCTCTGAAAGAAACAAGAGCCTTGCACCACATTAATAATGCATTTCTCAGGAGTAGCGCAGAAAATCTCACTGAAAGCTTATGTAACTTTATTTCAAAATCCACTTAGAATCAGTTCCATAAAACAGTTTAAGGCCATATTTCCATGGGGAATTAAAATCTGAGTCCGGATTAAATACTGCATGGAAAAGCGGATTCAGATTATCCTGAATCTAGGATCAAGTCATCTTAAAAATTAGAATCGAATTGAAATTTATTTTCATGGATATCCCTACAGTATTCAAATCGATTTGATACGCCATAATTACTATTTTCTACTGCACTTGTAACAATGAACGCTCGCCATTTTTTCTCAGCGGAGCTGATGTTCGTGTTCTAATAGTTGCATAGTACAATGCGAGTAAATTTTGTTTTCATTTGCGTATCCAAATCGATATTAATGCGTATTGAATTTAATATGGAAAGATGAAATCTATTCCGTACGAGATGGGACTTAAATCGATTCCAATCCCCTAGAGACGTAGAAGATATTGTAGAGTATATATTGTTTCTGTGGGCTTTTTACTTCTATTTTTAAAGAATTGCAACAATTAAAATATTGTTGGCAGTCAGACTGGCCGTTTCATATCGACAGACACGCTTCCTACTTGCAATTTTCACAAGTTTACAAAATTTCACTCAAGAATGGTTACTATAGAGAATGCTTGTTTAATTTTTGAGTTCTACCCATTTAAATGGACAAGTAAATGAAAAGAATTACCAGCCTGTTTCATCTCTGTAACCTACATCATAAGAGTGCAATAGACGAAGAGACACGAAACGGATATCAGGTAACGTGACAAAAGTTAGCCAAATGTTTGTTAAATACGTTCAAAATTATACGTAGGTATATTTTGAAAACAATTAGGGATAGCTCCATGTTATCTCTAGAACACAATGCTGGATCTGTAGCGTATGGTGCATTTCCAAAACTACAGTAGTTTTGATTATTTATTTCAACTTCATCTCTTATTGTGTATTAGCAACTATAAATCCATAATTTAAAACAACTTTTCTAGCGATAAAGGTTTGAAAATTTCGTAATTTTTAATGCTCGCTAATGACATAGTTTTAAACTTGATGTGATTTTGAAAAGGGTAATTACGTTTTAGGTATTTAAGATCTACTTTTTAACATAACAAAATTGTTTTAGGTGTTCAAAACTTTATCTTTAGTGACTAATTCGATCTTTTTATAACCTATCTTAAGTGCCTAAAACTAGTTTATAAGGACCTCAAGGTCAAAGTTATGACCAATAATTACTTTACTGTTGTTCTACATATTAGATTTCACTTAATTTGTTATAGATAACTATATTGTTTATCATAGACAGATTTTTCATTCTCAGATAGCGCAAAAGGACAAGCAGTTTGTTTGTTCCGATCAGATATGTTTCTATGGAAAATATATACCCGTATCCAGCTGTGTTACGCTTTTATCGCGTATTATATTATTTAGTACATTCTCTGTACACACTACTTGTTACTCTACTTGCATGGCATTATTAAAACAAATACTTACCCAATGCATGAACTGTGGATCTGATGAGGAGGCAGCTCAGCAAAATAAACAGAGATTTGTCTCGCCATGAACATCTTCCTAAAACATTAAACAGTAATACAGTTTTTTTAGTATGGTTGGTATCCTTTAAGAACAGTGAATTTAATCCGGAGAAATAACTTCCTATAAAATCTTGTTTCATAGACACAACTATCGACTCCGATGCCTCTTAAAGGGAAATTGAAGAGAAAATAAACTTATTTTTGTCAGTTTTTCAGATGTTATTTTATAAAAAAAATGAAGTGTAAAGTGAGATTAGTATTCTCAGAACAACCATTACTCTAATTATCTAAGACATCCTAAAACTATGATCTGTAGTTAATATTAACAATATGATTATAAATCTTTTCGTCCCTCTCACCACTTTTACATGCATGAACTTTAATCTCAGATTTTCCTGGAATGTTTAAATATATTAAAATTGTTATGGTTGAAGATAAAATATGATGAACAGAGACTTTCTTTCTTTCTCTTTATAATATTATGTCGTAACTTTGCTTTTCACTGTGTACCATACATTTCCGATATTTAATTCTGAATTGGTGTTTTTAATTAGAGAAGAAAAAGTGAAAATCCTCTCCGTATTTATTTTACATGAACATGCGCAATATATTACAATTAATTAAATGTATAAAATGTTTCAGAATCCATAACCTTTGTATCTTACATATAGAAAATGCATTTTCATAGAACTGTTCGAAATTTAATGCAACCGTCTGCATTTAAATAATGGAAAAACAAATAACTTCCAAATTCTGTCTGCAATACTGAAGACAGCGTTATATTAACTCAATGTCTAAGCAGGTATATCTTTAAAAATTCTCATAAGAAAAATTCCCTTAGTATTGATTTGCAAGTTATATTTCATTTTTTTATTCCCGATATCGCTTGACCTCTTGTTGATTGCTAACAACACGCATAAAATCTAGAGCAAAGTAGCCCACCTCTGCCACCACTAGTTGCGATGTAGGAATTAGGTTAGGACTGCAGCCATTTACTTTGTAGATATAAGACGTTCCCATGTACCACTCACTGATTTCTCCCTTCACTTGTTTTGCTGATGTCGTTTCTGCCCTTATATCTAGCCGGCAAAACTCTTGGCGCATCCTCAATTTTCGAAATGAGTGAGAACGGTGATGCGGTATGAATGATAATTAACAAGCGAACTGGATACTTACGTCACTAGAGCTGTAATTTCCGGAGAATGCATTTTGAGTTTGATTTCATATCCCTGATTGATAATAGTAGCCAATGTGCAGTTAGTGTCCATTGGATGTTGCAGTATTTTTTAAGAGCTGGTAATATAGGTGTGTTTTGCCGAAAGTGAAATCCACCACAGCATTAACTTAGTCTGTAGGTCATAGAAAACATGTGTATTACGATTAGGATTACTACGGAGGGGATTCGTGTGGGCATCCTCGTGGGCATCCATGTGGCCATCCCCGGGAGGGAGGATGAGGTGAGAGAACGGACGTCCCGAGGAGTCATGACAGTGCAGAGGGCAGGGTACCTACATTTTACTGACAAGGGAACTATCACTATGCTCATACCGCTATTCGCTTGAGATTTTGATGGCATCTCTGCTCTATGTGGGGCCTGTGTATCAAGAATCTGTTATGTAATAGAACCGCAACGCCCAAAAATGAAGCCTAAAACGTGCTGCATGCGACCACTTGCAAGTAGCTGCTGGACCTTCCTCGTCAGCTCTGTGCCGTTCCAGCTTACGTATGTCATGTGTAGACCGCTGCGCGCAGGGGGTAAACAATCCCTCATGTGCAGTGCTGTGTTATGCGTATATGTTCCTACGGATTTTGGGCTCATTTTTGGGTACTTCCAGCTATATTCCGCACCTGACTTTTGGCACACAGGCCCCACATACAGCAGAGATGATGCCATCAAACTGTCAAGCAAATGCAGATATAAGCATAGTGATAGTTCCCTTGTTAGATGGTAACCTCCCACAGTAGGCCTGGACAACGGACATTCCCACCTAAGTGGTTCGAAAGCGGTCCCAGCTGACATATCGGAGACCAGCAACCGACCTATCGGAGAAGGAAATGGTTTACTGAGAGCATATCATCCTGCAACGCCCCGCCGAGACACTCGCCGACACTTCTACCCTGAAAGAGACCACCAAATGAGAGATAGTGTGAAATGATAATGGAGATGAAATGTAGGGACAGGAAATTCAGGGGATGTAATTAGTCTGCCCAGCATACGACTGGTGACCCGGGAAAACCCCCGAAAAACCAATGGCTCAGGTAGGTCAGCCACGCGAATCGCACCCGGGCCTCCCGAATGCGGTCCACAGACGAAACTGCCTCAGCCATCCAGCTCAGTAAACATATGTATACTAACCTTTCTGTGAATTTAGCAGAACACATCTCAGTATATGGCGGAAATATTAGTTCATATCTCATAGAATAATGTTGCTTTCTAACAGTTAAAATAATTCTGCATTTTAAATATAAGATTAGATTTTGGGGGGGGGGGGAACTATTTAATCACAAGTGTACTACAACAAGAGACTCTCGTATTTGGGAGGTCTTTGTGTTAGGTACCCATGAGCAAACTTTTTGTTTCCCCGTCTCAGCAGGCAAACGCTAGGGTGGTTCATCTTCTACACCAATTATCTTTCCTTTGTTTGCTTTCATATGTTTCACCTCATCTGTTTCAGGGTTGTAGAACCAGGCGACCACAGGTGGTACGTTGCGACAACACGGTGGATTTTACAACTAATGCACCAGAAATTCCTTTAAAAGAAGTAAAGGTTGATGAAGAGAAGGTTTCCAGCATTTGAGACTAGGTAAGTTATTTTCATTATCACTTCAAGCATATTTAAGAAGGACCGATGAAGATAAATGTGGGGTGAAGGACAGTCTGAATGCTGTTGCTGCGTGCCCACCGTCAGTAAGGTTTAACCATAAAAAGATTTTTATTTCGGGAATTTATAGGTAGGTTTATTGATTTTAAGAAGGAGGGGTTTTGTAAGGTAGCTGTTGCTCCTCTGGGTCTGTGTTCAGGATGCAAGAACCATTGCACCATTGGAGTGAGCAAGTTGATTATGATTGGTTGAAGATATAATTTCGAAACTAATCAGCTCTTGATGAGATCTTGAATCATCACAAACTTAATATTGCCTGGAAATCGTATCTGATAGCTCGGAAGTAGGGGCTCCGCTGCCGCAGCGAAATCCACCACACAACCAACCGACAGTACGAAAGGATTTTTTGAAGAAAAGAAATCTTGTTAAACTCTCATACTGTTCTTCACTTTCCTATGCCTACCTACTTTGTGTTTATCTATATAAACATCTTTAGAAATTTGATTTCCTTATCGGAAGGAAGAGAAATAAAGGGAATACGTCAGACCTTCAGAAATAGTGAAATATTTTAATATGGGTTTGCTATGAAATGGATTTAAAATTTCGTTCTCTTTGCATAGCAAAGAGATCAAAAAAGGGATTGTGCATACTCCAATCTCTCTTCTAAACCATTCTTAGAAGTGCTTATTCTTCTCTCTGCTTCATGATAATCAAAATAACGTTTCTATCAATAGTTTCATACATACTTCCTAATATGTAGGTACAAATCGTTGCTATGTGATGGCTTTGACATTCCATTCTCTGTGCATGACGACATAAAAAGCGAATAATAACTTCCCATTTGAGGGGAAAAAACATGAAAATTCAAATGAATAATAAGGAATATCTCAAGAAATGGTTATGTAAACACTTCAAAACTTTAGTTTGATAAATAACTATGACTTAACCAGACCTACGTTTTTTGTGTTAAGATTTTGTCTCTTTGGGCTTATCAGTTATTCAGAAGTCATCCAGTCATAGAGGTCTTCAGAGGATATACCGAAAAAAGTGAAGATGTACTTTACATTTTTCATGAAAATATCTTAAACATTTGGTATTTTAATCAAAATTGTTTGAGCTATTTTTTAGAAAATAGAAACATTTCAAATTTTTCCATGTAAAGGATAATGTGGGATGAATTTGTTTTAATATTTGTGTGATAACCTCGGAAGCCTCTGAACTATGGTATTTTAGTTTTTTGTTTCGAGTTTTACAGTTCCTCACATGACCTTTTGTAAAAAGTACATTTTTGAATTCAGAATCTGAAAATGTATTTTCGGGTGAAATATCGATATTGATTAGGATTACTTCGGAGGGGATTCGGCTCCGAAACTTGAAGTTTATTGTACCTAAGCCCCAAGTGGGACATCCCCGAGAGGAAAGATAAGGCGAGAGGAGAGAATAGGGTGGGCGACCCAAGGAGTCACGACAGAGCCGAGACACCCGCCGACACTTCTGTCCTGAAAGAGACCACCAGATGAGAGGTGATATGAAATTATAATGGAGATGAAATGGAGGAACAGGTAATTTGGGGAATGTAATTAATCTACCCAGCATTCGCGTGGCGACCCGAGAGAACCTCAGGAAAAACCATACGGTCAGGTAGGTCGGCAATGGGAATCGAAACCAGGCCTCCCGAATACGTACCACACATCAAACCACTTAAGCCATCTCGCTCGATTCTATATTGAAGTTTTAGTGAAACCCTACACTTCCTATATGTAGCTATCAGTACATAGTAGAGAAGATAAAAAGCTGAACGAGGGAAAATCGAATAAAGAAGTTTTTAACGTCCTCCAACGTTAACTCATATCGGACGATGAATGAAATGGGTGAAATGATGCTAAAATGAACCCAGGTTCCATATAGCTTAGAATTGCCCGACATTCATCTTTCAGGATAAGGGAAAACCTCGAAAAAACCTTATCCAAATAACTCACCCTGACTGAGATTCGAACTCGGAACCTCTTGAACATGGGGCAGACAGGCTACCATCTACGCTACCGAGGCGGACTTAATGAAGTAGAATGTATTATTGGACGTACTGTTACGGGGGGGGGGGGGAGGACATAGTGCGTTATGTTTTTTTTTTTAATTAATGTCCTCTAATGTTACTTCATGTAGGACGAAATGTGCTGGTGTCTGGTGACATGTTACATTTAGATGTTTTGGTGGATAGTTGTGAACACTTGCTAGTTTAAATGAACGATAAATTAAATACTGCAGCTGCACTGATGTTGAATGATCCCATTAATGAGCAGCCAGCCATTTTCATATCCAATGAGGCTGAAATGTGCAATCATGACGCAAGTGTTCGAAAATATAATTTATTGGAGCTACATAGAATTAAAGAACCGTACAACTGTATGTACAGGAAATTCTGATTCTTCTCCAGCTATTATATTTCTGTAAAATACACTCATGTCAAAAGAATGTTTGGAAGATTCTGTATCCAAAGGACATAATTACTAAAGCCCATTATCACAGCTCTAAAGTTAGTACATAAACCAATTTTCATGACTTGGCAACTCTATAAACTGCAGTGAGTCAAGCAGTGGCTTTAAAACTACTTGAATTATGTAAATCCTACTGTTCATAGTAAATCATAGACGAAGGGTGTGAAGTTTCAAACGCAACATTAACATAAGCAAAGGGAGACACTCGCACACTGCGACCTACAAGATATTATTGGAATTACCTCCTCCAGGAGGAAAGGATGAAGTTATTGAAACCACTGAAGACTACCCACCACAGGTAGTCAGTCCCAGCGGAAGAGTTCCTGCCTCAAAGACCCGTCCCACTTCTGGAGCTATCCACAGAGGACGAATTCGGTCTACATGGCAGCACTTCCATCTACACTGCAGAGCTCCACGCCATACATCGAGCCCTTTTATATATTCGCCGCCGAAGGTTGGGCAATTGCCTTATACTCAGCGATTCCCTTAGCGCACTTCAGAGCCTTCGTGACCTGTACAACCAACACCCCCTTGTACAGCGTATCCAGGACGCCCTTCACGTTATACACGCCTCGGGGGTTAGCGTGGTATGTGCCTGGGTTCCTGGTCACGTGGGCTTGTGGGGAAATGAAATGGTAGATTCGGCAGCTAAAGCGTCTACCACACGGCCCAGTCTGAACATCCCTGTCGTGCTCTCGGAAGACTTTCGGCTCGTTGTGCGGAGACCGGTACTCTCGTGCTGGCACGGTGAGTGGTCTGCTCTCCGCAGCAACAAACTTAGAGCGCTAAAGGAGCTTCCGATCCCCTGGGTCACTTCCTCTCGTGCATCACGACGGGAGGAAGTTGTTTTAGCTCGTTTAGGTATTGGTCACTGCTATTTTAGTCACAATATTTTATTAAACCGGACCCTAGAACCGGTTTGTCCCCTGTGCGGTTGCTACCTGACGATCAGACACGTAATTTTAGACTTTTAGATTATCACGTCTCCGCCGGTCTCTCCAGCTGCCGGCCAGCTTGGCAGAGACACTGGCGGATGACGAGACAGCGGTGACCAAGGTTTTAGCTTTCCTTTTATCTTCAAATTTTAGAATATAGGTCCTAACCATTTGGACATTTTAGCCATTTTAGCCTTTTACCGGTTTTAAGTTTTCTTTTAGTGTGTGAGGTACTGTTGAGTGGTTGTTTTATATAGTTTTTATCTAAATGACCATTATTTTAGCACTTTACCTCTTTTTTATCCTTTCCGGCACTTTAAGGGCGCTGATAACCCCGTAGCTCAGCGCCCTTAAACCCAATCATCATCATCATCATCATCATCATCATCATCATCATCATCACAGAGGAGGACCAAGGACTCACCCAACCAAGAAATCCGCTTATGTCCACGTAGAATACTGCTTCGTTGGAACAAGCATCCGCGCCATCTGTACGGCACCGACACACACCACGAAACCCAAAAGCATAATCCGGAAAGATAAGAAGTAAACGGACTAGAAGTGAAATGAAAGAAAATCACTACAGTTGAGAAACCAACATTCGTCCACCGATCAGGGAAAACAACAAAAAAATTGTGAAAGTGAACGTCAAAGAGAGTCGAACCCAAATGCGAACCTCACACGCTGCTGCAGAGCAAATTCACTATATTTATATGGCTATAACAGAAAGTAATTAATTTTTCAATTTGATTTATGAATCGTTTTCCTCGGGTCACAGGAATATTCAAAGTGCACAACACTAAGTAAATCACACGGGTTTGTGCGGATGAATAGTTATGTCCAACAACGAAATAAAGCTTTCAGAAGTATTAACTCATTCTTCCATTTTGTTTTATCATCGATGTAGTAAATTATTTTTGGAAAATTACACACTGCTGTAGCGTGTCTGTCTCACTTGCAAGTGCTCCCGAGTTCGAATCTCGGTCACATAGAGTTATCTGGATTGGGTTTTATCCGGGGTTTTCCCTTCCCTGAAAGATCAATGTCGGATAACTCTAACTCTATGGACCCTGTACTTATTTGAGCATCATTTCACTAATTTTATTCATCGTCCAATATAACTTTGTACCAGGCGTAGACTTTTCAACTGTGTTGCTCTTTTAAAAGGAAGAATTTTAAAACTGTAAATAGAAGTTTTGAAATTTTAGACATGGTTTTTCAACTATAATTAATCATTGCCATATTTTTAAACATCTATACATATGTTATGTGATGAATTGATACATTGTTTTATAATATTTATATTCGAAATTTGAAACAAATAAGTATATGAAATCTTGTAGTGTAAAATATTTTATTTCGCATCGGCTAACTGGGTGGCTTTTAAATGGTTAATATAAAATTATTTTTTTCTTCACAGGCGCAGATGATATTCATATTTAGAAACTTAAGAATTCAAGGATTTTTAGCAGTGTACTAGCCTGTCCAATTAATTTATAATCTTGTACAGAAGATGGATTGTTTTGCATAAATAAATACATCCTGCTTAATGACGCTGTAAATTACCAGGATCATATCTGCGCAGACCGTGCTGGAATTTTGTTCCTTAAGAGTTCTTTTATATGCCAGTACATCTACTCATACGTCACACTTAAAGCCATCAGGCCCGCCTTGGTAGCGTGCTGGTAGCATGTCTGCTTCACGTTCAAGAGGTCCCGAGTTCCAATCTCGGTCAGGGTGAGTTACCTGCATAAGGTTTTTTTCCGGGGTTTTCGCTTATTGTGAAAAGACGAATGTCGGGTAACTCTACGCTCCATTGACCCCGGACTCATTTGAGCATCATTTCATCCATTCCATTCATCGTCCGATATGACTTAACGTTGGAGGACGTAAATTACAAAAAAAGCCATCAGTCTGAGCCGATGTGAACCCGAGATTTGAAATTAGTCCAGCACCCAACCACCAAGCAACCCACACCGACAAGCTGGTGATGAATGCATATTCACACCATATACCTACATATGTTATAAACACTTGCAATTGTCTGTAAAGGGTTGCCGGAAGGATCTCAATTTTAAAAAATTAGTAATAGGTATTTAATTCTGATATCTTTAGATATACCCTGGAAAACGGAGAGTTTTAGAGGGCATTCATCATGATACTGATCACATGCAATATCGTTCATGAACACTCATACATTTTGAGTTCTGGTTATTGCTGGAAAAAAGTTTTAAGAAGTTGGCTACCACAGCTTTTGAAACATTTTATAAAAGTCGAGTAACCGACAACGGATATGAAATATAAATAACATGCAAAAAAACAAATGATACTTTTTATTTTTCAGAAGACTATGTAGCGGATTTCTATTTAATTGTTATAATCTGTCTGAAAATACAATATTAAAAAAATACAAATGCTGAAATGCGATAAAATCAGGACTAAAATGAGTCATACCTATCGCATCTGTTGCTGGACTTCGTATATTTGATTGGTAGGAAAGCAAAACAGATTTTTAAGGCTAAAATATAAAATTAGTTCATAAAAAAAATCTAACACAACAAAATTTTCACGAATTTTTCACTGATTCTCCAAGCTAGAGGGAGGGAGGAAGAAAAGGGACAGACAGACGAAGTCAAGTATGTTTCTGAAGTAAAACTAAATACTATTCCAATAAACTAATAGCCCTCTGCATTTAACCTAAATATACATTAAATGCTATTCCTATGAATTTTAAAATAATTATATATGTGTATTTAAATGCTATACACATTCATCAAAAGTTAGTTTACTTTTGTTTGCACTGTGGGAAATAGATGACTAAAGGAACCCATATTCCGCCAACTTCGCGATTGGTTGGTTAGCCTGTCTGTTGTTGACAATTCTGTGCAATGCAATCAATCCGCAATATGGAAACGTTGAGTACGCAGCACAACCTTAACAACAAATTAGATGACTAAATATATACATTTAAAACAATTTAGCTTTGCTTAATTTTAGTTTTAGCGAGATTCAACAGCCATAGTTAAACGTCTGGTACAACAGATCCGCAAGTTCACCCCCTGTATCCTTTACACTCAATATTTCCGATCTATACGCAGGATAACTGCCTATGTAGTACACAATGAATTCATTCATGGAGAAAGAAATAACTAAAAGAGCTGACGCATATGACGTTAGTCTTCTCTGCTCCGAAAATCTGAATCTATTTAGGTGGTGCAGAATTACCACAGTCAAAATAAAAAGTGATGTCTCGGCCATAGATCTATTAAGATTCATGAGTCACTTTATCACTCGAATATTCCCAAATTCCTATATGTACAAAATCGAATATGAAGTATTAGTATTTTGCAATGCTTCTTAAGTCCACATTTTAATGGAAAACCAGGAGAATCTATTAATTGAAGAAATGTTTTCCATGTGTACTTAGCTATAAGCTGCGCTTAAACTAAACTGAGGCGTTAAACAAAGTACAATTACCTAATATGGCTTAGGTACATGTAATTACTCCAATAGTTAATGATCGTTGAGAAACATGAGCATTTTCAGCTAGAGGTTGCAAGGGCTTTAAGGACGCTCGCTACTTTCTATCCTACCAGCTTAGAGACCGGCTGCTTCACAAAATAAAGATATCAATTTACTAATTGCTTGGGAGTTTACAAACCTTATTTGTATGAAGGAATTGAATTTACTCTGCATGTCGCTTGTTTGTTTATCAACTACAAAACGTTTCCTGAAAATAAGTTGGTAGGTATTTAGATACAGCAATCGAGATCCAACACTGACGGAATGGCTGTCACACTAATTAGCACTTCGATTTCACCAGTGCTGTTCAAATAGTGAAGAAGGTACAGGCTGTCCGCCTATACAGTTAACATTAGAAACGTTTATAAATTTAGTGGATCAGATGCAAATATATAAAAAAAAAATAAAACGGTTTTAGTTAGTTGATGGAAATTAATCATTTCTTCACAGTAGCCGTATATAGGCTAACGTTTTTGATAGATGGAGTCAACATGAAAAATTCAATGCCACGGCCGGGATTTGAACCACGGATCTCCTGGTTTCCGTCTAGTCGCTCTATCCCATTGAGCTACCATGGCCAACTTGCCGTCTTGACATTAAATGCTCCATTGTCTCCCACATTCGAGATTCACCGTTTTGTGACGACTTACTGTCGTAAGTACTTGAGTCCCAGACCTCATTATTTAACTCTTATTATATAAGTTATATGGTGAAAATTGTTAATTTAAGTTAATTGTTGGATCTATATATCCAAAATGTTAGCCTATATATGGCTAGCGTGAAGAAATGATTAATTTCCACCAATTAACGTAAACAATTTAAGTATACTTGATATCAGGTTACTCCCTTCGAATAGTGATAAGAGTAGTTTAATAATAATTAAATAATAATTATAATAATTATCTCCTGGATCAACCAGGAGATCCGTGGTTCAATTTCTGGCCGTGGCATTGAATTTTTCATGTTGACTCCATCTGTCAAAATAACTGTTTGACATGATAAAGATCACTTGCTATTTATGATGGCAACAATGCCAACAATTTTATTTTATTCGATTTGAGTGTGTGTGAAGATGTGGACAACATAATAGGTCATCTGTATTCTTGGATTGACTGAAACAGTCCGTGAAGCGTGCACAATAAAATTTTGGCCGTGAATTTAACCTTGGACGAACGACGATGTGCCTTCTTATGTAAGCATTATGAAAGGAACAGCCATTTTCGAGAAACTGGTAGTGTTTTGTCTACACGTGCAAAACATAGCAAAACAAATGTGTGTGCCGGAAGTATGGAAGGGATTCGTACGACCTTCACGTGAAAAGTTGCTTCATCGGAGAAGCACACTTGCTCCAGGAAAGTTCCGGCCTCTTCTATTTTATGCAAAACGTCTGAACGTCTGCAGCAAACGTCTTCCATTTGTTCTGGAGCAACTGACAATCTTGCAAGACTTTAGACCAAGGCAGGTTGTACTTCTTACAAAGGCCGTACGAATCCTTGCTCACATTTTCCGCAGATACATTCCGTTTGCTAAACTTTACAGATGTAAATAAAGGGCTACCAGTTATTTGTAACTATCTGTCCAATTTCATAGTGATTCAGGTTATTTTAGCCAAACCAAGAACACAAAAACTTAACTGTTGTGTCCAGGTTTCTATCTCTACATATTCTAATTTAATTTAATCATGTGATCAATGTTATTGTTATCATAAATAGCAAGGTAGGTACGTATTAATTATGTTGTCAAATGCTTTCTCTGGATCTAATAAGTTATAAAATGATAAGACCGATACACTCTACACTTAGCGTACATAGTTGGTTAAAAGATTCAAAAATGTGTATTTTGTAAATAAGTACGATAGGTATATTTTAAAGCCTGTATACTTCTATCAAATTTATTACACAAAGGAACTAGCAACTCTTTGGAAAACGCCATAGGTGTACGTTAAAAAATATTAGTAGATTGAGAATATTAATTCTTTCGATGGATAAAACGGCGAGATGAAAGTTTCTGTTGCATGTGCTGAAAGTATTAGAAAGTTAATCTCTACACTTAAACTTTGTTTAAAATATTTCCCACCTCCAGCATACATCTCTCTCAATAGTTGCATAGCACACTACCTTAACGAGTACCTTAATATGTATGGGAATAATTATATATTAACAGGCTTTCTGTTGCTGCATGGATAGCTTTTTAAACTCAAATGATGAAATAATAAATTCAATTTACCTCTCCCAGATCTTTTCGAAATTATTGTTCAAATATACTGAATACTTTCACCTCTCCTTTTACTCCTTTAATTATAATTTTGTGCTCTCCTTCTGCTCATCTTGGGGGTGAAAATTTCCTCATATTCTTGTGAAACAACGGCGGAACGTCCCACTATCTTTAACTTTTGGAAGTACTGTTAGCTTACAAGTAGCCTATGACGGTGGAACAATGTCTTCCGGAATGGTCAAGAAATGTTTTAGATAATTACAGTAGGAGAACAATTAAAACTTTGTCTCTTTTGATTCCCGTAGTATTTTATAAGCTATGTTTTTCAGAAAGTCTTAACGAAAATATAGAGGTGAAGCTAGTGAATACTCTGTAGTTATTTGAACATCATTTCATTCTTCATTCGATATGACTTAACGTTGGAGGTTTTCCCGTATCCTGAAATATGAATGTCTGGTACTCCTAGCTCTATGTACCCTGGACTCATTTGAACATCATTTCATTTATTGCCCAATATGACTTAACATTGCTCAGACTACCAAACTAACCTCTTTGACGCTTGGCTCTCACCAAGGTGGCCCGGGTTCGATCCCAGGCGACCGCAATGTGAGATTTGTGGTGGACAACACGGCGCTGGGGCGGGTTTTCTCCGGGACCTCCGGTTTCCCCCGCCATCCCATTCCACCGGTGCTCCGTCTTCATCTCATGCATCATCAGTGTCACCGCCTGCGGTGCCGTATGTAGTAAAAGCGGGCGTTAAACACTACACATTTCATTAACCTCTTTGAAAAGATATAGTCTGTAGAAAAGAAGTCTAAAGAAAAGTAATCTTAGTTAACTATCAAACATCGGTTCATTGATTTACAATATTAGTATTTTCTCTCTTTATGCAATATTATTTGGTATGCCCTGCTAAAAAAGCTGACTATAACATAAGTACAAAGGGAACCTTTCTTCCATCAGTTACTAAAATAGTTGCAACTCGTATTGCATGTGTACCATAGCATTAAAAGCAGGATCTATTCTCTTTTGTTTTACCTACAGCGTAGTCTCTTAGTTGCTTCGTGGTCATCTATATGTATTTTGTTTGTAAAACAGTATCAGGGCATTTATCTTGTTTTATATGGATTTTATGTAGAGTAAATACTAGTTTCTAGCTGGCTGTGGTTTCTAGTTAGCAAGCTCAATGGGAAGTACAGTCAGTCTTCGCAAGCATATGTTGTTCATAATTCCAATGCATTCACATTCTAGAACATCGTCACTGTGAAATGTTTTAATCTTTTAATAATTTATGAACGGCTATTAGAAGTTATTTTATAGTCCATGTCTACGAATAGGAGAAAGTTTTCTTTTTCAGTGGTGAAAGAATTAATAAAATTGGCTGCGTGTGCGCGTGTGCGTGTGCGTATGCTTTTATTATCCTATATTTATGTACAATTGTATAATACAAATTATAAATTATAAGTTCAGCCAATTTAAAATATTAAAAAATATTAAAACATTATTAAATATTAAAAGATTAAAATGTTAATAACGATTTATTTATAGAAAGAAATGCTTTGCCCATACATATTTTAATATCATATTTTTTGATAAGCGCGTAGTTACAAAACACTACATAAAACGATTTGACTTAAATATAAGAACTTTGTAAGGAGTTCAGAATAACACTTACTGAAACAAATTATCTGTATTAAGTCAATCAAATAGCAGCTTTTCGGCCAACGTTAATCCTAAACTCACTAGTAAACTGGTACTACCGAACAGTGAAACTGTATGGAAGAGTAAAAATAAAATTAGATAAACAAGTTAGGTTACCTATAGCCTCCCCAGGTATGATTTGTTTTAAGTCTACCCAAATCAAGCTAATGCTAACCCGACATAAAATGATTTTAGGTACATTTCATTCTATTGTTGTAACTGCAGTTATATTGCATTTACTTTACCTTTATCAAACACAATAAAGAAATTGCGGGCAAAAGAAGCAAAAACGTCCAACGGGGGACCTTGACTTGAAAAACAATTACTGCTGCAGATTTTCAATGGCGTTTCCTCAGTTTACAGCGAAAACATAAGTGCCAACACAATTTTTGAGAAAACCAAACTTTTTGAAAACATTTAAAGGGTAATTTGGAATGGGATATTTTTTAGAAATATTTGTTACATTCCTGGAAGATGTTTAATATCAAGCAATGAAAGCCACGTGAATTTAACATTTTTATCTAATTTAATCATACAGAACTACTATAGAAACATTTTCTTATCCAATCCATCTTATATATGCGAATGCGAATCTATGTGTATACGATGTCACTTTATGCTCGCAAGATATTCTTTACTGTTTACACGAAATACATTTTTTGTAACTTTTCCTGCTAGCCTTAAAAATCTTCCTAGACAAGATAGTAGCCATTCGATTCAAGAATGTTAAAATGGAAACAAAAAGTAAGCAAAGACGACGTAAGGAAAGGTTCGCTAACTTTGTTTTACGACCGGTAGAAGCAGAAATGAAGGTCGCGCAGTCAAAGGAAAGTGTATGCAACCAACCGACTATCAGATAATCACAAACCTCCATGTTCGTTAAGTTGCCCGCTTGCAATTGTCGTTATTGCTGCCTTCCTTTACAACTTCTATGGCCAGCCAGACTAATTTAAATGCTCTACTGACAACAGCCAACAAGATGACATGGAGGTAGTAGCAGCTTGCTAAATGTGCAACAGTATTTCCTAAAATAAAACCCTGAAATAAAGCAGTGGTTATAAATATAAATTAGGTTCTGCAGAATAGTTTTTTGTAAGGCGAGGTGGCAAATGAATATAAAAGCAAATGGGTGCTATATTTCTTCGGATACATCACTTTTATTTTATTATTAATAGAATGCACCACAATTCTGTATGTTCGCTTACTTTCCCTGTAGTCCGGTTGTTTACTGCAAAAGAGACCGAACGTTGTTGCTACACTGCAAAATGACACCATATATATTACGTTTGGCTTGCGTCTAAATTACAAGTGCCTCCTGCCACTGGCCATTAGCAAAATACAGTTCAGCTGTCAATATATGGTTTTTCACTGTAGAGTAGAATGCTCATGTGAATTTTAAACAAAATCTTTCAAAAATGTATTTTGAAAAGTAATCTTTATTTGTGAGGTTTTATATGTGCGAGATCCAAACGCCATCACGCCACTTTTAAAAATAAGGTCTACACTTGCATGCTGATATCTACAGTTTAGAAAATTAAAATGATTTTCTGCTCTTGCTAAAATGTACACTTTTGCATATGTATCTTGGATGGTTATTGATTTGCGACACATTTAAATGCCCATCTGCACGATGTTTAAATATATATATATATAATTGTGGAAACGTAGAGTCAGACTGAAAAATTCAATGCCATAGCCGGGATTTGAACCACGGATCTTCTGGTTTCCGTCCAGCCGCATTACCATTGTGCTACTATGGCCAACGTGCCGGCATGACATTAAATTCTCCAACTGACTCGTATTTTCCCGGTAAACCACTTAGGAGTTCTCATAAACACATGAGACAACTACCTTAATGGCGACTTACTACTTGTAAGTACTTTAAGGCCCGGACCAGCAGTTTCAATAATTAAACTTCAGTTAATCACGAAACATTTTTAAATAAATGCGAGAAAGTAGTGCAGTACTAGTAAAACAATTTTATATTTCTTTCTAATTCAAGATTTAAAAGATTCAACTAATCATATAATTTATTTTATTAATTTCCATTCTTGTGGCTTCTTGATCGAGTGGTTAGACTAATTGTATCTCACCTAGGCAATCCGTAGATACACGAGATGAAGATGGAGCACCGGTGGAATGAGATGGCGAGGGAAACTGGAGATCCCGGAGAAAACCCACCCCAGCGCCGTGTTGTCCACTACAAATCTCACTTTGCGGTCACCTGGGATCGAACCCGGCCGCCTTGATGACAGCCGAGCGGTCTAACCACTGAGCCACGGCGCGGCCGTTCACCTTTGCTTCATCCATTTCATCTCATCCACTTCATTCTTATACCAGGTGCCCGTCTTTGTAGCAAGGTGGTAGCGTGTCTGCCTCGCATTCAAGAGGCCGTTTGAATCTCGGTCAGTGACTTTATCTGGATAAGGTTTTTCCCAGGGGTTTTCTCTTATCCTCAAAGATGAATGTCAGGTAACACTTAAGTTTGTGGAGCAACGCCTCATTTGAGCATCATTTCATCCGTTTTATTTTTCGCCGATAGGACATTAAATAAAAAGAAAACTCGCTCGCTCACTCTTTCCCTCCCCGTTTACTGCAATGGCCATATCGGCAGCATTTATCTTTGGAACACTATTGACAATAGTGTTAAGTCCTACACTGTTACTTTTTCATTGGATTTATGGGTTTTATTTCCGGTTTTATATACCAGATCATATATACATTCTCTTATTCATACGTTTGATGAGGATAGTAAATAATGTTGGCTAAAGAAAAATCAAATACGGGACCCTTAGATTTTTCAATCACACTCCAGTTGTCTTTATTAGTTACTTTCAGAATGCTATACTTTGTAAAAGACCAAAACTCTATCTTTGTCACATGAAATATAGACAAGGTTATGTATTTCATACGACTCACAACTGTTTCACTTGAAATGAACAACATGAAATTAGCGATATTATTTATATATTATTTGACTTTTCAAACGTGAATGTGCAACACAACAAGGGTACAAAGGTAAATAATTTCTTAAGCATGAAATTATATAAAATGTCTTAATGTTATAATACGTTTCGGATTTTGAAGTATTACATAACCTACGCTGACAATTGAGGTTAGAACAAACTGTTTTGAAATATTAATTTTATTAGTGTGTTCTCCAAAAACGTTAATCGTTAGAGTTGGTTAGCATCGATACTAAAAATTTATAGTTTTATAATTAGTTTTATTAATATTAACAGCTAGTGACAATTGAAACGTCTCCAACAGAACTGGTAACTATGATTTCAGGAATGCAGCTCTTCGATTACTATTTACTTAACGTTAAATACTTACCCTCAGAGGAAGTATAGTTTGCATCTTCCATTGACTTCAATATACCTTTGCGGCTGATGTTCTTAACATTTAATTCTGAAAATTTACAAGAAGCTTTGCCAACAATCATCTATATTCAAAATTCAAAGCAGCCTGTTAATTTTACAACCCAAAACTTTAAAAGATCTGAGGAGTAAATGTACAAACTGGGCAGTTTATCGAGTAAAGCACGTGCGTTTATTTTCTAGAACATTCACGTGAATTTAATCACTGCCGTAAAAACTGTTCTTAAAAAAAGCGTATCATTCTATCAGTTCTTGTTAGTCCAAATAAATGTTAAGATCACACTTACACTACGTTGTATCATACCATAGTCACTATGTGATGGCCATGAAATCTATGCTCTTTATACGACGTACGACCACTACAATATCCACGAATAACGACTTTCTAGTTCAGAGAAGCTGAAGTATTTGAACATTCAAACTAATAACAAGGAAAGCTCATAAATAGTTCATTTCGCTAAAAATAATGTAAATTGGCTGTTCCAACTAGATCAATTTTTGGTGGAAGCAATATTTTGTTTTATGTATCTTGCGGGTTATCAAATAAAAGTAATTTAGAATGAACAGCATTTTAAAGGCTATTTCTAAAAATGTCTTGGTATACATTTCATTTGTCTTGAAAATAGCTTAAAATTAAAGAATTTTAATTAAATTATTACAACAATTTTTGAAAAATTAAAAATTAACGAAAAGGTTTCCATGAGGTGAGCGGTTTACTGAAATCGTACATCCTTGAAAGATGCTCAACTTATGTAACAAGCCAGTTATTTAATGTACTTTACATTTTTAAGTTACGTTGTTCACAAGCGGACGTGCGCACGTGACAGGGCCTTTTTCTAAAAATGTTATTTTTGTGAAATGTTATATCAACTTTTAGGGTGGGATTATCTCCTCTACTTACTAAAGGCAAGCAGCAGAGTAAGCAAAGATGTTTTAATGGCTGCGTATCCCCGTTGATACACAACAAAAATTTCAAACATTTTTAAAATGGCATTTACACTGAGGATAATTTTAGAGTAAGTTTTATTTTCGCTGATCAAAAATTGTATAAGACTAGCGGAATCCATAGCTTTCCTTACGTTATTGCATTAAATTTTGAGACTTTTTTATCTGTGCCCTCGCTATCACCCTCTTGTTCCCTCTTTAACCCTCCTGTCTCTCTCTCTACCTTCTATATCGTCCTCAAATCCTCTCATTTCTGTGCAACGCACATACATGTCGTGCGAAATTCAGAAAACCGGCAGTAGAAATAATTTTCCAAAATGTTAACAAAAACAAGTTTTTAAAATTGGTTTTTCCTCTGCAAACAGAGGGAAATGTTACCAGTTTTTCATTTAAGTCTAATTGTTAACGAGCACACGCACACGCACATGCATACGCACAAGCGATTGAATACTGATATGAACCAAAATGGCACGAGTATGAAAGAAAAAAACGACAGTGAGAAAAAATTTAAAACACGTTGTGTGAAAATATATCTGCAGTGAATTTGTAACGTTGCGCTTAGTGAAAAACAAAATTAATGTAGAAAGATGACCAAATTGACGAGTTATGTGTTTTATATTCGCAACTAATTTTAATAATAAATAACTCGTATATTATTTATGTTTGAAATACAAAAATCTTTACATTAGGGGATGAAATAGCATTCTACTATATAATTAAAATTTCAAATTGTAAAAAATTGAACTCGTAGATATTGTTCAACATATTGTAGCTATAAATTTTTATTTAATTGCAATTTTTTCTTTTACAAATTTAATACTAAAATGAGCTAAATGTCTATGGTTCAACAGCATTAAATGGAATTTTAATATCCACTCTGTTGCAGAGTTACCTGTAAAACATGATTTTCAAAAAATTATCATTTTCTGGCATGTTGTATATAGTTGTATAAAATTTCAATAGTATATTTTCCTTTTTCTATGTTAGGCACTTTTTTCGGTTTGGCTACAAACAGAATTAAAAGTTTAAACTTTTTCTTTAATATCTAATTATTTATGTTAAACGAATTCTTAATTTTCAATTGAAATAAATTTTACGTAAGTTCGAGGTAGACTGAAAACCTGCTAGAGTATTAGGAAGTAAAGAAATTGAACGTAACAGCTGTGTTATCGGTAACTACGCTATCGTACCTGTAGCTGACGTCATGCTGAAGATGTCCGGCAGTCGCTTCGCGCCGAACAGCTTGTGTGAAGGACGCAGAGGAAATCAGCCGTTCTGTATAGGCAACCCAACGTACAGACAATCACGGCGGGTCCACCAGGCGCAAGCGCGGTTTGCTCTTAGCCACGCGCGTTACTTCACTCTTCACAGCGGCATGGGACAGTGTTTTCGAAGTTTACAGAGGTTGTGATGCATTCTCGTATCTCGCTGAGTAGACATTAATAGTTTTCTTTTTAACCAAGGATAAAGCAATTAGCTGTACCTCTGCCGAGTTAGTTTCTGAGAAGTGCAGTTATTTAGTGCTCTACTTCTCATGCAGAGGTTCCACGTTTGCTAAGGCTTTTCCCCTAAGTTTTATACGGTTTTAATGCAATATCTAAGATTTAAAAAAAAGTTAGTCACCCTATCGTTGTTATTAATTCGTTGTGATAGGTTCTGCGTTGATGATGATGATAGCTAAATCTTTATTACGCTATACCACTTTTTCACCGCCTGCCCATATTAAATAAAGGAAAAATGCTATATCCAAATGCTATATTTGTACCAGATGTACAAATTTTGAAATCTTCCAAATCCTCCTCCCCCACCAAAAACTGAAATATGTGAGAAACAGGTGTGAGGCGGGGGCATAACACACAAAACCAAATTTCGGATAAATGCCACGCCATATTTAATTTCAGCAACTTCAAGGATTTTCTCCCTTTAGACTTTTAGATCATTTTTAAGTAGTCTACTGTATTTATTATAATATGCATGTTTTTATAAAATAATCTGTGAAATGCTCTTCATTCTAATGAACTTGGCATAGTTTTAATGGTAAAGCATAGACATAAAAGTATCACAAAAAACCCAAGACTTTTTTTAAATAAATAATTTTTGGAGCATTAATCGTTTGAGATATTTACTGCTGTTTGTATTTTAAATACTTAATTTTTTACGTAGTAAGACTTCATTCGTGTTCCTCAGATAATGCAAAAAGGTAGAGATTTTCAAAGCCAGCATACACCGACCACTTTTTAAATACGAAGCTATCCTTTCCACTTCCAATACTCCCCGTGCAACTCTACTATTTTTAACTTCTCTAACACGTACGTAACGGTAAAGGTGTCAGCTTTCAACCAAAATTCCGTACTGTTATTTCACTGGAAATGTTTCGATATATCCAGGATCTCAAAAAGGTAATTTTAGAACACGATCCATGCGTTCGCGCGTGTGCTCATTTAAATATCAAACTTGCTATGATCTAAGAAGATTTGACTACATTTAAGCCTGCTGTATTCTTATACTCTCCTTACACCTAAAGCAAAATTAGCATAAGATACTGTTTATCTCTATTAGTATGAAGTGCATAGAAGAATGACCGTTTAAAAGAACAGTTTGCATAAGAAAGTGGTCATTTTTATTACCTGGTATGGTGAAGCAATAAACAAGACAGTCACTTGCATGCATTCCCTTCCTAGAAATGACGAGCAGGTGTTGTAGTCTATTATCACCACAGCATGCCCAGCAATTATAAATTGACATCTTAGTTATTATATATTTAATAATGTACGGAGGTTTCTTACATTTCCGTTTCTCAGAGAAAAATATATCACAAAATGGTTTCATGTAATGTCTAAGCACGACATTTCAATACCAGCAATACGTCAATCGTATTGTCTTGCGTGCAGAAATTAGCTAATTATGCACGATATTTAATATTAATGATCTGTGTATACCATTAGGATTGCATAAAGGTAATTAACGTTCATTTTAGCCTTTCACTGCTACTGAAGAACATTTCCGTCGGAGCTCCATCTGCGACGGTTTCTTTGTGACACCTGCGTTGCTAAGGGACATGTATATTCTCTGAATGAGCTGTATTTATGATTTGTCCCTATTTTGAGAGGAAGTTCCTATGAGGTTTTGAATGTCGCTATTGACACAAAGTGCATATGTTTATATGAATTTTGTGTAGTATTATTTGTCTTGCTTAAGTATAAGTTTATGCTACGCGATGCACGCATTGTTTGATGCGCCCTATATAGAAAATATAGAAGTATAGTGCAGAGAAAATATAGGAGGAGTATAGAAAATAAAACTATCAAGTAGAGCTAACAGGCTTGTTGCAAGTGCAGGTAAACGAAGCGCAGTCCCAAATAAGTACTCGTATTCAACGTGTCGCTGTCTAGATGAAATGAGTAGCAGCGATAGGATTAATAGCTGATGATGAAATGAAAAGCGATAATCAGTCATTCTGAACTTGTCTAACTCCGCCTCAACTGATGTCATCTAAAAAGAAGTACACTATAACAATATTCACGATTCTATCTTATGCGCTTATACTTGTACGGGGTGAGTAAAAGTTACAATGCTTGTAACTTTGTTGTAGTTTAGTTAAGTGATTTTTTTTTGTCCTCAGGTCTCGGAACGTACAGGTAGATGTTTTTTTTAAACTGTAATTTAAAAATGTAGGACGTATTGAAACACATGAAATTTAAATCAAGAATACACATCCGTAACAACATTAGTGGTGCTGTGTTGTAACACATGAATTCACTTCAAAAGATTCTCAAAATGACCTCATTTACTGCCAAATAATGCCGAAGTCTGTCTTTGAAATTAGTGTTTTTAGCAACATTGTTTGCCTGATTAACTGTATTTCTTCCCCAGTTATTCCCTTTAACTCAAGGATCTCTTGATCGGTCCTTGTAAACCCTCCACTACAAATATCCCCACAAGAAAAAGTCTAAGGGGTTCAGGGTTGTCTTTCTGTAAATTGTGCCATGACTAATTACGAGGTGCGTTCAAATTATAACACCTCATATTTTTGTCAGCCAGGGACCAGATAGGAACTTCAGTCTTTTTAAATACATGTGGACTCTTTGTGAATACGCTACAGAGATGGCAGCACTGTACAGTGCATGGAACTCTAGTGGCAGTGACGAGAGTTAGGACTGGCTTTGATACTTAAAATAGTGACGTTTTCATTGCAAGAACAGCGTGTAATCATTCCTTTTCTCCATTTTCGTGCTGCGACACCTATTGAAATTCATCGTGAGTTGAGTGAGGCATGTGGTGATGGTACCAAAGATGTGTCTAATGTGCGTTTCTGGGTGCGACAGTTCATTGAAGGCGGAACATCGTGTGACAACAAACCAAGACAGTTGCAGACATTGCCTCCAAAATTAGCATTTCCGTGAGATCTGTGCACACAATCGTGTATGAAGATCTGAAAATGCTCAATCGACGATCCTCCAAAACAACGTTCTCCACTCGCTGGATCATGTCATCAGACCGGCTGATACGATACTGTGACAGTCTTGGTTTGTTGCCACACGATGTTCTGTCTTCACTGAGCTGTCGCACCCAGGAACGCACATTAGACACATCCGTGGTACCATCACCACATGCCTCACTCAACTGGCGATGAATTTCAATAGGTGTTACAGCATGAAAATTGAGAAAACGAATGATTATACGCTGTTCTTGCAATGAAAACGTCACCATTTTAAGTATTAAAAACAGTTCTAACTCTCGTCGCTGCCACTAGGGTTCTGTGCACTTTACAGTGCTGCCATCTTTGTCAGCCATTCACAAAGAATCCACATGTATTTAAAAAAAAAAACATAAGTTCCTATCAGGTCCCAGTCCTGAAAAAAAAGATGTTAAAAATTGAACGCATCGAACTTTCAGGAAAATTTCGCAATGAAGTAAGCATTGTTGTTTTTAGTAGCTTAGGTTTTGTCTGTATTCGTTCAATTCAAAGCTACGTATTGAAGTAACCTACTGTACTGTTTAATTCAAAATCTGAAGTAATGATGCGCTTCCTTTGCTCAGTACACGTGCAGTAAGGGCCTAATAAATTTCAATTGCGGTTTGGAAGGGTATTTGTTTGTACGTTCTGAGACTTGAGGACTGCAGGAGTGCAGAGAAAAGAAATGTTGCCATTTAATAAAAATAAAAAAAAATAAAAACTCCCATCCTTTATTTGTAATCATAGAAATGTGATGGCATGTTGATATTTTAGTTTTTTAAAAATATATCACTTCATAGAATTGCAACAGCGGGGTTACAAGCATTGTTCCATACTTTTTACTCACCCTGTATAAACTCGTTTAATTGCCGGTCCTGCCCGCCTCAGTAGCGTGGTGGTAGCATGTCTGCTTCACTTTCAAGAGGTCCCGAGTTCGAATCTCGGTCAGGGTGAGCTACCTGGACAAGGTTTTTTCAGGGGGTTTTCCTTATCCTGAAAGACAAATGTCGGGAAACTGTAAGCTCCATTGACCCTGGGCTCATTTTAGCACCATTTCACCTATTCCATTCTCATCGTCCGATATGACTTAACGTTGGAGGACGTAAATTACAAAAAAGAAAGAAAGAAGAAAAAATAAAGGAACGCCGAATTATTGTGACTGATACTTCAGGCCCTAAGGTACGACATATCGAAGTAAATGTCATCGCGTTGACGATACCCCGAGATATACGGACATCAACTACAAAGAGATGGAATGCTTATCGGCGTATAATAGGTAAAATATTGTTTATTTAACGTATAGTTTTGTCTTATTAAAATAACCTGCTTAATGCTCTTAGTGAAAATTTATGGAAGAATAGCGCAGAAGGCGGTGACAAAAATGCATTTGTTTCATCGTCAAATAAACAGCATGTGAAAAACAAACTGTACAAGAGTACTCTTGTACAAGAGTGCGAAAGGCATGCGAGGGTAACACATTGATTTAAAAAAAATGGTTAAAGCCGAACTCATGAGCTTGAGATGATCTTAGCGCTGTCACTTTGTTTTGGATCCCCCGCAACTCATTGCACAAAAATGGGTTTAAAATGTTTAAATATATCGAATGATTGTTATATCCGCAAACATCACCTAAGCTGCAACTGAATAATATTTAAGGCATTCTCATACTTATTCATCCTTATATGCTGGAATAGTCATTACCACGCTTAGAATTTCTCAAGCAGTGGCTTCAGGTTAACTAAACTCAAACCAGCCACAAGAGTCACTGACGGCAGATAAAGCATAGCTTTGCGTTTAGTCCGCATAGCCAGGTAGAATGTACAAAGAAGGTGCTGGTTTACATATGACGTTACCGCATAAAGCCCGATAACATTCAACCAAATTTTCTTTCCTCCTGGCTTTAGATCTTGGAAATTCCTATGTCTGGTAAGCGCTAGGGCCCCGAATCTGATGACATTTTTTAATTATTGCATTCTAGACATTGCTAACGTGCAAGAAAAACCTCCATAGGCTCCAAATTATGAAAATGAACATTTATTAAATGTTTGTCATTTTACATTCATGATTTTTGTGGTTTATCATTATTTGATTTTACAGCTTTAGCTAGCAATTTTATTACATTTTTACATAATCATTTTCACATTAACATTGTCATGGGAGCAAGTTGGAAATTTTAGAAGATATGATTTAATTAGTAAAATTTCAATGTATTTAGTTCATTCATTCATGTGCAAAACTAGGGATTATATAGTGTACCTCTTCGTACCTAAATATGTGTAGAGCAAGGATGATGTCCTTATTCTTGTGTTGTGTGAAGTCCTCTCCGCTATGATTTGAGAACTCAACAGAATTAATATCATAGTTTCGTAATACCCGTTTCAAAAACAGTTTTCTTTTTAAATTCTTCAAATAACATGGAACAAAATATATTATTTTATAAACTATTTCATTATTATCCGTATACCTACACTTTCTACTCTTATGACAGTTCTATCCTTAGAGAAAGTTGTAAATTAATCTCTATAATTCTTCTTAATTCTTCTATTAATTAAATTTAAGTTTTATATTACTTTTCAATGATTGTCATTAAAAAATTAGTCATTTTACAGATGTTTCGAACATTTTAGGTAATCAAAATTTGGACATTGGTAATTCAGTCATAATTCACCATTTGAATCTTATGCAGAATATTGGTTTCGTCAGACTTGCAACGTAAGAAAAACATAAATAACGAGTTGGGTATAAATTATTTGAATAGAAAACAATGTCTTATAAAAATTAAATGAAAATACAAAGGAAAAACGGTAGATAAACTTTTACAAAGTGGGTAAATGTAGAATGCTGTGGAAACGGTGATTTAGATATTTAATAACGCCTTCCATTAAGTGTTTTGAGTCATTTTAAACATTTTTGTTAGTACATTTCAAGTTTTCCTGTATTTTATTGTATAATCATACTGCGATATGTTAAAGATTACATAAAGTTGTATTATGCTTTATGATACTGGGCCTGTAATGTATGTACGTACTTGCTAGTTTTTTTAATTGAGAACACATAGATGCTGTCAGGATCAGGACTTCGTACGATTTCGTAATGGTATTATCATAAGAACTGTATAAGGTATAGGAAGAAATATTTACAACAGGTCGTACTGTTCTATGACTAATGAAGGTAATCAACAAATGAAACTATCTCTGAATCTGTACAAGAAGAGTTTAGAAAGAGAAATAAAGAAAAAAGAAAAAAGTGATCTTATTTTGTTATTAACACTTCCCTTTAAATGTTTGTCCCTTTTCCTTGCCTGTTTTAAAATGTACAATTTATGTTCATGAAAATGCATTTCATTATCTTTTATCTCCCCTTCCTTTCTTTTAAAATTCCAACTTTTCCATGCGTTGTATAAGTATGCCGTACTATCGACACCGGAAACTATGGAAAGTTTTGTCACTAGCGTTCAATGTCACAGTTTTTCAAGTCAAGGAAGGATGTCGTTACGTAATATGTTGTTTTTTGTGGACATATGTTGTGGTCAGCACAAGATAAACATGACAATCCTCATTCTAAAGTTACCGAAACAGCGCTTGAAGCTCTCTTTACTCTTTTTAGCATTAATAACCCTGGATAATAATAACAAGTGACACTAATGCTAATTTCTGTAGCGCTTATTTAAAACAGAAGAATTTGCATTACTGCTAAAACTTGGATAGCGCAATCTTATCGGGAGTTTCCTTTTAAATCCGCTAGGATAAAAAAGTAAACCTAGGTTTGTATAGATAGGGAGATAGAGAGAGAGAGAGAGAGAGAGAGAGAGAGAGAGAGAGAGAGAGAGAGAGAGAGAGAAGAGAGAAAGAGAGAAAGAGAGGCGGGAGGGGGAAGAGACGAAAAGAGATCAGCATAATTTGAGAACGAAAATTCTAATGCGTTTAAAATATGGTGTTTAATTAAACATTTTAAAGATAATTCTCTACATCCTAAATAGTTCCGCGTATGAAGAATATTCATTTGCCACCCCATCATTTCAGAAATACTTCTTGACGAATTAAACCTTCACATCATTTAAATATAACATGAGAAATAAAATATATTTAATTTTCTATACATAATTGGTCAACTTATTCAATTTGAATGTTACATAACTGAGATAAGCATTTAGAGAAGTTTAATATAGGAATAAATTGGAAATCGTTATAGATTTATTCCCTGAAATAACAGCTGGTCTGCTTTCCATTCCCAGCATGTATTGAACATACAACTAATATGTCTCTTAATAATAAATAAAAATAAAACAGCCAATTAGGGACACAGCGCGCATTAGAAACGTTTGACTGCACTGTAGAGGTCTCCACGGGCCATGGCATTGCTCCCCATTACAACGATAACGTTAGTACCGAGCTGTGATAGACTTACCTACTTGGGAACTGTACAACCGGATCTCTGGTTAATTTCATTCTCGGACGGTTTTAAAATAACCTTTACCTTATGTGTTCCATACAAGTTTAAATATCAATCTTACAGCCATGAGGCACACAAATCGCATTAGTTTTCGGTGTTTTATTGAACAAAAATCTACGCTTACAAAGTAATAACCGATATAATTAAATACTTATAAAATGAACAAAAATCTACACTTATAAATCAATAATCTATATAATTAAATACTTATAAAATGATCATCCTTTCATTCACAGCCTCATTACAGTAAGCTACACAACTTATATGTCTACACGCATGTTGCATATTCAATGAGAAGAAAGAAACCAACTTTTCGTGTTATAATTTCAGACATATTGGTTCTATATTGTGCTATCATCAAAAATGAGTCTAAATATTCATCAGTCAAACAGACATACATTTTGGAAATTAATTGTTCTTTCACACTAGCCGTGTGCAGGATGTACTGTGATAGAGTAGAGCCAGACTGAAAAATTCAAGATCCGTGGTTCAAATCCCGGCTATGGCATTGAATTTTTCAGTCTGGCTCTACCCTTTCATAGTGCGTCCTACACACGGCTAGTGTGAAAGAACAATTTCCATTAATTGTACCTAATAGTGGTCCGAACTATAAAGCCCGGGTCTTTAAATACTTACAGCATAGTAAGTTGGCATTAAAGTAGTTGTCTCATGTGTTTATGAGAACTCCTACAGGTTTACCGGAAAAATTACGAGTCAGTAGGAGAATTTAATGTCATGCTGACACGTTGGCCATAGTAGCTCAATGGTTTAGAGTGGACGGACGGACGGACGGAGACCAGAAGATTTGTGGTTTAAATCTCGGCTATGGCATTGAATTTTTCAGTCTAGCTCTACTCTTTCAGACCTACATTTTGATTTGACGTATATCATTTCTAAAGATGTTTTACAGTATAATTTTATGTGGTGTGAACAGTACCCAAAGTATTCCAAACGAGGAAATGGGTCACTCGATCGACATTTGTAAAAAAAAAAAAAAAAAAAAAAAAAAAAAAAAAAAAAAAAAAAAAAAAAAAAACCTTCTATTTGTCCTTTAGTATCTCCTTTCCTATATATCAATTAACAACCTGAACATTAAATTCCTGAACATTAAATTCAATTTAATCTTTTAAAATAAATATAAGTGCTTTTTATTGTTTGCAGTTTGTAGGCGAGCCTTAGTTTGGCTACCCTTAGTCTAAATGAACGACATTTGCTTTTTTCGCTAATTAGAGATCCAGTTCTTTTAATTTATTACTGTCAATATTGTATTTCTTTGGCGTGGGATTGTGAGCACCAAACTGTTTACTCATTGATACAAACTAAAATAGCCTTGTGTGTAGTTCAATGCAAGAAGGGAAATATGACTGGAGGATTCAAAATTTTAATTTTCGTTAGTGACAAAAAATTACGTGGACCCATATTACCATACAGAAATAGACTGGTATTGTTTATTCATTAAAATCTGGATGCACGGCTCCCTTGTTGGATTCTACTACTCTAAGTCTAGGACTGCAAAGAATTATTATCGTTAACATCATAGTTGTATTAGTGTATGCTTCTCCACTATAAGAGCAATTCTTGTCATCTTGCAAAAGTCAGAGTTCGCTGACGAAATGCACGATATGCCCTTGTGAATCTTATTTCCTCCGACATCAATTACATTTCAAGGTCTTCTCCAAATACAGAGGTAGATTAAATCATAAACTTCTTTCCGTTTCGGAGAGCAAAATGCTTTGTTGTCTGTTCCACTACAGTTATGTAATCCTTTCATTCCCAGAAGATATCTTTGGACAAACATCTGTTACTTTTATTAAACGTTGTTGTTGCTAGCCTAAGACTTGATATCCCAAAGTATCATACTTTTCAAACATCCAGACCAGGAAAGTAAGAACTGCGAGACACTCGCAGGCGATGTTCCCTCTCTGGTTGACAGTTTGTTTTTCACATGCTGTTTATTTGACGATGAAACAAATGCATTTTTGTCACCACCTTCTGCGCTATTCTTCCATAAATTTTCACTAAGAGCATTAAGCAGGTTATTTTAATAAGACAAAACTATACGTTAAATAAACAATATTTTACCTATTATACGCCGATAAGCATTCCATCTCATTGTAGTTGATGTCCGTATATCTCGGGGTATCGTCAACGCGATGACATTTACTTCGATATGTCGTACCTTAGGGCCTGGAGTATCAGTCACGGTAATTCGGCATTTTTTTCTTTCTTTCTTTTTTTAATTTACTTCGTCCAACGTTAAGCCATCTCGGACGATAAATGGAATGCGTGAAATGATGCTCAAATGAGCCCAGGGCCCATAGAGCTTAAGAGTTGCCCGACATTCGTCTTTCAGGATAAGGGACCACTCCGGAAAAACCTTATCCAGGTAACTCACCCTGGCCGAGATTTGAACTCGGGACCTCTTGAAGGTGAGGCAGACACGCTACCACCACGCTACCGAGGCGGGCAATTCGGCGGTAGAGCATTAACGATTAAGCCAAAGAACCTGACTTAATTCCTGGGTATATCGTTGGATTTTTCTAATGTAGTTTAGCTCCCCAAACGTATCCCACACCTGACCAATATCAAAACAATATATTAGATTAGTTATATGATTTATCCCTTAAGCCCACAGAATGCCTTATTCAGTTACGAATCGTTCAGTTATATTATCCAATTTTCGTTTTCCTAATTTTTAAACGTTATCAGCAAATGATGTGTAAGTGAAAGCTTGGTGAACGAATATAATGGACATGGTGTCACTGAAATAATAATATTTAAATGCATAGTTAATAAAGATGGAAATGAGGCAAAATTAATTTGATGAATATTTTTCATCAAATATTCATTCTGCTTTCTCACGCTCGCTATGTTATACAATGAAGCTTTACACGGCTTCCAAAATCACGTAGATTAATACATTTTGTTCTGCAGCTGACCGCAATAAACTATTAATTATTCTGCGATATCATAAACCAACAAAATTACAGTACTATCCCAAAACAATGCAGTTATAAATGAGTAGATGAATTATTAATTTCCAGGGGCCGCATAATCTGAAGCAACCATAAAATTACCATTGAAATGACTTAAACATTAAAACTGACCCAAAATGACGTAAACATTTTTGAGGATGTAGCTTTAACGTGTATTGTTTTAAGAAGATATTTGTTAACGTGTTAATAATTTTAAACAGCTATCTGTATATGTTCCTTGTTTGATGTATATTATATTAAGAGTTTCTTCTCGACTACCACTTTACACTCCATCAAACTTGAACATAAATGTATCTCATATCAGTCGCAAGCACGTGTTCACCAAATTCAGAAACAATTTGTTCAAAGTATGTTTACATGATTCCTTCGGCGTTCTTAATGTGTACAATTACAACTAAAATAGGCCCTTCAGCACTGACTTACAGATCACTAAAATAATTGCCTTTTTACTTTTTCTATTTGCCTGAAAGAAGTTGTCCTGGAATCAACTGCAGTCTATAAGAGCTTCACGTAACAGATGTGAATATACAGTGCGGTCCATGACCTCGGCATAAGATTACCACGTTATTTATGACCTATGAGTTATATTGTCACGACGCTATGAATGCAAGCTTGGTCATCTATTAAATATTTAATTAAAACAGTTGTCTATGTGAAGGGTAGATTGTGTTTGAAAACTAATCTGATTTGTCACCTTGTGCCTACAAGTTTATATATTAAACTAGGTGGTTTCCCCCGCGAATCATACTCTTGACATTATTGGGATAATTCTGCGACATGGGAATCATGGGAATGACTTTGCTTCTGAAGTAAGCCATTCTAAGAATTCTTGCCAGAAAAAAAAAATCCATTGCCGTAAACCGGGCTTGAAGCCGCGATCTCGGAAACAAAAGGTTAGTGTGTTACTCTTAAATTACGGATGATGGCAATCTGAAATAATGGTCACATGCTGGACAACTTTGGTCACGTGTTAGACTCTATTCACAATCAAAAGTAAAGGCAGACGCAGCTCGAACTCAAGACTTTGTACCCTGTTATTTAAAGGAATATTCATTGAGTCACGTAACGTGCTACGCAGCTTTGCAAACTCAAATTTTTATGCTTGTGTTGTGTGCATAGAGAAAGAACTTTGCATTTCCTTCTCCATGCATGGCTGGTTTCTGAACACGATCACAACTGGACATTGTTATACATCGTGCTATGCACATAAATCACGGTGTATCGTATAAATACTGGGCTAACTTTCATACTGATTATTATTGGTTATGTTACTCAGTTTGAAACTTACAGTACGCAGTTTACGGAAGTGCTTCTGTCACGCTTACGGCTCATTGTGAATTTTCCTTATGTATGTATGTATGTATGTATGTATGTATGTATGTATGTATGTATGTATGTATGTATGTATGTATGTATGTATTTATTAACTGCAATTGGGTACTACCCGGTGGCAGAGTTAAGAATACAGATCAAATTACATATACTAGATTTACAACAATAATACAGTAAACAATACAAACATGATATTATTTTACTTTAGTCACTTAAAACTTATCTAATTACTTCTCTATTTACATATTATATACCATTATAATTCAAAAGTTAAACTATAAACCATTTAGATTTTTTCTAAATTTCTTCAACGACAGGGGACAGCCCTGAAAGACTGCTACAGGCAATTCATTCCATTCTTCAATGGTTCTATTAACAAAAGAAAATTTTCCTACGTCGGTTCTGTATCTTCTACCCTTAATTTTATACCTATGATCGTTTCGTCCATAATAATCCGGATTATCTAACCTTACACTAACGTCCACCCATGCCTTTACACCAGCATTAGCTTTGAATAACGCTACCAACCTATGTTTTTTACGCCTAATTCTTAATTCCTCCCATTTAGTCTCATCTCCTTTTATAGGCCCAAAATACTTGCCTGTTTTTATGAATTTTATTGCCCTCTTCTGTATTTTTTCTAATGGATCGATTTGGTTAGCTCTATACGGGTCCCAGCATGCTACTCCATATTCCATAACCGGCCGCACTAAGGCCTTGTAGGCAATTTCCCTGGATCTAGCGCTCCCCTTTTTCAATATTCTCATTACGAAATGTAATGCCTTCCACGCATTCCTAGTTGTGGAATTTACTTGTTCGTCCCATCCAGCATTACTTGCCAGGTACACTCCCACTTATGCCGGCCCTTATGCTGCGTTACGTAGTGTTTCCTCTTCATATGGATGACGGCTTACCATTTAATCCCTAAACCATGTGCCTACATCTATAAATAATATTCTTGAAAAGCAATAAGGTATAGTTGAGAACTTAAAAAGTGCATAAATAGATGAAAAAGATTCTGTCGCGACCTGCACTGCTCCCAAGAAGCGCTGCTCAATCTCAATCCAGACCCAGCCTCAGCAGCTCAAGAACGGTGCATAAAAAGCATGGAAGTACATAGTTCAACACACATTCAAGCTTGTGGGAAACGCAGCGCATTCCATTTGCTGCCACGAGGTTAAGCAATGGGTCAGGGCGAACAGTGGTGGTGTTTTGTGTCCCATTATATGTTTTAGGTTCTTTTGGTCATCTGAAGAGAAAGGAATATAGCAGAGTTTCGATTTGTTAAAAAACTGAAGATACACTATTTGTCATCTGCCCCCCTGGTCATATAAGGAGTTTCACATCTGATCATTGTCTTTGTGTTTCCTCAAAGCTCAAGAATCTTCAAGTATTTATATCTATAGCCATTTTATCATTTGGAGGAGAAATCACATAGCATCTGGATGAATTTAATTAATGATGAATCTGAATGAATTTAATTTAAAACGTTAGGAGTCATTTTGAGAAAACAAACAACTTTTTTCATTCGTTTGGGAGAGATTTTCTAAACAAATATTCGTGTAAGGACTACTTTGGAGACCGCTGAACTTGCATACCAAATTTGATAATTATTTGACATTTCGTATTTAGCTACGCTGCACTAAGAGGCATTATGGATCATCTTCTAATAAGGCGCTTTATTTAGTGGACTTCAACGTTATTTCCGCTGAAATCTAATACCTCTTCTTATAATACAGGTATAATAATGATAGCAATACTAAAAGTAATAGTAATAATTCTTCATACATTTGATTACTAAATATTTTTCCATTTTATCCCCTGAATTTAAGATTTTCGTTACTTGTCTATCTAATTACAATGGACCCCAGGTTCTGCATTTAAAGCTGAATTGCCCGCCTCGGTAGCGTAGATGGTAGCGTGTCTGCCTCACGTTCAAGAGGTCCCGAGTTCGAATCTCAGTCAGGGCGAGCTACCTGGATAAGATTTTTCCGGGGTTTCCCTTATCCTGAAAGACGAATGTCGGGTAACTCTAAGCTCTATGGACCCTGGGCTCATTTGAGCATCATTTCACCCATTTCATTCATCGTCCGATATGACTTAACGTTGGAGGACGTAAAAAAAAAAAATAAAGCTGAATTCTAAAATCTAAAAGTTTATTTATGCTTGTATATCCTCATAAGTTAACTGTCCTTTTCATTTGAATTAGCTACTTTCCAAAGTCCCTATAGATGAGTTTTTCATGCTTTTAGTTTTCCCTTGATCTTAGTTCTTTATAATTTATTTTAACTGTTAAGTTTTCGCAATTCTGTAGAAAACAATTCATTCTTTTAAAGTTGTTCGTGAATTATCTTCTTTACACACGAGACATATTGCTTCATATGTCCATTATACCACTAACAAGGAACCTAGTACACCGCTGTACACCTCAAAATTTGATGGTATAGTGCCTGTTGTATATAAACCATGTGCACAAAAATTCTACAACGCCCAAAACTGAAGCCTGGAAAGTGCCACATGCGACCACTTGCAAGTACCTGCTGGACGTCCCTCGTCAGCTCTGTACCGAGTGCGGGGGAAGACACTGCTTATGTATGCCATGTATAGCCCGCCGAGCGTCAGGGGTAAACAATTCCTCTCGTACAATACTGTGTTATTACGCCTATATGTTCCTACGTATTCTGGACTTGTTTTTGGGTACTCCCAACAATACTGCACATCCTATTTTTGGCACACAGGCCCCACATAGAGCAGAGATGATGCCATCAAATTCTCAAGTGCATACAGGTGTAAGCATAGTGATAGTTCCCTTGTAAGATGTATTACTGCTCAACCATGTCAATCTTACTACTTTATCGCAATTTCAATGTGGCTTTCTATTCTCCAATTGTTTTTAAATTATTATTTATTCAAAGACATTTTATAAGATTGGCCCATAATTACTGTTTTCAATATATTTACTGGTAAAATAATGAGTAAAGACAGCAAAATAACATCTTGCAGATTATGTTTAGCAGTGAAATGTATTGTCACCCTGGTGGTAGGCTCGCGAAGCCGATGAAAAATGATGGCCGATCGTTACCTGAAGTGAGACAGTTGAATTTAGTTGAGAGGTAAAATAAACAGTTTAAGGTTAGCTAGCAAACTGTAATGGTGACGAATGTATTTGCTAGGAAAATAAAGTGTAGTTTTTGTGTTTCGTAACCTCGTTTTATTATTTCACGAACCCACAAAGTCACAACTGGTGTCAGGAAGCGGGATAACAACATCACCGAACATTATGGCCATGGAATCGGCATTGGAAATGCTTTTGCAGAAGATGAACGAATTAACAGCGAAGTCGGAAGCGGCAAATAACAACTTGGCCGCGAAGATGAACGAGTTAACAACAAAAACAGAAGCGGCAAATAACAACCTGGCTGCAGAGTTGAAAGAAATAAAGACCGAATTGACCACAGAAATGAAGGCAGCGAACGACAGTCTGGCCACGGAAATGAAGGAGGCAAACGAGGTCCTCGCCGCCAAATTTGAGGAACAGTTGGCCGGCGTGAGGAATAACGTGACGGAGCTCGGCAAGCGGATGGGCCAAGTGGACGAGCACGTCGAGGACCTGGCGAACCGCTTCAATGACCTAGAGGAAAAGGCCGACAATAACGCCAAGTCCCTGAACGCCATGGTTGAAGACGTCGAAGACCTCGCGAACCGCGTAAACAACCTGGAGGGAAAGGCCGACAGCAGCGTCAAGTCCCTGAACGCCATGGTGGAGGACGTCGTCGGCAGGAGACTGAAGGACTTGAAGGCGTAGGCACCGGGACGCGACACAACATCGGCGCGCGTCAAACCTCCGAAATATGACGGCGAGTCAACATTCGAGGTCTTCCGCCGCCAGTTCGACACAGTGGCCAAGCACAACAGATGGTCACCGGAGGAGGAGGCCACACAGTTAATAGCCAGCCTCCAGGGACGGGCCGCGGAAATCCTAAACGCGGTGCAGACGACGGCGGCGCCCAAGGACATCTGGGAGGCCCTGGAGAATCGCTTCGGGAACCACCGCTTAGCCGCAGCATACCGCAGCCAGCTAAAGGCAAGGTCGCAGCAGCCGGGGGAGACGCTGCAGGAGTTCGCCATAGCGATCAAGCAGCTGGTTAGCAAGACCTTGGTTGACCTGCCACTGGAGTTCGTATCCCGGGAAGCCGCCTACAATTTTGTCGACGGGGTACGGGACACGGAGATTCGTCAGCGCCTAATGCTCGGCGATTATAAAAACATCCACGAGGCACTGACAGCGGCATTAAGGATGGAGGCGGCCAAGGTAGCATCTATCCCGACGTCGAGAACGAGGAGTGTCCGCTACGCCGGAGACAGAAGACCAGCTGAGGGACGCCGGCGAACACCTAGTGGCCTGTGTTGGGGGTGTGGACAGCCCGGACACCTGCGGAGAGACTGCCCACACCAGGAAGAGCAGCCGGAAAACGAGTAAGGGCCGTCATGGAGAGGGGCACGTCGGCGCCATCACCACCATCCCCTCGAGTGACACCGCGCCGTCAGCCGGCGTATGGATGACAGCCTCATCGCGGACGGCTGGGTAGGAGGAAAGCCGTGCCGCGTGCTAGTGGACACCGGGGCGGCCGTGACCATCATCAGACCTGACGTGGCGAAGGGTTTCCCGACGAGGAAACCGAGCCGACCATACGAGCTTGTGACGGCATCGGGCGACACCATGCCTGTGGAGAAGGAGGCCCTGCTGGAGCTGAACTTGGGACGGAGTGCCGTGCGTCTGTGGGTGTTCGTCGCGAAGGTGGCTGAGGAGGTGATCCTGGGACTGGATGCCCTCAGGAGCCACGAGGCGACGGTCGACGTCAGCAAGAAGGTCCTGCGGTTTAACGGAGAAGAGGTTATACTCCGTCAACCAGAAGAGCGCCTTGGAATTTGCAGGGTCGTCTTGAGCGAAGACGTGGTTGTCCCCGCGAAGAGCGAAGTGATAGTGACGGCGCGACCGGAAGGCCAGACAGCAGGTGGGGTCCAGAGGCAGCAGGAGTACGACTTCACCTCGGAACATCGCAGAGGAAAGATGTTGGTGGTACACCTGGATCACCTGGCCCGCTACGAAGGCGCTGTTCGGGACGACCAGCCTTGAGGAGGGAGCAGTGTCACCCTGGTGGTAGGCTCGTGAAGCCGATGAAAAATGATGGCCGATCGTTACCGGAAGTGAGACAGTTGAATGTAGTTGAGAGGTAAAATAAACAGTTTAAGGTTAGCTAGCAAACTGTAATGGTGACGAATGTATTTGCTAGGAAAATAAAGTGTAGTTTTTGTGTTTCGTAACCTCGTTTTATTATTTCACGAACCCACAAAGTCACATACGTACACAAAGTCTCCGGGGCCTGACACGCAGGTGGGTTGGAGAACGTTCCCACGCCCTCCCTGGATAGGTTTGACACCTCATGCAGTTCAGCTACAGACCATTCAAAAACATTGTGACAGCTTCTACTTTTGTGAATAAATCTTCTCGGTTTTAATGTACAGAGTGAACAGGGCACATGTTTTAACGGTTCTACTCCTTGTGTAGCATGCGTTCTGTCACAGACATTTGCTAGCCTTATCCCACTGTGTAAGAGTAGCACTGGGTGGCACATTCCTCTCAGGGACTTACTTTGCGTTGGTGGACAGTACATTGTATATACTACACAAACGCAAAAAAAAAAAAAAGCATTTGTTGCCTGGTACGTTTAACTACCACGGACAGCCATAGTGGTCAAGATGCGTAATTAACTTTACGAATACCAGTCCCGAGTTCACTCGCCATCTACGAGGAATCAATCGGTATTTTAAACTCTGCTTGTCTTTTCATGCCTACATCTGAGCAAAACTAAGCGTTCTTTCACGTCCTATGTACCTAAACAGTTAAAGAACCTCCATAAATATAAAAACTAATTTCCAATTTTTGGAAATCTTGTGTATTGCCTGAATGTCCGTATGGCCTAAGCACGGCCTACTGACCCTCAATGTGGTAGGTTTGCGGCAAGTCCCAGTATATTGCAAGTGTTCCTAGCCAAGCAAGATTCAATCACTGCTGGTTGGATGGGATGTTGTTGGTTTCATAGTTATTAAGTAACACGGTTGTAGATTTTAAGCCCCTCGAAGGAATATATTTGGTTTTGCATTTGCATATACACCTAAATCATTTTCGAATGTGGTGTCCAACAGTGGCGAGACGTAACTTTCAAAGCAAGTGAAGCTCCAAATAATTTTCATTAAAATAAAAGAATAATGACAAAGAACTAAGGCTACTCTTCAGTGCTCTATTGTATAGTCACACGTAGGGCCTTCTTGCATCGCAAGACTGCTCACACTACATACGATATATTCCAAATTTTCTTGTCCACTCAGACGCTCCAATTTTTGCTACAGCTGGCTCATACCGCGGGAACTAAATGGAAGAAGCATGCAATTCACACGCTTTTGCTAATAGCTTAAAACTTCCTTAGCTTACAATTTCCTATTTGTCACCACTAAATACCAATCTAAGTAAAACACTATTGTTAATGTTACTAAATATACTTAGTTGTATTTAAAAGCACTACATAAAACAAAACAAAAATAATGTAAGTTAATTGATGGAAATGAATCATTTCTTCACACTAGCCGTATATAGGCTAAGGTTTTGGGTAGATAGTCAATCCCGGCCATGGCATTGAATTTTTCAGGTTGACTATCTATCCAAAACCTTAGCCTTTATACGCCTAGTGTGAAGAAATTATGCATTTCCATCCATTAACTTAATAAGAGTTTAATAATGAAGCCTGGGATTCAAATACTTTACGATAGTAAGTCGCCACAAGTGGTGTATCTCAAATACGAGAGCCCCTAGTAGTTTACCGGGAAACATATGAGTCAGTTGGAGAATTTAATGTCAGGACGACACGTTGGCCATGGTAGCTTAATGGGTAAGAACGACTGGACGGAAATCAGGAGATCCATGGTTCCAATTCCGGCCATGGCATTGACTTTTTCAGGTTGACTATCTAGCCAAAACAAAAATAAACTTTTTCTGCACACGCTACAGCGACTTCGTGTGACAGAACCGGTCAGTGCTTCGTAATTATAGTCCTGAAATGTATCATTTATATAGCGAACCAAACCTTGTTAATTACATGGAGATCAGAAGGTTGGAGTGGGCAGGACATGTGCTGTGTGCTAATGACTGAATAGTAAGGAAGGTGTATAATGCAGTGCCAGAAGGAATCAGGAAAGTTGGAAGACCAAAGTTAAGGTGGGAAGACGGGATGAGAGAGGATGAAAGGACAATAGTGGAATCGAGAACTAGAGGAGCACTGCACTTAACGGGAAAGAATGGGAAAACTTCTTCAGAACCATGGCCCACAAAGGGCTGTCGTGCCGATGATGATGATGATGATGATGATGATGATGATGATGATGCTTCGTAATTGCTTCCCAATTGCTTCCAGTAACCTACGAAGCATGATATTCAAGGTTACGGATGCGTAAATATTGTGACTTTGTGGGTTCGTAGAGTTAAAAGTCGGAGTTGCAGATATTCCAAATGTTCTTTATTTCCGTAGAAATACACTCTGATCAATTCTCACGTAACAGCAGTACGACACATACACACAGTCTACCAAGGTCGATGGCCAAACAGCGTTCTGATTACATCACTTTACAACATCAGCTCTCATTACAACACTCTACAGCTGTTTACTCTCTGTTTACGACTAACTCTTGGCGATTCGTCGCCTTCTTAAATACCTCATTGATAAATTCGAGAGATTTCTGTAATCACTACATATTAATGGAATAAACAAGACATCGAAAGTTCTATAAAACAATCAAGATGTCACCAGAATGTCACAATTACCTCACTTATCTGTGTCGGTAAGTCTTATCTCAGTGATACACTATCCGACTGTTATCTTTATCTGCAGGCTCACAAGCCGCGCTTATCTCTCGGCACCGAAATTTCTGTGCATTTCGCCGCGACAGTATTAAGTATTGAATGACCTCACGGAACTGGTCACTTGAATCTCACAAGGAAACTATCACTGCGCGCATACCTGTATTCCCTTGAGAGTTTGATGGCATCATTTAGACTCTATGTGGAGCCTTTGTGTCAAAAAATCGAATGCGGAGTATAGCTGTAAGTACCCGAAAATGAGCACAGAATACGTAGGGACATATAGGCATAATAACACAGCATTGTACAGGAGGGATTGTTTAACCCTGACGGGTAGCGGCCTACAAATCACATGTGTCCCCTACACTCGCAACAGAGCTAACGTGGGATGTCTAGCAGCTACTTGCAAGTGTTCGCATCCAGCACTTTTCAGGCTTCAGTTTTGGGTTGCTCCACAGCAGATTTTGGTGCATTTATGTTTTATATACAGCAGGCATTATACATCAAATTTTCAACTGGGTAGCGCTGTGAATACAGTGATAATTCCCTTGTAAGCAGCTGTCAAATTCCGCAGTAACGCGGATGTTACCGAATAAATTTTGAAAATGTATCCAGAGCTAATAAAATGTTTGGCATGTATTTTGTTTTTCATTACAAATGAACAATAAACTGATAGTTAAAACAAAATGAAAATAATCGACAATCTACTTACAATACAGTAATATTAAATAACAGCTCGAAGAAAAGCAATAAGCACAACATATTATTCAGAAGTGGAACCTAGTTTTCTAGATTTTTGTTGTATCTTTTGACACACCAGTTTTTCAAAATTAGGTATCAATGTTTGTGCAGCAACTAGTCTAAGTTGACATTTTAAGTTCTGATCCGACAATTGAATTCTGCAGCGGTTTTTGTTTAATTTCATTAGCGAAAAAAAAATTCGCTATATATATATATATATATATATATATATATATATATATATATATATATCCAAACATACTCAGAAAACGAGCGGCATTTCTATGTAGTGAGGAATGTATTTCTTAGAAAATGTGAATAGAAATCACTCAAACTAATTCTATTTTGGAATTTACTTTTCATTTGACGATTACATCGCAAATCGATTAAGTTCAAGTTGCAATTCAGATGAAACATTGTCAACATCTGTAGAGTAAGGCTCAGCAAATATTTGGAAAATTGGCTCTAATTGCATCACGCCTTGAAACCTTTTCTGAAATTCTTGGCTCAACTCTTTTAATATTTGAACATATTCTGGCAAGTCCATGACCTGAACTGTTGAGAGCTTTGGGAAATGCACCAAGTTCTTTGAGGTTAACTACCTTTCCCATAAGCATAGTTTCATCTTGAATGCTCTGATATTATCACTTTCTATAAAAATAAAACACTCTTCACATGAAGGCATAAATGTAGGAGTAGATGTCCTACCTGTCACATTACATTCTGCAGCCCACATTATGTTTACGAAAACAAACCGCATGAGACGAGACAACACTGCTGTCCAATTCCACGTCTTGTCTCAAACTGAAGTCGCACGGCACTCGTGGCAGTGCACAGTGCAACGTCATTTGCTATAGCACAAAATCGACCCACTTGGTGACCGCTGGCCTACAGCGACTGTCCTATCATAGTCGTGCGCCCACAATTACTATTATAAATTCGACATTGTAATGTGTTTTGGTATATGCGGCAAGAATTTTTAGACAGCCTGCAGAAAGGCCGTTTTTCTACGACGTATGGTTCTCAAGTTATCACTTCGAGAATAAACACCTGAACCTCCGTGTTTATGCTTATGATAAGCTTCAAATTCCAATTTTACCCTATGTTATGCCTTTTTATCGCGCAGCACTGAGTAAGACATTACCAAGTGTCGTTAGAAACTGTATATATTTAGTTCATCAATTAACTGACAACGGATCAGTGCAGTCCAGGAGCGCGCGCGCGTGTTTTGAAGTTCGGTTAAAGACCAGTGTATAACGCAAATTCAGTGTAACTGTGCTTTTGTGTAATTGTGACAATAAGCAGATAATTCACATATTTCCATTGTGTTTTTGTGAACTGTTACGATGTTACCTTCAAAGTCTGGTGTGATATATATATATATATATATATATATATATATATATATATATATATAAGGGCGCTCAACTACGCGTCATCAGCGCCCTTTAAAATCTAACCAATTGTAAAAGCCAGGGATAAGTATAACTATAAATGAAATTGAATAAAAAACGTACTCAAGGCAAAAACTAAAGTAAAATTGTGGACCAAAGTTTTTGAGCGTTTGACATAAGCACTCTCACCACTCATAGGCACCTAATCGAGAGATTTGGCTCGGGACCCCGGGATCGCCAATCCCGCACCTACCCCAGTAGGACCCTGGGTATTTCAAAGACGGTGGCATAGGTACTAATGGTACAGCACTCAGCTCCCAGCCAGAACTATTATTTTTAAAGTGTACAGTTTCTTTAAGATATTGCCATCTGAGAAAGTGCGTGCCCGGATCAATTTTTCACAAAGACAGGAATTCACGACCAGAGCGTGCAATGTGATTAGTTTCCAACTAATATATAGATGGAACTATAGTTGGAAGAATACTAATAGTTGGAACAACTATTAGTTGGAAGAATATTCCAACTATTATGAAACAGGGCAAAACTTCTAGACAAATTGGTGAACCTTTGAATAGGTAGTCCTTTAAGGGTGAACCTTTTATATAATCGAGCTACTCCTTTACAATAAGTCGTTTTCAAAAATCTAGGTATATTATTTTCAGTAAATAAGCATGTTAATATTGAATGTTACAGTTTATAGAGTTACCACAACTATCCCTTGCTGCGTAAGTTTACGTTCTGACAATTTGTCAGACGACAAATATTACTTTCCTCGTTCCCTCTCCGTATCTTCCGCTCTCTGGCACATCAGTTGGCAACAGAGCAGCCGCCGTGCATACACATTGGTTCAGCTCATATGCCTTCTAAAACCGTACGCCGTTATTTTTAATATAGTTTCAAGTTAAGCTGTTGGCATGTTTAATACCCAGAGATGTCCGTACACCATGCGGGGAACCTGGTATTGCCTGCAGTGGAAAAGCATGTGCGTTTTTATCGCCTAACCTTGCATTGCTTGTCTTACATGTGATGAATGACGCCGCCTCCAGTATCGCTCTCCAGTGTATCTGCTACCAGCTGCACCGATAATCTTGGTCTCTTGATCTTTATCTCAGACATAGAATGTGTGAGCAGAAAATGTGGGAAGGATTCGTACGACCTTTGTATGAAGTAAAACTTACCATTCCTTGGTGTACGGTTCATGATGTGTCCACAAAAGTTTCCGTGTACGGTCATACAAGATTGCCAGTTACTCCAGGACAAAAACGGAAGACGTCCAGACGTTTTAGATAAAATTGCAGAGGATGGCACTTTCTTGGATAAAGTATGCTCTCCGATGAAGTAATTTTCCATACGAACGCGGTACCTTCCGCATTTTCCTCACACACATTCCGTTTGCTAAGCTTTTCATTTGTAGACAAAAGCCTACCAGTTTTTCGTGACTGTTCCTTTCATAATGCTTACATAAGAGGGACGTCGTTGTGATCGCCAAGGTTAAATTCACAGCTGTACCCGCTTAACAGATTTTGTTTCCATCAGTCCAAGAACAGTGACCTGTTATCGTGTCCACGTCACCATGTTTGTAGATTTATATCTAATCAATGGTTGTTGATCAACTACCTTGTCATTAATACTTGGGGAGTAGGAAAGATTGCCGTCAGAGGTATTACATTATTGGTGCGTTGCAACAGCTACGAGTTCAGTAAAAATGTTTGTAAATGTATGAACTGATCTGATTCTAGCACGCAAGCAATTAGAGAATTAGTATGCATTTAAAGAAGTTCTGTCTACGTACCACAAGAAGGCAAGCGTGGCTTGAAGAGGGAGAGGGTTTTGAACTGTTTATCTGCTCCGTTAGTGGATGTTTACTATGAAATGAGTGTATGAGAGCGCGTATAGTCACCTAACCTGCCAGATCTAATGCTCGTTTCAGTAACTGCAGTGATGGGTATTATGAGTGCGTGATTTATGTGACAACACTGTATTTCACATGAGCCTAGCATCCTTGTCATATCCGGAAAGCGAGCATTAACACAACAAAGGTGATTACGTTACTCATTCCTCTGTCTTGCCTTCTTGTATAGCAGTGATTCCATAACAATTTAATCGTTTTAAGTATTGTATTCAGAATATTGCTGTCTTTTCTATTTAGAGTGCATTGGATAATTTGGGAGAGTGGCTGCTGCAGAGGAACAGCGAGTATGCTGGCAACAGTATATTGAGAACACCGCGTGATATCAGGAACTTCAGTCACAAGATAGTAATAATCATTGTTGTCGCAACTGCAATCATAAATGACAAGATAGCTACTAAACCGTGCCAATTTTTTATCTAGATCTGACACAATTAAAGTTTTCAAAAGTTATACTGTTAAACATACAGGCCGCACATTGCATTACTATACCTCGAGCTCAAATCTCGGTCAGGGTGAGTTACCTGGATAAGGTTTTTTCCGGAGTTTTCCCTTATCCTGAAAGACGAATGTCGGGTAACTCTAAGCTCTATGAACCCTGGGCTCATTTGAGCATCATTTCACCAATTCCATTCATCGTCCGATATGACTTAACGTTGGAGGACGTAAATAAAAAAATTACCTATAATTGTGTGAAAATGTATCGTTCGCCACACAGAAATGTAATTTTACACCTTGCATATGTTCTATTTATACCTCTACACGTCACCTTCAGCATTGATGTCTACAGGAATTTAGAACAAATTTTAGTATTTGGCACTTCATACGTCTTTCATATCTAAAGTTATTTTTCTGGCAGTAACCTACCGATCTATTGTACAATCCTTCCTGGTTATACTTGTCTGTAATATAATCTATTGTGGCCTTTGGAGGCTTCGTAACCGGTTTGAAGTGCTGCGTATTAGCCAATGAAAAACATCGGAATATATTTCCCACGTGCAGTAAATCACGTGAATGGAGGTAGTTTCATTTTACTGCTATGAACAGCTTAATTGCGATGACCAATTATAAAATGAACTGTAATGTTCAGACCTGCCTGTATAAGAATAAACAAGCTGCAAATTATGTTATTCAATAAATACATTGTATAAGTAGGTGTTAATACTTCGTACCTTGCTCCATGACGATGCAAGATCGACACTGAGGCACTTCTAGCTCAAAGTCTGTTCATTTAAATTTCGTGAGTCATTTACCAAACACCTGTCGTTGGTACAGCAGGTGTTTGGAGTATCTGTTTGGAATGATAATCTACTACACTCACCTGACATAATCTGTTAGCCGAACATAACGTTATCGACATTTGCCTGAGTATTACAAACAGTTCCACCGCTTTACTTTTGGTACTTTAGAAAATGATCGCGTATGTGTGTGTGTGGGTGGGTGGGTGGGTGAGAGAGAGAGAGAGAGAGAGAGAGAGAGAGAGAGAGAGAGAGAGAGAGAGAGAGAACTAAAAATGAAGAGCCAAATAAATCAGAACTAGATACAGTATCTTCTAAGGATACTGTACGAAGATTTTCACGAATCTCATCCCACCCAAACTATTCTTTACGTAGATCCCCCCCCCCCTCAAACTATTCCAATTGTTTTGGTTAAAATAACATGAGGAATAGTGTTCATATCTTGAATATTCTACGAATACTCTCATATTCTACGAATACTCTCTGAAGTTCCCTGGTTTTTATTGTCTTCTGTATAACTTTGTACTATAATTATGAAACCATAAATGATCAATAAAAGTACAACCCAGGAAAAGTGCACATTGCAATATTACAACTTTATTGCTTATGTAAAAATTTTAATAAATATCGTTAGTAATTTATGAGAAAAAAGTTGAAAACTATCCCACGTAAAGACTAGGACTTTCTCGTATGTTCTCAAGATACTGATCTAAGAGCTAAGTTTGGTATTTATCAAACTTTTTGTTTTTGAGTTATTCTGTTCAAACACAAATGCCATCCTTATTCTTTCTTTTTAAGTTCAGAAAGTCTCGAAAGATAATTTTCCGGTGAAATGCAGCCGTGTTCCTTTCGGAGTTAAATACAGTACTTTCCCTGTTTACTTTCGGTATTAGAAGTAAAATTCTTCCCAATTACAAGAAAAACATCGATCTTCAAATCATTCGCGAGCACTCTTTATCAAATACAATGAAAATAAAACTATATTATTCAATGACAGAAGTAAATGTAGAAGGCAGAGGTTCACAGAGCACTGTTGGCCAAATGTTACTTGAATTTTATTTGAAGTATCACGAGAAAACCAACGAGGAACACACATCAACGTTCTATCAATGGGCCTAAACTATCAGATAAGGTAAAATAGGTGAAAGCTATGCATTCAAATGCATCATAAAATAAGTATAAATGCAATTTGCAACACATTTGTGGTAAATATGCGATAGTTCTGGGAATACTATTGACTTCAGCAATGAATATTTTACTTTAAAGAGCTTCATAATATGCGTAAAACATTTGCAGCTGTAATTCATAACATGCACAAAATTAATTTATTACGATCGTTCCTATGCATGGTATTTCAAAATAACATATAGGTGGTTCGTAAACCATACCGCAAGTGCTACACATCAGTCAATTAAACGTCCAACGAAGCATTGCATTCACCAGACCATCTGATTCCAAAAAGGAAAAGTTCTGTTTAGACCTTGTCTGTAAAAAGCACAACTAAAACAATACCAAACTTTGTATTTAAAAACTATGTTTTATACAGTAGATTTTTTGTAGAACATTTTGATTTTCTCAGAAAAGTAAAGATTTTAATTAAATTAAAGAAAATTTAAGATATTTTCACGACAAATGAAATGTACATCTTGAATTTTCTGAGAATAGCCTTTGAATAACTTTTGCATAACAAATAAACTGTAAGATATGAAAAAATGTTACTGCACAAAAAGATCATATCTTGTAAAGCACAGAAATAACACTTTTTGTAGCGTTAATTTCCGAGATATTCCTTGTTGCTGGTTTGAATTTTCCATTATTTATGCTGTTGTCAAATGGGAAGTAATTAGTCATTTTTTTAAAGCAAATAGAATGGAATTTCAAGCCCTTGCATAACGACCAGCTCTTAAAAGATTTTAATATCGTTTAGGCCTACTGTATTCCTGTGTTCTCACTGTATCTACAAGGAAATATTATATATTATGAAAATGTTTGTCTTGATTAATTGAAGTAGACTGAGGAATAGATTTTGTAAGAATAGGTTATACAAAGGTGGGTAAGGTAAGTCATATGTCAGGTTTATTATGTTCATATTTGAGTAGTCATAATGCAGCTAACAAGGTATAAGCCACTTGTTTGAACCTAGGATTTCCTGTGTAATTTCTAATGTTTTAATTTAACTTATGCACTCTTCCTGAACAGAAAATAACTAAATTTCACCTTAATATACCTAAAATCTCTTGCAGTGATCACTTTTAAAAACGTATATCATACTAAATAATTATTTTCTGAAAAACAAACAACTGTAGAGACTTTAAACTTGGTGTGTGTCTTAAAGTGAAAGAGTTATACAGTAAAACTTTAAAACAATTACAAATAATTATAGAATTTAGATATTTCACAGTGCATTGCCTTATAAGTTGATTTCAATTATATACACTCAAACCATAAATCAACAGAAGAATGTAAACACCGGCAGCCCTGAGTTACTGGCTGGCAGGTAACATGGTCTGGTGAGCCTTGTCTGCAAACATCAACAGACTTTACGAGGAATGAGAGAGCCTTCTGACCTAATGCACTCTATCATACAGAACTTTATTGTAACCTACATCATCACTGCTTTAAATCCAATAACTATTCAGCTTAATTTCCTTTTATTTTGACTTAAATGATTATTGTTAGAAATTTCTATACCTGCTCATAAGCCATTGGCACGGAAGAGCAATCAGCTGAGCGAAATAAGAGTATACATTTTGCCAAAACAGGACAAATTTCAAAGGGAACCACTCTCCTTAGCTGCTGGGAAGGTGACCCTCAAATAGGACGAGAGGCAATGCAGCCAGTCTCCTGGTTCTTCTATTTGTTGCTTGTAAACCCAAATCTCAAAGTAACACTGCCCTTGACAGAAAAGTGGGGCAGAGGTGTCATGTTTTGGAGAAAAAACTTGTAAACATTGAGTATAATTGATTGTTTATATGGCTGTGGTTGGTGGAGTCTGTAGACACAGTTATTGATGAAGGTAGCCGAGGTCACTGTGAAATGAATTCATAAACAAGAGGTCTGTGTTTCAGGTTCAACCACCCTGACAGACTTGTTTTCATATTTTCTTCACTTTATGTGCCTTACCAGCATTTAGGACTAGAGGTTTTCCCCAATTACTTAATTTATCAGAAATAAATGCCTTTTGCATCATATGAAGTAAGAATTGACATTAAACACTTAACAAAAACACACACAAATAAAAGGTTAACATTTCAGCCTGAAGTTAGTTTTATAAATCTGGAATGCATTCACCTCCTGAGAGGGTAAACTGAAGATCTAGTTAACAATTAGTTGATCCTGGTATAGAATACTGTTACTGAGCCTCCAGCTTTCAATGCTGATCATGATATACGAGAAGGAATGTGTACCAATCACATGATAGCCTTGGCTAATTTGGATTCTCATGTAAAAGGATAGAAAATTCAGAAAAAAAAAAGCACTGGGCTAATGCCATCATTTTAAGCACTATAACTAATAGGGTATAATTCTTTCATTCTGTAGAACATTAACATGTGCGCTTATACACCGCATTGATAGGTATAGTTATAAAACTTCACTGAAATAAAACGTTATCTTTTATTGCAAAGTACCAGGTCATATAATGATTTATATTGCTATTATTCTCTTATAGCTGTTGTAAAACTTGACACGCAGCTCTCTTTAATGTGCTTTAGTTAGGTAGCAGCTTATCTTCTTACTGTGAGCAGAAGAGGTAAGAAATGTTCTTATGTTGGTACTGAATTACAATACAACTCTGATGTATAACAGTTGCATGTATTTCTAAATCATTAACAGTTCACAGATGACTCGAGCACTCTATTCAGATGCAAAGCTTATTCTTCTATCACTATTATATTGATGATAAATAGCTAGAATTAACTAGAAGCACTTTCAAACTATGTAATGCAGACTTAGGCTTCTGCATAAAAATAGGAGAGGAAGAGGTAACAGAACAAATACAACATAGGACACGGGTTGCAGACTTATCATAATGGGTGTCAGAGAATGAATCATGTGCAAAGCTCATAAATTTAGGTATACACAAAACCTTGCTGACTCGAGACACACAGATGAGTTTAGTTTTTAAACATGTTTTTAATAACTGATACATTTTAATATTTTTAAAAATTATCAGCCTTTCATTCATAGTCCTATATGCAATATATATTAACACCTGTTGCATTAAGTATTTTTTACAATATCAATTCATATTCAATAAGGAGGATGAAACAGACTTCTGTACTATTATTATAAACATTTGTGGTTCTAATTTTGTGCTGCCTATCATAAAAAAAGATTCTAATGTTCAGCAATCATGTCGGATCTACATATTGTTTTGACATATTTCATTTTTGAAAATATTTCATGCAAACACTGATATCAACTCTTGTGCAAAGTCCTTCAAACAAGGAAATATGTCACTGGTAGAAAGCTGAAAAAATCACCAAATTAACAATCTTGTTTTTGTCCTTTAGTAGCTTGTTACACTGTGGTTTTTTTTGTTATCAATTTGTTATAAATTCACAATGCATTTATCTAATCAGGGATACTGTCTGTTTTGTAAAACCATTCTAGTGTTAGCTTGATGATAATTAAAAGTGAATGATAGTTCAAAACACAGTCTTAAAGGTAACGTTGAAAAATCTAAATCATAACATAAAAGAAAAGTTAATGAAATAAAATGATTATTTTAAGACAAAGAATTTAAATTGATAAGAACTTTGTATATTTAAGAATATTTTTAATAGTACTGGAAGATGGCACAAGGAAACTTGCTTTAAAGTTGGTTTATTAAAGTTTGTATAGTAACCTATTGATGGATAGGAAGGATTTACTTGTTTAAATTGAGATGGCTATAGAATTGGAAAATCGAAAAACAATGGTATAGGATGAATACATTTTTTAAAGGTTTTGTAAATTTATTTTAAGAGTACCATATAATAGGGAAAGGAGTCTTATTAGAATTAGCTAAACTTAAAGAGGAGTTATTATTGAAAGCAAGTTACATAATTGGTTGAAATTTTATCATTTGCCTTAGGGACATATTTTGAAAGACTTTTCAGGTGACCTGGTTTGGGTATCTCAGTTGGTTAGGTGCTCACCTAACAATCGCAATATCACAGGTTCAAATTCAACCCAGACCAATGATAAAGTGTGCTTAAGAGATAGTCCCATGTCAGTAGACTTACTCGCCCAAAAAAATCCTGCAGGATGAAATTCTAACAGACCAATGGCACTGATATGATTCTGGCAATTGACAGCATCCATAACAAACAAAATAATTCTGCTTAGATGCACAAGTAAGCTGTACATAACTTGAATGTATTAATTCAGTTTGAAATTGCTTCTAGGCAATCATTTGCTATAACCATGTAGTCTGGATAGAAGAATCACTATGGGACATACTTACTTTGACTTTACTAAGGGTAAAGATAGTCGCGTTGCACATCAGAATGCTTTTATGTGTATTTTATGATAAAGTTTAAGCCATAAAAGCATGTTAAATTTGAGGAATTTTATCTTTCAATAAACTTCAATTTTGCTTATGCCAAAGTATTTCAGAGTTTATGGCTTATTTTATGGTCACAGCAACAAAACAAGCAAGTTATATTTAATAGTGGATAAATATATTGGAATTATACATGTGTTGCTCACAGATTGTTCTATTCAATTTTTCTCACATTTAGTTGTACCACAAATTATTACTTTCTCTGCTGCCTACTTAATGTAAAGGGAAGCCCAATACATAATAGATATTTTCTTCAAAGATATTGGTACCTTTTGTTACAAAAAATAAAATTTGGTTATTATGAGGATGGATTTAACACAACATGAATCGATCAAGGGAAAGGAAAATGGATTCTAAAGTAGTTTTGGAAGAATGAACATGTAGAAAGATTGGCTGATAAGAAAAACTTGCTCCCCTGTCATCATAATTTATCATGAAGAGAAATTTAATATGAATGGTTGTTTAGCTCACCTAGATAATGCAAAAGAATTTCTTTGAGAGGATATCACTCATAGTGAATACAACTGAAGCTGAAAAATTTGTCTCTTACATTTACGCCAGTGTGTTTGGATAAGTTACAATTCTGACAAAGAGTATTTGAACCAGTTAAGTTATTTAATAGTAATAATAGTATTAAAGGGATTAAGTATAATAACTAGCCAATACTCCATACCTACTTTTGAGACACCCTGTGTATTAGATAAGAGAAAGTATCATATTCCACCTTAAATTCAGTGTACAGACTTCAGCACCTAAAGTACATATTTTGATGATGATGATGATGATGATGATGATGATGATGATGATGATGATGATGTTTATGGGCGCTCAACTGCTATGGTCATAAGCGCTCTTAAAACGCCAATAGTGGCACAAACTAGTTAAAATACTAAAACACTAAAAGCTACTAAATAAGATAAAACCAAGCTAAAACACTGCACAGCACGTATTTCGAGGTCCCCTTGATTCAAAAGAAGCACATTTTAAAAAAATGTGTGAGCATATGTATGGAATAATATAGTTGATAAATAAAAAATGTGAAAATGATATACTTGGTATATAAATTTTGAATACTCCAAGAACATGGCATAAAGATTTTCAAGGAAAAATCCATGGATTCCAAATCACCCTTTATAGGAAGATTTTCCAACATTCTTTATTCTCAAAAATACTCTAATAATTTTGATTCAAATAGCATATATTTAAAACATTTACATGAAAAATAAAATGTTTATCTTTACTGTTCTGAGAATAGCCAATGAAATCCTCTTTATTTGTAAAGAACGTTGTATAACTGGTAGATCATAAGAGACACTAAAATGCACTAAACAACATAGATCTCTTTAAAATATAGAATTTATTTCAAATAATTTATCGTAGCATCAGCCCTTACGACTATGAATTATTACTGATTTGAGTTTTCAATATGTTATCATTGTTTAAAGTACTGATGCTACTCCATTGTTTCTCTCAACATCATGGAAAAAGTATGCAATTCAGGCTGCTATACAATGACCAAATTAAACCTTTATCAATTTGGTTTTTTCTTCAACAAAGGTTTATCTCAATGTGAAGTAAATAGGGAAACAAGCTTTTATAAGAACAGTTTGTAGAAGCTGTATTAAAATAAATGGAGTAGGTACAGAAAGTCATGTGAAGTAGGACATCAGATTTTTATTTTTATGAAATTGTAGAAGTATGCTTCAATATGAAAGACATATAAAGCACACATTAATCTTCTAATGATTTGACAAGTAAGTTTGCTAGAAATAAGATAAATTACTCAGTGAAAATTGGGAATTGTTTTATTTTCTTGGTAATATTTAAACTTTTACTTCCACACCAAACCAAAGTGGATTCACCCTCATTCTTGTTGCACTTATCGCCATTGTCAATTTAAAAATTATAATTTTTAATAGAACACATTTTTAAAACTGACTAAAAAAAATAATTTCCTTGAGCCCCACACAGACTGTCCTGGAAATTTGTGATTGTGAATTTGTGACAGCTATGAAAATACAAGCTATGATTTAAAATGAAAAACGAGCTGCATGCAATAGATGTTGATATATGAACAGTTTAAGTCGCTTACAATTTTATTACACTGCAAATGATATGAACTGTTGTGAGTTTTCCCTATTCTATTATCTATTGCATGCACCACAAAATTTTTTTTGTTTTAAATCTTATAAATTTTTTCATAGCTATTAAAAATTCATAATCACAATTTTCCAAACAGTCTGCATGGGTTATGAATCTGTATGGAAACAGGAGAAACTATTTTATACCTTTTAGTCCTTTTAAAAATACAGCATATTAAATGTTTTTACATAAATTATTAAAATTATAAACCTTCTATTTGTCACCCAGTTCTGAGCATTTTAAATTTCTATGTATTTGAGAGGCTATTCCCAGGAAATTCCAGATGTACTGTCATGTCATGAAAATATGGTAAACATAGGGCATTTTAACTCGTATCATTTGAGCCATATTTGAGAAAATAAAAATTTTCAAAAAGACCATGTAAAGGGTAGTTTGGGATGTATTATCTCGAAAGTGTATTAATATTGCCCTGACATCCAGTTTGAGGTTGAGCAGTTCAGAGGGCCCTTATATTCCACTTAAAGGAAATACAGGAATTAATTCATTCATTTATGCATTTTTACACTTATCCTCTGGTACATGGTGCAAATGTTAATAAAATACATCTTTAGCTCAAAATTGCAGTGAAAATTATAACTGGTTCACCTTACAATGCACACTGCATCAGAAAGTAACACCTTCACTATTTGATCAGCATATCAAAACATTACCAAATGATGAAACTTTTTGGAGAGAGAACTTAGCTCACAAACTAAATGTTGAATAAATATCAAACTTCATACTTAAATCACTTGAGAATAATGTTTTAGGAAATTCCATGACCCCCATCCAAACATCTTTTTATGTGTAAAATGCTTCATTGTTTTTATCCCCAAAAATAACTACGAACATTATGATTAAAATAATCATATGTCTGAGGTACTGCAGAATACAGAAGTACATCTTAAATTTGTTTGTGAATAGCCAGTGTAGTTTTCCAAATTGCATGTTATGTAACTAAGCCTGTATGATATATAATTACAGCAAGAGAATCCTGAGAATCATTTACAAGGGTTGCAAAGGGAATGGTAGGCTGATTGCATAAGATTTCACTGACACACATGTGTAAAACACAACACATGTAAGTTCCCCTTAGCTTACTAGCCCTTCCCTTAGCAGTAACTTTACTTCAATCCTGTCACTATACCCACCTTCTCAGTGAATTCCACTCTGTGCCAGGAACAAGAGAGCTGGTTAAATGGTGTAAGAGATACATAAAAACTTACTGCAGGAAGTCTGCAGAACTTTACTAAAATGTAGAATTTGTGTGGATTTGTTTTGCAGCCTGCCATTACTAAGTTTCGGCACTATGAAGTTCACTTTGATCACTATCTAAAATATTTGAAAATATGCAATTTTTCCATTTCTCTCTTGTATGAAAACAAAAGAAAAACAGTCTTGTGAAACAAATAGCAGAGTTTCTTCCACACATCTTCCGGTACATTGCCTAATTGAAAATCACCCCATAAGATATAATCATATCATCATAAATCTACAATGAACTGAGGAATCAATTATATGATCAATATTATTGTTAAGGGTTACTGTGAGACTGTAATGTGTATAGAAAATATGTAATTATTATATGCCAGATTGTTTTACTTTCTTCCTCCCAGAATTAGCTTTACAGAAACAACTTTCTTTTGTTTTGTTTTGGGGTGGGGAGAGGGCAATCACAGTGTAAGTGATGATCTCTGGAAAGTCAACAAATGCCTACAGTATTCACACCTATTATACACAGCAATAATACTAGTAGACACAAATAACAAATGCATTATGTTGCATAGAAACTACAGTTGCAAAATATTAAAAAATAAATAAAACTGGAAATGATTTTTTAAAGTTTGTCACTTATTCAACAACTGATTATATTTTCTGGTAAACATGCTGCAATGCAGATTTCTAAATAAATATGCTGTAATACATTCTATATTTGGGAGTTTAAAACACTATTAAAATAAAGCAAATGCTTTAATTAGGTAAGATAAAACAAGGAGAAAAAAGAATACTTGAAAATGATAATTAGCATCTAAGTACATTATATTTAACTTAGCTATAATACTGAAAGCTGCATACCTATAAATTTCTTGCATCCAGGTATTTTTCACAATGCTAGTAAGTCTCATGCAAGAACCATCAATTAATGTCTACTTGAAATTAAACCCGTAAAAGTGTTTCAATTCATGCAAAAGCAATTTATACTGATGCAGTGTGTTCTATGGCTGCCTTCATGATCTGTATTGTATTACCGCATGTAACTCACTTAACACTTAATCCATTGGTTTTTATTTGACTAAATGGAAACATTTCATTAAATATCATTAATCATATTAAAATAGAGTGAAACTGAACTGGACACTGACCACTTTTCCCCAACATTTATTTTGCAGCAAGAGAAGTGATTTCAATTCATGTCATATCAGGCAAGTGGATATGCATACATGCTTGTGTGACCACTTTGTGCTGGAGAATAGACACGTATTTACAGTAATATATTATAATAAGAAGCCATGTATTAACTTGAATAATATACTACTTTGTTCTTAAGAGCACATATAGGTACTTTTTTTCAGCTTTAAAAAGTCTTTCTATTTCAACAAATATTTTAGTTTATAAATGAGTACTAAGCCTTAAAACAGTGAAAATGAAAATGTGCTCTGACTCTTAATACTTATTACTTGTAATAAAATGAATTAAAATCAGTTATTTCTTCTTGAAATATATATAAAACCTTCTGTTGTAAATTGGTGTGTGTGTATATATAGCACCATTACATGCAGTATTATTAAATTAGACAATGCCATTGTAACCTTGTAAATTCCAAGAAAGCTGCACTAAATTTGCTATACAGCTTGTGTTGAGACTACTGAAAGAAGTAGCTTACTAATTCAAATGCCTAAAAGGTAGTATGGCAAATCTTTAACCTGTCCTTTCCCCAAGCATAGGAACCACTGGAGAAGAGGATGGAGGATTTTATCTTCTCAATATTTTTGTCTTGAATTTTTAGTGCTGCATTTCCACAGAGTTTATTTTGTTCAGTTTTGCTATTGTCTAAAATTCTGATCTGACCCACATGAACATAAGTAGATGCAAATTATCTGTATATTTTATTTGTTCTTACTGGCACATGTTTTTTAAAACTTAACTGAAGGCATTATACTTGATTTCACCTCGTTTCAGTAATATTATCAAGGTTGACAGTGTACTGAATTTAAACAAATGAATGTATATACAATATATGAAGAAGGTTTTCTTTAAGTAATCATCAGTGCTCCACATCACCCTCCTCAATTTTAACATGCTGCAGATATAAAGTCCAGAAGAGAACTTAGATGAAAACAAAACCATAACTACACAATGTTTTATGAAACTAAAGCTGTAGTTTTAAAGCAACTTTGTTTAGGTGATTAAGATACCAAGGATTTCATTGACAAATCTACACTAATTTGACATGCAAAATTACACAGGCATGCACGTTTTGCATTTTCATAATTAGAAATAAAATACATAACATTATTTGTCCTTTATGATAGCTGATAAAGAATTTGTTTTATCCTTGATACATTAAATGCAACAGGAAAGACTTAAGTACAGTTATGTATTGCTTTTAAGTCCTTTGAACTACTAAAGCAATTTGAGTTGTAACAGATGAATCTGCCCATAAAATACCGGAGATTTATGCACGTAACATTTGCAGTTTTTAACTGTTTTAAGAGAAGTGGTCTGTGACTTATCGTGAGGTTAGAGGTTAGGTAACCGTAGACATAAGGCAAAAGTAAAGCTTTTACCTTGTTTCTGCATATTGTTCATGCTCTGTTGGGCAACAGACCATTATAGGATAATCGGAGCAATAGTTAAGTGAGTTTATAAACGCGAGGAAATCAATAACATTCTCCGATTCGCAAGTTCAACTTTATTGCACAAATTCACACTCCTTATGTCTGAACCGCCATATTGTTATGTTTACACGAATCAGCTGGTCACTCCTTCTGCTCCTCCTTGATCATCTTCGTTACTCTTTTCTTTTTTTTAATTCTTCGACAGGCGACTAATAAGCATACACCGTTTTAAAAACATACTGCGTTAAACTTGAGCTTATTGTTCCTTTGGTAATTGTCGTTTCCTGGAGTTTTGGTATATCTGATCAATACAAAGAAATGAAATTATTTTTGGTAGTTTTGTGTATACAACTTATGATTCATACATACATACTTCCTCGATGAGTCAGCAAGTGATAAATAGAATAGAAACGTTGACATTTCATTCAATGTTTGTACTTAATGCTCAATACTAACACAGAAATTTTACTGCAAAAGAAATAATTAAAGGTTCTTAGTTTTCGTCGCAAACTAAATAGAAAAGAAAAAAGTATTGTTATTCAACTGAGATTTTTAGGGTAGAAGGCAACCTTTAAAAGTAATAATTTATAATGCACGGGAAAAATGTTTTGATACATGTCCCTAGCATAAATATGTGGTGTGAAAATGACATTTTTTGTGTGCTGCAAGGCCAAAAGTCAAAGACGTCTTTACGATCCATTTACTAACGGTGATCGATCACAGTGGACCGTATGTGAAATTGTGGTGGACAAAGGGGCCTCTAGGCGGGATTTCTCCGGTTTCTCCCGCCATTCATTCCACTAATTGCTGCATCACCTTTGTTATCAGCCATCTCTCTTCTCTAATGCTGTTTGCCCCTCGGTATACACGTGACTCCAGCGCCGAAATGCCCTTGTTAAATTCCAGAGAATGTAAGTCCACCTTACAAGGAGGATAAACAGAGAAAAGTTTTATTTACTAAAATTCACCCATATTACATCTACAGATTTTCGGGGGATTAGGGAACGGTATAAGATTTTCATATTTAGAGGAAGTGTATCCGCCCCAGTCAATATTAAACGCTGGCTAGGACACTGGCGTACCATAAGAAAGGGATATTGAGCATTAAATTCACACGGTTACCTTTTTACTTGTGTGGTGGTCGGTTCGCTCGGTAAACTCATAGTTAACAAAATATCTCCACAACGATAAGAAACCTGTTACAGGAGAAAAGGCTACGGAATACTAGGTTCATAAGCTCAGCATGAAACAAGATAATTGAGGTGTCTGTAATCATGAAAAACCCATGTAGAGTAAGTACTCGCCTCCTGAAATTTGTGAATGAGACTACTTTTAACAATATTAAGTTTGGTAACAGCAGCTCTTAAAGATTGCGTCACTTTAGTTTATCATTCCGCAGTACATATTTCTTTTGGAACCGTATTGGCTTTGAATTATAGTTAAGGCAGAATAACATAAAATTCTGTATCACTGTTAAATGGCACCCTACAGATCTATATTTTAATCCGAAATGTAGAAGGATGTTTAAAATCTACACGTTTCTGTTTTTCTCCCCCCCCCCCTCCACCTTATGGACGTTCCCGCTTGAAATGTTCGAAACGGGATGTTCAGAGTGCTTCATTGATAGGGTAAATGAGCATTATGGACATTTCTAACTTTTAAGTTCCTTTTCTTCTTCTTCTTTTTACTGACTCGGTGGTACATAGTTTCAATTCCACAGTAGCGTTTTTGTGCTAAACAGCTTATTGTTAGGATTTATTCGAAAAGTAGAATTTTTATAGTAAAAATGTAACACATTTCTCTGGAAATATGATGTGATAATATGAGTGTGATAATAAATTGTTAGCCAACTTTTTGAATTATTCACCTGTATGGCTAATGATGAGAACTGTAATTGGTCTTATCTCCTTTCTGTACCATCCATTTCATTACTATTACTATATGGGTGGAACTTCAGCTATTCTATAACACGACCAACGTCGTATCTGCAAGACAACTGCAGGATACCACCGAACGATGTCATACAGGCCGGTACAAGGGATTTGAACCCCCGATCTCCCGAAAATCTAAGCGAAGAGGGATAGAACGATAGTTATTATTACGGTCTTGCAAAATTTACCCATTTTACGGCAACAGATTATGTGCAATGCAAATTAAATTAGTAGGTAGATAATTTCTGCACGAATGCCAGCACAATCAACAAGTTGAAATAAATGCATTAATAAATATATTAATACATGAATAAATAATCATCTAAAAATTAAGTACCTAATAGAGTATTACGAGATTAAAACGCAAGGAACATACAAACTCCTTCCCTCCCCCTCACTCTCTCTGATTAAACTATTGTCTTGCTTTTAGTTTTCTTTGTTCCTTTCCTCTTTACTAGCGGCAGTAAAAGCGCCATAAAAGTCGATGGTTTTCAGTCGAATGATAGCATTGATGAACCGTTAGCACTAACTAGGTTAATGTTGGACGGCATCGTATTGGCTTCTACACGCACGGGAAATCGAGAATGAATGCAAGTTAAACTTTGAACAGACGACAGCCATGGATGCTGATTCCTCTTCCCAGTGATTATGTAACTCGCAGCTGGCCTTTGAACACTCAGCTCGTCGGCTTTTTGCTAAGTGCCACACTTGCTTTGCACATGGGTAGCGGCTCTCTCGAGCATATGGTGTCATCGCCGATCTTGGCACGTAAGTAGCAATCCAGAGTTTACGTACAGCAACATTAATGTACCAGATATTTAATTATGTACAAATTCGCGTCATGTTTTGGTTTTATAAGCGGACTTGTAACGCTTTTGAGACTACCGCAACTCGCGCCAATGATCTTCGTGCCCCGTCTTTTGGAGGGATTATTTTAAAGCGTGTTTTGCTCTGTTCAAATACAGTTATTCGACTTGCACTAAACTGTAATTGTAGATATAGAAGTGGAAACCACGGTTCTCGTGAACTAATGTAATGGTTATTATAAGTGTGGGATTTTCTTGATAACGGGAATATCATTATACCTAATGATATTCATCTTAATATATTAACGCTCAAAAGTTTGAGTAGGAATACTCAAGTCATAGAATTAATCCAAAATTATAACAAGGAAATAAATAAAATTAATGTCTTGCAACTATCCTTTTTAAGGCAGCTGAATGTTAACCATTTAAATGAAACTTCCAGCTAAACAGATTATTGTGGGCACTCCATGAAACTCTAATTACTCTTTTGGAGGGGGTGTCCTGTGGAAGGTAGTTGACTATTATATAATTAATTTTGTTTAGTTATTCTTTGTAAATTATGTATTTTGTACATAGTTTATAGCTAGAAGCTGCAACAGGTAGTGGGGATAAGTTTAAAATTAGGCTTTCAAGCTTCATAAATACATTGAAGCTGCCAGTTGTGAAAGTATGAGCATAGGGATGGGGTTCAAAGTGGTCACTGAACCAACCTTACTGCAATTTATATTGCTAATTACCAGGAGAATTGTAAATGACTTTTGTATATTTAGATACATACTTTAATAATAATCCATTTAGATGTAGGCATTTTAAAGTTATTAAAACCACCATTTTTGTTTATTAATCATTTTCACTAATAAACAATCTTCCATTGAGTAGATAATGGGCAAAAAGTAGGGCTCACTGCACTTACAGCTAATCAAAGTATCTTTGGCATCTAAACAGAAAAACTTTGTGTTTGAAATGAAAGTCAAACTAAGCACATTTAAATATCTTAATGTTTTTGGTCTTATTAAAACAAGAATATATGGTGATTTTTTAAAACATGAAGCAAAAGTGATACTATAGCTCTATTTATCTATAACATTACGGCTAGTTCTGAAGTGCTACTGGTAATCCAATGTGCTTTACAAAAAGCTTCTCAGGAAAATCTTTGGCCAGCATTTCTGTCATTCAGATGGCATTTGATAATTTCCTTTAGACATACTTCTACACTTTCGTTTAACAAAAATCTGATGTTACATTCACATAGTTTTCTCTCTTCACTGTTATTTATCATTATATCTTTTATATAAAGTATACTTGTGAAGCATATTGCTTTCTCTACCACATGCTTAATAGGTAGAGGAGATATTCCATTCCCTCCAAAAATGTTATACCAATTTTTTGTTATAAATATATGCCTTTGAGTCCCCTGAATTAAAAAAAAAATTGTTAAGGCCCATGCATGTGTGTGAACAGCACAACTTATAAACAAAAAAGTTGGTTAAATCCCAAAGTAGTTAAACATCTTCCAAGGACATGACAAAGATTTTAAAACTACTGTTTCACATGGAAAAGTTTTGAAAATTTTCTCAAAAATGGCTGTAATGATTTTTATTAAGACGTTTTCATGACAGATGAAATGTAGGTATATCTTGTATTTTCTCAAAATAGCCTTTAAAATCCTCTTCTTTCTGGATGGCTGTTGCATAAGTTGTAAACTGTAAATGATATCCAAAATATTAATATATATAATTGTAGATCTTGTTAAAGCACATTATTTATGCCAAAGTACTTTTGTTGAAATAACTATTTTTGAGTTATTTCTTATTATTTCACACTTTGAAATACTTACTCTTCTGAAATAGGAAATCATTATTCATTTGTCTCCTGGCTATGCAAAGAGAATGGAATATCAATCATCACATAGTGACTAATTCTTAAACATTTGACTCTCTCTTAAGCATCTTTATTCCCTTATTCTCATTGTAAATGTATAATAAAATTATTTCTACAAGATGTAGGTCTTGTTCAACACAAGTAGGTAGAACTAGAACCATTTTTAAGAATAGTTTGTACAGGAGTGAATAGAGAATGTTAATGTGAGTGAACACATCAGATTTTTTTCTAAGTACTTTATATTGATTGAAATAAAAATTTACAAAAATAGTTTAATCATACATCATTTGTAAGTACAAAGGTAACACAGAAAGCTGAACCAATAACCTTCTTCGCCTTGAGGAGTAGAAACTCTGGATTAGATAGATAACCCAGGCTGGGTGATCAGCTCGATGCCTGATACGAGAGTGAGAGAAGTACATGAGAGAATGAGGGCAACATGAATGAAAAATATAATGGAGCAATTGATGGAATGATGGGGGGAAACCGGAGATCCTGAAGAAAACCTGCCCCTGTGTGATGTTGTACACCACAAATCTTGCGTACAGTTATCTGGGAACAAACTCAGGCCATCTTGATGAGAGTCAAGGGGTTTAACCGCTCAGCCACGCATGGCAAAGCTATAGTTGAACTCTTTATATATTTCATATCTACTCAATTTTCATACTCTTTTCATGTTATTGCGAGAAACAACTGAATGGTGATCACTAAAAAAATAAACAATAACAATAATTAAATAAACTGTGCATTTTATTAGTCATGTAGCTATATTAAACATGTGTTTTAACCAAAATTATTGGAACCATTTTGAGAAAAATAATCCTATTTAAAAGTAAGCTATTGGGGGATTTCTTTATAAGTATTTGCTGCATTAAATAACCAGTTTAGTATTTATCCAATTTCTGGTTTTTGAATTATCCTGCACATGCACACAATTTTTTTTTTTTTTTTTTTTTAGTTTAGGGAGCTTCAAAACCTATATTAATGGTAAAATCTCTATCAACACTTTTCGATGGATTGCACTACTGTCCACCCAACACCAGAAGGTAAGGCAGAGGAATGTGTAACATAATCACTTTTGCTGTCCACATAATTTTAATGCTCACCATCCAGATATGATAAGGATTCTAGGTTCATGTAAAATACATTGTCATGCCCCCATGCATAATATCCATTATTGCAGTTATTGAAACGAGCATTAGAACTGAGAGCATCATATGCACTCTCATACTCATTTTTACTCATTTTATTGTACACAGATCCACTAACAGAGCAGATAAACAGTTCAAGCCCCTCTCGCTCTTCATGCCCCGCTTGCCTTCTTGTGTTGGGTAGACAGTACTTCTACCTACTTTAAATGGATGCTAAAGTAAAACATTTATTGTTTCTTCTATTCTTACCAACTCAAGTGATTCCCCAACAGTAATTCTTGGATGTATTGTAAAGAAAAGGTGGCTAACTTACTGTCCTAATAATGTAATTTAAATTTAACCTCAGACTTTACTTTGAAGTAATTTCTTGCTACTATAGATTTCATACAGTATTTATGGAAATGGCATCAAATTTCAGAAAAGTTTTAAGATGCTCATGTAATCACATTAAAACTTTTTCTGCAGTGTAATACTTATGGTATAATGAGTCTCAGAAAACTCAAATTTCATGGAACCAGATTAACAATTTTATCTAAAACCAAAGTACAAGTATCATTGACTCTGATGTACAAAATCTGGAAGAGAAAATTTATGTACAGTATATATTTAGCAATTAGGTCTGAACACCTTGTACAGTATACATATATTATTTCACAATTAAATCATACTACTAATATTTTACTGATTTTAACCAAATTTAAAGTCCCAGTATAATACTGTAACTCATAAAATAATGGTTTCATACTTTCAGCCGTTCACAGGTTGTTTTATGCCTATGGACGGACAGACAGAGTGCTGCTAATAGGCAGTCTCCAGTAGCAAATGCAGCTAAGGAAATTGAAACCCTTTCTAGAACCAAATCCTGGCAGCACCACTATTTTAAAATAAATGTAAGTACTTTTAAGTTAAAAGGACTTATTCTAATTAAATCATCCTGGATAGAAACTGCCTCTCACCTTTGACATTGAACACTGAAACCACATGAAAACATGCTTAGAATAACAAAAGCTTAAAACATCAGTGGTCTGTATCATTTCCATGTAAAACTCTGCACTTGTCTACTGGCACCATTATAAGCTCTATAAGCAATATAAGCTCTGTATCAGAAGGATTGCAAATGTTGTAAGATTGTAGTGTGCTGAACCACAATTGAAGATATATGATTGTTATTTCATCATCAAACTTCATTCTGTAATTTACAATCAATTTTCTGCATCAAAGTATAAGCCTATGTTGCAATATTCTTGGCAAAATGTAGGTTATGACTTTGACATATGCGTATCATCATTAGCAAAAGTAATTAATGTAGCTTTTTGTATTGTACTGCATGGATACGAAAGCAATTTGGAATAGGATAACGTGATTTCAGTGAGGTGTGAACATTGTGCGCTTAGTCCTTGTTTTAATCACTTCATTGAAGTGCATCTGCACTTTTAATCAGGTGTGTAGTATATGGTGTTTTATGCAGAGGGTTTTTAGCACTGTTGACTGAAAATGTAATTACACCCTAACTTCATTGAATTATGTATAATTTCCTTCCTATGGTACTGATATCTTGTTACTTCAGTTTCTATTATATGTAACTGAAGCAGACTGCAGCATTTTGCATGGAAATGAAACGGACCACTTTTCCTTTTTTTTTTTTTTTATGAGCGATTGTTATTCTGAGCATGTTTTTGTGTAGTTCTGAGCATTCAAGGTCAGAGGTGTCCCTCAGCTTATATTTAACTTTCATATTAATGATTTCAGATTTTTATTTATGTTTTATGATCTTACATTAGCTTTAAGTATTAATTTTATTAGTTACAATACATGTTGAACATGTATGATAGTTTAAATGAACAAAAAAATACTGATGTGTTACATTCACTTAACTTTCTTGACCTTATATTATTTATTTATAGTATCTATTCCTACAAAAGTTAAATTTTCCATCTACTTCATTTTAATTGAGATAAACCTTTACAGGTTATTATAAATATAAAGGGAGTAAATGATAGTTCATAGTCTCTCCATGCAATAAAAAGAAATTTAATTTTGAACAGAGTTTAAAAGAATAGTGAAATAATTTTAAGTAATTTGAACTGTTAATTATAGATAGAACATAAAAATTCAATGAAAGGGCCGGGATTTGAACCACGGATCTCCTGGTTTCCGTCCAGTCGCTCTTACCCTTTGAGCTACCATGGCCAACCCTGACATTAAATTCTCCATTTGACTCATATACTTCCCCGGTATATAACAGAAATATATATGTTAAGAACTATATTTGACATGGGGTTCATACATAAAAATAAGCTATTGCAGTAAATTAGTGTTTAAAGAAATCTACAGTTTTGTACATTTGTCTGTTGGTTAAGGTATGAATGAAATGAACAAATATAGCCTAAAATGTCCCGTGAAGGGCTAAGGGCTCCTATGAGATAAGGAAAGCTCATCTATCCTAACGTGGTGAGCTATTCCACATTAGGCATTGGACATGCTTATTGTCACTTTTGTTTGATTATGCAGTGCACTATTTAGTCATTGTCTAATAATAATGCTATTTAGTGCTTATATTATTTCCTCTTTAGTCATACTATCCAGTATTTGCACTATTCACTGTTTAGATGTTACTGTTCTATATGTACACTTTTCACTGTTTAGTTACTGCTACTCTGTATTTACACTATTCACTATTTGGCCACACTTTTTTATATTTACACTATTCACAATTAGTCCCTACACAGATGCATGTCCAGGGATTTCCAGTCTCTTCTTTTTCTTGCTACCTTCTTCTTTTTTTGTAATTTATGTCGTTTAACTTTTAAGTCATATTGGACGATGAATGGAATGGGTGATATGATGCTCAAATGGGCCCAAGGTCCATAGAGCTTAGAGTTACCCAACATTCATCTTTTAGGATAAGGGAAAACCCTGGAGAAAACCTTATCCAGGTAACTCGAGCTTAGTTACCCAACATTCATCTTTTAGGATAAGGGAAAATCCTGGAGAAAACCTTATCCAGGTAACTCACCCTAACCGAGATTCGAAATCACTGCTGAACTCATGCTCCTTGAAGATGTCTGTGTCTCGGTCTTCCTTGTAGTCATTTTCTTATTTTAGGATCTCACGGTTAATGTATAGTAGTTATAAAAGACTATTCAGCATTTCTTCTGAATGAAGAGAACTTCATAGGGTATTTCTAGACAATTCAGATATCCATTTTTTGTTGTTATCTTTAATAAACATTTTACTTTTCTCTATAAATTTATTTTTTATTTAGGTTTTAAAAATGTTGTGTGCGCGCGCACACACGCACGCACGCACGCACACACACACACACACACACACACACACACACACACACACACACACACACACACACACACACACACACACACACACACACACACACACACACACACACACACACACACACACACACTCTCACACTCTCACACTCTCACACTCTCACACTCTCACACTCTCACACTCTCACAGTCTCACACTCACACACTCACACACTCACACTCTCACACTCTCACACGCTCACGCTCCCGCTCCCGCTCCCCCTCCCGCACTCGCACTCGCTCACTCGCTCACCTCTTTTGGGTTGAAATCAAATTTGGGAGGAATGCATACTCTACTTACAATAGGTAAGCAATAGAAACTAAAAAAGAAGGAATGAAATGTTATTTGCACATTATAATCTGTAGTGTTTTTACTATTGTGATTTGGTTTAGTTTTTGTGGTTTTTATACCTCTTTACTTTTAGGCAAAATGGAAGTAAGTGACCTGGTACCAGATTTCCAGCAAGGACCTTTAGATGTCTATCGACAGAAAGCCTCTTTCTGCTGGAAGAAGTTGAGACTGGCTGTAGAAAATGAGGACTTACTCAGATATAAGGTGAATGCAAAAGAATGGATCACAGAACAGATACCTGACTTCTACAAGTATTTAAGGTGTTTGGCCCTAAATCACTAAATTAGTTACTTCAGTCATTATTATTGAACTATACCTTTTGGTGAAATGCAGTACTTAAGAAACTTATTCACCTTTTGTGCATCAAATCTGTAGTAATTCAGGCTTATTGACTGCACATAAGAGAATCATTAACTTGTGTTCAATATAAATATAACTTTTTTGGGTTAATTTAGTGTTGTAAACAGCATATATTGAATTTCCCCTGTATCTTTAATGGACCAAGTTTAAAAACAAGATTAGCCTGAAAGAAGGAGCTGAGCATTTTTTTTCTTTGTTTATGTTATATATATTTTAGTGCTTCATTTATACAGTTAAAATAGAAGTGAATTTTAATATATTTTATGCAATTTGAACTGTCATTCTAATTTACCGTTATTGTATTGGCACAGATGAGAATTTGGAAGTCAATGGAAAATGATCCGCTCTTCCAACATTCATCAGAAACACCGTCCCTTGATGAACAGCGTCGACTTGCAACTCTTCGAATGAACAGAGTTCACGAGTTCAAATTTTTGCCATTTGAGGAATTTATAGAAAAACCAATTAAGGTAAAACTTATACTGTAGGTTCTAATATTATAGAAGTAAAAAAATTTGCATTTGGGGGAAGGGAGACGATGATCTCAGCAAACAACCAATTTTGATTATTCTTTCACCACCAATAAGCTTGTGTTTCTCAATAGACATGGTTCTAATACACCTAATTGAATTTCTAAAATAATATGCAGTAAAATATGAATACTTTTAAATCATAACAGAAAATGCTTGCAAAGAAGGCTTTTTTATTCTATTAAATAAAAAATTGTTCCTTTCATTGAGAAAGCCATAGCTAGAAAATATTTGTTGCCGTACTACAGAAAATGTATGTGAAAATAAGATAAAAGCTGTAGAATTTTATTCCAATCAGTAAATGTAGATATGTCATGTAACAGTAGAGGAAGCAGAAAATACAGTAATATGAAAGACAATCAGATCTTTATGTAATACTACAGTTTATGTAATATGAGGTGCATTCAAGTTATAACACCTAATTTTTTTTTCAGGACTGGGACCAGACAACTAACTTCTTTTTTTTTTAAATACATGTGGACTCTTTGTGAATGTGTGACAGATGGCAGCACTGTACCCTGTATAGAGCTCTTAGAACTCTGTGTGCGGAGAACTCAGTGCATAGAACTCTGCCACTAGAGTACTATGTACTGTATAGTGCTGCCACCTGTCACTCATTCACAAAGAATCCACGTGTATTAAAAAAAAAGGATAGAAGTTCCTATCTGGTCCCAATTTTGAAGAAAAAAAGTGGGTGTTGTAACTTGAATGCATCTCGTACTTATGTCAAAATCTTTTAAAAAAACCTTATGTAATAAAGTCAACATGTCTACTGTAGTAATGATTTGTTCATTAATGCAAATGCCAAATAACTGTATAAAGAAAGAAAATGATTGTTATCAAATGTTTTAAAGGCTTGATGATGAAATAATTCATTCCCTTGCACTCCAATATTAGCTGGGAGGTTGAATCTTCTTTAAAATCTGGACAACATAGAAGATGGTCATGATCTGTTTCTTTATTTAAGTCGCAGAAAAGGTATATTCCAAATTTTTATAGATATTTTTGTTTATTGCACCCTAAAGAAAGAAAATTGTGTCCAGTATTATTTTATCATTTTATTGATGGAGATTATTTTTCTTGGTAGTTACAAACTGTGTGTCATTTCTAAAACTTGGAAACTTGGTGACTTAGGAATTAACTAGTTTCATCCAATTTTATTTTGCCAGTAATTTTGTATTATGTAAAACCTTTGTAGGCTTTGTCATTACACAAAAATGGCCCAAAGGGAAGATGCAGAAGCTCAGTAATTTATCTTCTGTCATTGTCTAAAAAATGAATTGACTCTTCTGATAATTGTTTCACTGTCATCAGGTTCTTATAGCATACACAGCATTTCTAGAACTTGGAAGACTAGCAGGGGCAGATGAAGGAAATAAAAAATACAACTGTTGATATTCATATGTAATAGTAGACGTTGATATGAGTCCATTTCCAAAAACGAGGAATTGTTATAAATCATTAAGTATTTCATGGGGCTATATAAATTGCAATTATAAGGAGCAATAATAAAATAAAATTTACAAATCATTATACAATGATTTCATAAAAAGTACAGAGTTAGGTAAAAATCAAAATTACCAAATTGTTAATTAGATTTAGAAAGCTATGAGTAAGCCATTTAGATCTATGTTTTTGAGTTCCAGCATACATATATTATAAATATATGGGCTATATGTGTACTTGTCTTAACTAAAAGTGCTTAATTACTGTATTTTGCTGGTGTATCGTAATCCATATTTTGAAACTGAATCCTTTACATTTGAATATCTGAAATTTTTTTATACAGTTGCACCACTCCAGATAGGTTAGACATTAAATAATCTGTAATCACTTATGAAAAAGAATTTAATCAGCTTATAAATTGTGTAATACAGAATGAGTTAGAATAACACACAATTTTAAGACATGAGTCAGGCATTACATTTCAGTATTTTCTTATCAGAAATGTGTCTGTAAATGTCGTGCTGATGAGAAGAACATTTAACATTTTTTAAATGCTGCAGCAGGTTATATGAAATTTTGTCATACAAATCCTTCTTTCCATTTAGCAGTGAAATGTCATTTATATTTAGTTTTCTTTAAATTTTTTAATGTTGCTTGTATTCTATTTTTAACATTGTCTCTATCATCATTAACCTGAAATTGGCATTATGTTACTTAATGGTGCAGAATTCTGTTGCATATTATGCAGTACTTTGTGGTTTTGTGGCTCTAGTTATCAAGCTCAGCATATACTAAATCGCCCCATTTACAGGAGGGATTTTTTAGTTTTATAGCCTATTATTAAAATGATCCTCTTTATTTATGTAATTGTTATTTTATTTATTTAGAGATGCATTCTTTGTGCTGCTGAGTGAAAAAAGGCACCAGATCTTTATGCTGAGCTTTACCCAAGGAGACAATTGCTTTATCATGGCACCTTTACTGTTGTACCAACAACTGTGAGAAACAGACACTCTCCAAAAACAAGCACATAGCTTGTAAGAAGAACAAGAAATTTAAGAACAGTAGCTCTCCATCCATAAGCACAAGAACGATACACATGCCATGCATACAAACTAGTTTCAGTTACTAGAATTCTGCTCAAAGAGCAATTGCATCCATATCACCTCACCTGAGTTCAAGCACTGGGTTCTGATGACTTTCCATTCCCAACTAATTTGTCCAGTGATTTCTCCATAAATGCATTGATCAACCAAGATTTCCTACAACCATATTATGGACAGAAAAGAAGGTTCTTAACATGAAAGGGCATGTTTAACACACACAGCATCACATTTGAGCACAGAAAACCCATAAGAGCCATTAGTTACAAATTACCAACACCAATTTGTAGTAAATATTTGGGCTGGCCTTATAAATGACACACTCATAGGGGTTACATTTACTTCCAGTTTTTAAACATACTTTGCCAGAATTTCTTAAACATATTCCTTTAGAAATACCAGTTAATGTAGTTCCAAGATAATTGGTCACCTGTATATTACTCCAGTGGTGTAAGAAATTTCCTAAGTGTAATGCATCTTGATCACTAGCCAGCATGATCCTGAGATCTAAACCTTTAAGATAGTTTTTTCTTTGAAGACATGTTCAGACTTTGTATGCAAGACCCCAGTTAACAGAGAAAAGGAATTATGGCAGATCTTTGTAGCATTTAATGCTATTAAAGATATCATTTTTTAAAGAACTTGGCAATCATTACTACAACGCTAATTACTATGCTCCAAATTCCAAATCTGTATTTTGAACATCTTTTATAAACATTTATATTCAATTTTTGTTTTGTTTTAATGGTGAACAAAATTTTACCATCAGTGGTACCTAGTATTGATAACATGTATTTAGATTGGTTAAAAATTTTGAGCTCCTTCAAAGGACCTGAATGTAGTGTCATATAATTAAATCAGGATTTACAAGAGGTGTGGGTGTGGGTGTGGGTGGGTGTGTTGAGGTGTGAGTGTTGGGAGTGGGGGTTAATACTTGGGTATTTAACAACAAAGCCATTCTCTTTCTTCCTTCCTAATATTTTGAGGTCAAGTCTGGATAGTTTTTAAGTTGTTCACAGATATTAAGAAATTCCATATTCATTTCCTATTCCTTGTTCATAACAGACAATTTGGAGATGATGATAATCCAATTTTATGCAGGTGTTCGCTGAGACAGTCATGTCTAGTGGTAAGTCTGAACATGGCAACAGCTCATGAGTTCTTATGAGTCGCATAAGAGCCATAGATGCAAACGATGATTTGCAAAACATGTCCTCAAAATAGGTACGAAAGTGAAGCAGATGTGTAATAAATACAACTCATCTAAAAATTAATAATGGCAACAGCTGTTTTTCATGGTAGTTCAGGAATTAGTTTTCAGTTTTAAGAATTTTTCCCCTTTAGTATTCAATATATTTGTGGTTAATTTCGTTTTATAATCATTAATTTTGTACTTAATGATACACTGAACTGATTCCAATGGTACTTTTGGCTGTATCTTATTTTCAATTTTGGTTCCCTTGTTTGCTAGGATGTCTTTTTTCTTGTTACTCAATCCACAGTGTGCAATTGAAATGTGTAGTGTTTCACGCCCGCTTTTACTACATACAGTGCCACAGGCGATGACACTGATGGTACATGAGATGAAGATGGAGCACCGGTGGAATGAGATGGCGGGGGAAACCGGAGATCCCGGAGAAAACCCGCCCCAGCGCCATGTTGTCCACCATAAATCTCACCTTGCGGTCGCCTGGGATCGAACCCGGGCCGCCTTGGTGAGAGCCAAGCGGTCTAACCACTGAGCCATGGCGTGGCCTCCACAGTGTGCAGGAATCCACTGGAAGAAGACTATATTCTTACTTAAATTTGTATCTGTTTAACCAAACAATGAATTTCTCTTATTTTTTCTGTTTTTGGATTCTGAGTTAAAGTTATTGCTTAGATTGCTGCTCTAGAATCTGATCAAATTACTACATGTACGTCGACGAAAGTTGGGGAGCTGCTTAATCCTGAGTGATTCCCTCAGTGCACTTCAAAGCCTACGGCAGCTGTACAACTACCACCCTATTGTGCAGCGGATACAGGATGCCCTCCACGTTTTACACCTTTCTGGCGTAAGCGTGGTGTGTGCATGGATTCCTGGTCACGTAGGCCTGCGGGGGAATGAAATGGCGGATTCGGCAGCCAAGACGGCTACCATGAAGCCCAGGGTTCGAGTACCATGTGTGACATCGGAAGATTTTAGGGCCGTATTACGGAGAGCTGTGCAAACCTGCTGGCAGGAAGAGTGGTCCGCTCTCCGCAACAATAAACTTAGATCTATTAAGGAACTTCCGATTCCCTGGGTTACCTCCTGTCGGTCATCTCGTCGCGAGGAGGTGACTTTGGCTCGGTTGCGCATCGGGCATTGTTATTTTAGCCACAGCTTTCTATTGAATAGGACCCCGGTTCCCGTTTGCCCATTGTGCAGTGCTGACCTGACTGTCCGTCACTTGCTCTTAGATTGTTTTAGCTTGGCACGTCTCCGCAGGTCTCTGCAGCTGCCGGCCAGCTTGGCGGAGATCCTCGCGGATGACGAAACGGCGGTGGGCAAAGTTTTAGCGTTTGTTTCAGCTGTGGATTTTAGAATTTAATCTCAAGAATTTTTTTCTTTCCTTTTTTTTATTTTAGTATATATGTGTGTGCAGTTTTAATAGATTTATATATAATATATTTTTGGAAAGTTTTATATCTGGCTTTTGCCATGACTTGTTGACTTGTTTTTTAAAGGGCGCTGATGACCGCCGTAGTTGAGCGCCCGTATACACATCATCATCATCATCATCTGATCAAATTACAATGATTTCACTCTTTGTAGCCAAACAGTTATTTTAGAAAAGTATAGATTGCATAAATTTCTACATCAATTTCATTTTTTCAAATGAAAAAGGTTTAAGGAGATTGTTATATTGTTTAATTTTAAAGATATGTGCTACATTATCTCAAATTCTCCTAATGCTTTGTAACAAAAATGTGTAATGACCTGTTCAGTGGAATTTCATCTAACCAACTCAATGTTTAAAAAATATTAATTTCTTCTAGTGTGATAATAAGACCTCTATAGATATAAATTCCTGATTAAAATTACTTGCTATTATTCTGACTTTCCCTATATAAAAATTTAAGTTCCTCTTAATTATTTAAAATAATTAACCTATTTACATGACCTTGAATTATAAAATATACAAGTGCTAAACTATGATTTCTTTAATAGTGTAATTTTATATCTTTTACAGCTGTCAGAGTTGATTACTGCCCTTAGTCAGTATGATATGAGTCTATGCCTGAAGTATTTTGTGCCACATGTTTTCTTCACAAACAGTATTCGAGATTTAGGAACAGAGAAGCACATAAAATTCCTAGTTGCAACTGAAAAAAGAGAGGTAAGTTAAATTACATATCATATGCTGACTTTTAGTGCATGGTGCAATATAACAAATAGTTAAGGAAACAAGTAATGCCTGAATACAGTAGCAAAATAGTACAAAAATGCATTAGGTAAACTCATGATAGAATAATTAGTTAAAACTATAAATAATAATTTAATGTTTGTACATCTAAAATGATAAAGCAATTTAAGTATAGATAGAATCAACTTGAAAAATTCAATGCCATGGCCGGGATTTGAACTACAGATCTCCTGATTTCCATCCAGTTGCTCTTACCAATTGAGCTACCATGGCCAACATGCATCCTGACTTTAAATTCTGCAATTGACTCATATTTTCCCGTTAAACCACTAGGGGCTCTCATATTCGAGATACACCGCTTGTGGCGATTTAAGTACTTAAATCCCAGGCTTCACCATTAAACTTTTATTATATAAGATATATGGTGGAAATTGTTAATTGTTAATTTAAGTTAACTGTTGACTCTATCTATCCAAAATGTTAGCCTATATACGGCTAGTGTGAAGAAATTATTAATTTCCAACAATTAACTTAAACAATTTAAGTGTATTTATTAACTTTAAAGAGAGTCGATTAAAGACACTAGACAACACTTACTTTTAAATTTTTCCGGAACATGTTTCAGAGGCTTTGCCTCTATCATCGGCCGGCTCTCGACTGTTTTCAACACTTCCAAGAAAGGAATAGCAATTTAAGTGTACTTGATATCAGGTTCTTCCTTTTGAATAGTGATAAGAGTAGATTAAACAGATTAGCTTAATAACATTTCTTAATATTCTAAATGATTTTAAAGGTGATCCATGTGAGATGGTGAGCATTTTCTCTTAAATAGTAGATAGGCAGCATAGGATACAAGTGGACTCTGCAAGAGTCCTTACTCTTCAAAGTATATCCTGTTATATTATCGTAATATTAAATTTAAAGATGAATCAAAATGCTGTTAACTAAACATATTCAGGTTTTAAAGCAGAAACCATGTTCACTTATATTCTGTATATAAAATACACAATGTGTAAGGTCAACATTTAGTTCCACTATTTCTAATAAATGTAATCTTTGAATATGTTACAAAAAATAATTTTTACTCTAAAAGTTTGTTAGCCCTCTTGAGATTATTCTTAGGTCCCCATTATCTTTGTTAATCTCCTCATTCTCCTGCTTCCTCTTCCTCTTCTGTTTATTGATCCTATGCATCTACTTAACCCTTCCCTTTTTAGCGATTCGTTATTTGACACATTCTTGTACATCCCTCCAAACTTCTGAAGTTTTATTTTTGCAGCTTGAGTGTTACTAACTTATTTTAGGGATGCTGCCATAAAGCAACAGAGATAAACGTATTACCTTATATTTGGAAGAATCTAGAAACAGTGATATGTTAAGATGTATTTACTTAAGATGAGTCAGTACTAATAACACTATCATCTGTGATGTAAGTGATGTTAATGTTACTAATATTGACTCATTTTAAGTAAACACATTATTACCATATTTTAAACCTACTTTGCATTTTAAACCATCTGATAAAGTAGTTAAGAGGAAGTATTGTACATCACCAGAAAATTTGATATTAAAATGTTACAAGAAATATGCATTTTAAGTTCTTCTGAGCCCAAAAATTGGAGTTTGCATGTCCATGCATACATTTTCCTTTTAATTAACATTCTCCAATAATGGTCATATTGGATGATGAATGAATGAAATGATGTTCAAATGAACCCAGGATCTGTAGAGTTTAGAGTTGCCCGAAATTCATCTTTCAGGGTAACGAAAACCCTGGAAAAAGCCTTATTCATATCACACCCTGACCTACATTTGAACTTGGGATCTCTTAAATGTGAGGTAGACACTACCCCTACACCTTAGAGGTGGACTCCATGCATTCAGGTCCATATATATGAATGTAAGTGCATATTTATAGCGTAACTTAAAAAACAATCATATACTAGATAGCAAATTGATTAAAATATCTTAACTCCAAATTTGCTTGGGCTTCTAGCTAGTAAATATAAATATGAACATCTTGAGTTACATTTTCATAACTTTTATGCTACAGAAAAAGATGATCACCCTCAGAAGTCAGTTTCAAACCAATCATTTACCTGGCTAGGAGCTAGTGTTATGTGTTCAGATATTTCAATTTAAAATATATATGTTAATAAATTGATACAAGAAATAAAATACAAATCTTGAAGTTTCTGTTTAACTCCCTTTATTTGACTGAATTTTGTATAATTCTGAATTAGGTACAAAAAGAACTTAAAAAATATATGGAAGTGTACCACAGAAAAATCACATAATATATAATTTATATCTAAAGTTATTGGAGAGTTAGCATTTGAATAGTTATATTCCATATTGAAATATTCCATGCTAAGTATCATTTAATGGTCATGCTTAAAAGTTTGATTCTTGTCTCTTCCCCCTCCCCATTGCTTTTCCTACCATTGCAGTAGCTTATTACCACAAATAAATATTGAACATTGTTTCTGTATGTTTGTATTAAGCACATCTTGCTCAATTACTTTCTTGGAAGTGTTGAAAACAGTGTTGTTATGATAAATTAACTTTAAAGAGAGTCGATTAAAGACACTAGACAACACTTACTTTTAAATTTTTCCGGAACTAGTTTCAGAGGCTTTGCCTCTATCATCGGCCGGCTCTCGACTGGTTCTCGTTGGTGTAGCTGACGATATCTTGTCACAGGTCTCCTCTGGTGGCGGCTCAAGGAACTTGCTGAACAAATCCTTCTGGGGGATGTCGAAATTGAATACTTTGTTCCTATTTTTTGAAATGAAGATTTGTTCCCATGTGGATAGTTCTTGTTTTCCTGATGTATGTTTCAGTAGTTTTGGTTCTGGATTTATGTTGTGGTTTTTTTCCCAAAAATGTATGGCAACTGCTGATTTTTCTAATTGTTTATATTTTATGTTTCTAAAGTGTTCCTTTGCTCTTGTTTCTAAATTTCTTTTTGTTTTTCCAATATAAATTTGACTACAGTCATTGCATTCAATTTGATATATACCAGATTTTTTGTTTGATGGAATGGCATCTTTGATGTTTGAGCAAATTAGGTTTTTTATGGAGAAATGGTTGACTGGTGCTAGTTGAATATTTTGTTTTTTGAAGACTTTTTTGAATTTATCATAGGCCCATAGATGGTAAGTGAATTTTTTGAAAATCATATTAGTTTCTGTAGATGAGAGAGTTGTGGTTTCCTTTAGTAGCTTCTTCTTTTTTGCTAAGCTCACTTTTTTGTCCACTAATGATTTGGGAAAGTTATTTTTTTGTGCTATTTCAATTATTTTGTTGTATTCTGTTTTGTATTCCTCTGCTGTGAGAGGGATGTTTACCAGTCTGTGTGTTAAACTATTGAAGATTGCCTGTTTGTGGGATCTTGGGTTGTAGCCATTAGCTTTTATGTAGTTGTCTGTCTGTGTTGGTTTTCTGTAAATGCCAAAGTTTAGTCTGTTTTTATTCCTCATTATTTTTAGATCCAAAAATGGTAAATGCTCGTCTTTTTCTATTTCTACAGTGAATTTGATGCAGTGAAGCATCAAATTCACTGTAGAAATAGAAAAAGACGAGCATTTACCATTTTTGGATCTAAAAATAATGAGGAATAAAAACAGACTAAACTTTGGCATTTACAGAAAACCAACACAGACAGACAACTACATAAAAGCTAATGGCTACAACCCAAGATCCCACAAACAGGCAATCTTCAATAGTTTAACACACAGACTGGTAAACATCCCTCTCACAGCAGAAGAATACAAAACAGAATACAACAAAATAATTGAAATAGCACAAAAAAATAACTTTCCCAAATCATTAGTGGACAAAAAAGTGAGCTTAGCAAAAAAGAAGAAGCTACTAAAGGAAACCACAACTCTCTCATCTACAGAAACTAATATGATTTTCAAAAAATTCACTTACCATCTATGGGCCTATGATAAATTCAAAAAAGTCTTCAAAAAACAAAATATTCAACTAGCACCAGTCAACCATTTCTCCATAAAAAACCTAATTTGCTCAAACATCAAAGATGCCATTTTATCAAACAAAAAATCTGGTATATATCAAATTGAATGCAATGACTGTAGTCAAATTTATATTGGAAAAACAAAAAGAAATTTAGAAACAAGAGCAAAGGAACACTTTAGAAACATAAAATATAAACAATTAGAAAAATCAGCAGTTGCCACACATTTTTGGGAAAAAAACCACAACATAAATCCAGAACCAAAACTACTGAAACATACATCAGGAAAACAAGAACTATCCACATGGGAACAAATCTTCATTTCAAAAAATAGGAACAAAGTATTCAATTTCGACATCCCCCAGAAGGATTTGTTCAGCAAGTTCCTTGAGCCGCCACCAGAGGAGACCTGTGACAAGATATCGTCAGCTACACCAACGAGAACCAGTCGAGAGCCGGCCGATGATAGAGGCAAAGCCTCTGAAACTAGTTCCGGAAAAATTTAAAAGTAAGTGTTGTCTAGTGTCTTTAATCGACTCTCTTTAAAGTTAACATCTTGCTCAGTTTAAAATAATCCCTCTGCAAAATATGAAGGTCATACAATAAGTAAGTTTCCCTATTTTTTTCTCTGCAAACCACATGTTTTAAATGAAGTTGGTGCTGCAGAAACTTTCAGTGGGGTATGGCGGCTGTGCTTGACCTTCAACAGCATGAGCTTGCTCTGCATTTGTCAGTATGGTGCCAACTACCATGGTGTTATCACTTGAAAGTGTGTCCACATTTGAACTCCATCCTGTTATTCGCTTTTTCACAGCGAAATATGAAATGGCTATCCATATTCATTGCCATTTAGTGTGTGTTTATGATGAAGGATGCATGAGTATCCAAATGGTTACCTCTGGCATTCATAGATCCTGGAAATATGGCAAAATGTGCATGATGAAGAATGCAGCAGAAGGCCTATTACAGCTACAGGCAGTGCAGTCATTGTTGCAGTTCAGATTGTGGAGCATGAAGGACAATGCATCAGCATTGATGAGACAATGAATTGACTGCCTCTTGGTATGGAAACTGGACGCTCCTCTGTTGTGACAGTCCTGTCAGATATCGTGTCAGATGTCTGTTCAAGATGGGCCCCATGTTTGCTTACTGATGCTCACAAGCAACAATAGATCGAGGCAGAACTTCAAATAGGACCTTTTTCACCATGCATCTTATTCTCCGGATCTTAATCAAAGTGATTTCCATCTCTTTCCACAACTCACGTTGCACCTTGGAGGCAAAGGGTTTGTGACTGATGAAGAGGTGGAAACAGAGGTTAACTGTTGGCTATGGAGACAGGACCTGACCTGGTATGACGAAGGTATACCAAGATACCAAAGAGGTTTGGACAGAAATGGTGACTATGTGGAGAACTAGTGTAAGAGTTGCAGAATGAAAATATTTCACAAGTGTAAGTAACCTGCTTGTATTTTTTGTAAAATAGGGAAACTTATTTATTCGATGACCCTCATATATTGTAATATGCAATGGATAGAAGACTCTTTTTATATGAATACTATAATACATATATAATGCAATGCATGTATGTGAATTTGTCATTGGTGGAGAATCATTCAAATGTATCCAATCAGATTTTTAATTTTTTTAAATTTACATAACGCTAGATTTGCTAACTTTATGTTCAGCATAACTGTTTATTAAAACTTATTTCACAACCAATAACAGGTAAAGCACTAGTCAGATGTTTTAAAAAGTGTATTACTGATAATGGTTTTCAAATTCCATGCTCTTTGCATGGCCACCAGAAAAGAGGACTTGTGCTTTGCCACTAACAAAGTATAAGTAAAGGTCCACTAAAATGGTTTTATTTTTGTATGAGAATGCATGTTATATCCAGATTTGTGTTGTAAATTTGGCAGGGTTACTTTTATAAAGGTGTTTAAAAACAATTTGCAATACTTGATTATTTTAAGACAATATTAAAAGCAATCATATTCCCAACATAGATTTCGTAATTTAAATTGCACAGTTGTGAATACTTAAGCTTTTCTTCAGTAAAATTTACCTTTGCAGAAAAAATATTTGAACTCAATTCACACAACTGGAGTAATTTTTTGGAATTAGGAATATATTTCCCAGGAGGCTGTGTCTTCATAACAAGAACACATAATCTGTTCTGTGGATGCCACTGTAACGCATGGTAAAAGTATAAACTCCAACTTTTATTGAATGGATTTTATGTTCATACTGAGTTTCTATTGGTCAATCACTTTGTCTCACTGCTTGTGTCAGTCTGTGAATTGGACAATCCTGCTGGCTGTGACTATGCAAAAGCAGGAGGAAAAACTGAAAAACTTAAAGGTTGGGAAAACAAACAGGAAGTCAGCTCCCCATGGTGGCCTATAGCATGCTAGCCTCCAGGTCCCGGGGCCACAGGTTCAAACAGAATAGAGGGCGATAGGTTCTTTTCAGGCAAAAAAATTCTTAGCATCAAAATTCTTCAGAAGAAAAGTAAAGCCAATTGTCCCGTGACATAAAAGACCTGCAAATCTGATAGAGGCCTTTGAGGAAAATTAAGCAGCCTCTACATCCAATATAGAATGGAATGCCAGGAATATATTAATGAGCATCCGTGAATAAAAACACAATTTCAACTAGCCACAGTCATATTAGTAGCAAATACTCTGGAAGACTGTATTATATGAAGAAATAATAATTAAATTGAAGGATAAGTCCGATAGCTAGAGAGGAGAAAGCAACTAGTAGATGGCATCAGCAAAATGTAGTAAGAAGCTCTAGGTCAATTCAATACATCAGTTATGAACTTCCCATTCCTTGGTCTGCTATTCAAGATGTAGTCCACAAAAGATTACATCTAGTCATGCAAGATTTGTTATGCCAATGAAGACTTGTCTTGGATGTATTAGCATTGTTGCAAGCATAAATGGCAGCTGATCATATGTAAAAGATTTCTTTATCTGAATTTGATAAAACTAAAGTTAAAAATGTTAACATTAAATGTATAAGCCCAACATCCTGTATATTATGATGCACTGACAGTAAGGCGACACTGAGCAGTTAAATGCATAATGGAGATAAGCAGTGCTTCCTCCCAGGACAAATACTAGAAGCCGTCCAAAGTATAAACTTGGAAGAAGCGTAGGGACAGTGAAGCACAAATTAGTACAAAAGTGAATCGAGAAGATATTGACACATTGCTTCACTCACACTGTTTATTCACAGGACATGGTTCAAGAGCTCTTGCTCCTATCATCAGCTGATACTCGACTAGTGCAAGTTGTAGTGGTTTCCTCTATTGACAAAACGTAGAAAAAGGAAACCACTACAACTTGCACTAGTTGAGTATCAGCTGATGATAGGAGCAAGAGCTCTTGAAACATGTCCTGTGAATAAACAGTGTGAGTGAAGCAATGTGTCAATATCTTCTCGATTCTCTTTTGTACTAGAAGCCGTATTGTCAGATAATTAGAATCTTCTTGAAGTTTCCCTCCTCTATGCCAATATGTGGAAAAGAAAAAAAAAAAAAAAAAAAAAAGGAAAAATTAAGCTATAGACAAATATTAGAAAATATAAATATTAAAAGCAGAAGCATTATTAACAGTGAAGTATTCTTCATATTTGAGTTTGATTTATGAGTCACTATGTTTACACTCTAACTTCACTTACTTGTTGTTGTATAATTGAAACGTTTTCAAGATCATTCGATCTCATCCTCAGCTGTTTGGGGACTAAATTAGTCACCAAACAGCTGAGGTTGAGATCGAATGATCTTGAAAACGTTTCAATTATACAACAACAAGTGAAGTTAGAGTGTTAACATAGTGACTCATAAATCAAACTCAAATATTAGAAAATATTCTCACGAACCCGATCGCAATAGAGTGGCTTGTGTACACAAAAAGCCTGGAGATAAGGAGTATGCCGGAAGAAATAAGGATAGCGCGAGATAAAAGACCCGCCGGCACCGATAGGGTTATGCTTCTGGAAGGTGATAGAACATTCGATTCCTGTTTGGTTCAGATACAAAACAGGTATTTAAGCAAGTGATGGCTCGCAAAGTGGGTCAGTTGTGAACAGTTGTTGTGAAACGAGACAGCTGGAAGTGTCATTGTAACGAGAGCTAATGATGTAATCTGCTATCACTGTTATTGTCATCGACCTTGGTAGACTGATGGTGTATGTAACATAATGCTGCTGTAATCTATGAGTATTTCTACGGAAATAAAGGAGATTTTTAATTTCTGCAACTCGGCCTTTTAATTCTACAAACCCTCAAAGTTACAATATTATACTCTGTCCCAATTACTCAAACTGAATAAGATTTAAGGCCAAAGAGTTAAATTAAAGGTACAAGCACTTGAAATTCAGCAAAAGTAATCTTATATATAAATTATAGGAGGTTCAGTTTTTGATCTGTTGCCTCCGTGCAGTCACAAGAAGGAGGCTTACCTAACAAAACTGAACAGGAACACTTATCATTGTTACTCTTAAAGAAAAATCTTGGAAACAAAAGTAAAATCTTTAACAATAGCATATGCCAATAGAAAATATTGAAAAGTACCAACTTGCATTTACGACCCAGATGTGAGTTTCACATAAACGAGACAGAGGGCAAAAGTGTACTCCATTTTCAATTTTTGCACTTTGTTTGGTACACTGAAAAGTGGGGACAAATTGAGATTCCTTCCACAGGAATGTAGGTATAATTTTTCAAACATTAACAAAATATTAGCACATAGGAATATTATTTATCTAAGCAAGTATAGTGGGAAGATAATTACAAAACAAAAGTTTAAAAATTAAAAATAATATAATACAAAAACTGTTTTGATAAAATGTAAGTGCTTTTATGCTGTTCCTAAGAATTCTCTCTTCCCACTGGAATACATTCTGTAGAACTCTAAAGCATCTTTTCTACTTCCAATAAGATATAACATTTTCATGTCCTAATTTCCAACAGATAACAGGTTGCTATGCCTTAACAGAAGTGGCTCATGGAACCGATGCTAAAAACATGAAAACTACAGCCACATTTGATCCTTCTACACAAGAATTTGTGCTGCATTCACAGAGTTTTGAAGCTGGAAAATGCTGGATTGGCAGTTTAGGTAAGACAACTTATTTGATAATATATTTTAACATGAAGTAAGGAATACAAGAATACTTTCATTTTATATGAATGTACCAGGTACAACATAATTTATAACAAACCACACTGTTATTAAACATTAGTATCCACTGGCAGGAAAGTCTGCAACACATGGTTCTGTGTTTGCTCAGCTGATTACTCCTGATGGTACAAATCATGGCCTACATGCTTTCATAGTACCCTTGAGAGATCCAAAAACAATGCTTGCATATCCTGGGGTGCTTATAGCAGACATGGGAGAGAAAGCAGGATTAAACGGTGTGGATAATGGGTGAGTATAACTGTGTTAATGTTTTAATAATAAGCTATAAATTGTATATAAACTAGAGTGAGTATCAAAGTGTAAACTTGAAAGAAGCGTAGGGATAGTGAAGCACAAATTAGTACAAAAGTGAATCGAGAATATATTGACACATTGCTTCACTCACACTGTTTATTCACAGGACATGTTTCAAGAGCTCTTGCTCCTATCCTCAGCTGATACTCGATTAGTGCAAGTTGTAGTGGTTTCTTCTTTCTCCGTATTGTCAATAGATGGCGTGATGTACTTGTCAAAGATGTCTGGTGGTGGAGTTTCAAAATTCATGACTCTATGACGATTTTTGTTAATGAAGATTTTTTCCCATACGGAAAGGTCTATGGGGTGATTAACGTATTTTATTAGAGATGTTTCCAAATTGATGTCATGTCTAGTATTCAAAAAATGAAAAGCCACTGCTGATTTTTCTGTTTCACCATTTTTAATGTTTCTCATATGTTCTTTAGTTCTGATGTTAATATTTCTTTTTGTTTTTCCTATATAAATTTTAGGGCAAGTTTCACATTTGATCTCATAGATTCCTGGTTTTTCTTTGGTGGTGATTGAATTTTTGGGAGGGCCTTTTAACAAATTTCTGATATTAAACCTATTTTGAGGTGCAAGAGTTATGTTGTGTTTTGAGAAGATTTTTTGGAATTTGTTATAGGCTGATGGGTGGAAGGTGAATTTTTTAAAAAGTTTTTTCTCTTTTTCTCCTGTAGGTTCTAGGGTGGTGGTTTCTTTTATTTTCTTAGCTTTGTTGAGTCTGTTAACTGTTTTGTCTACTAAATTTGGGTTGAAACCGTTGGATATAGCTACTTTTTTTATGTGTAGGTATTCTTCTTGATAATCTTCTCTGTTTAGTGGAAAGTTGATCATCCGAAAGATTAAACTGTTGAAAATGGCATGTTGGTGTTGTTTTGGGTTGAAACTGTTGTTCTTAATGTAATTATCTGTGTGTGTCGGTTTCCTGTAAATACCAAAAGTGAGTTTTTTGTTCATTTTTTTGATCTTGATGTCCAAAACAACACCAACATGCCATTTTCAACAGTTTAATCTTTCGGATGATCAACTTTCCACTAAACAGAGAAGATTATCAAGAAGAATACCTACACATAAAAAAAGTAGCTATATCCAACGGTTTCAACCCAAATTTAGTAGACAAAACAGTTAACAGACTCAACAAAGCTAAGAAAATAAAAGAAACCACCACCCTAGAAACAGAAGAGGGTGGTGTGCTCCCCTTTTTGGACATCAAGATCAAAAAAATGAACAACAAACTCACTTTTGGTAGAGCTGGTATTGTTTTCCGGGCTGTTGTGCCGTGGTCTGCTGGAGAATAAAGTTCCAGAGGTTTCATCCATGACTGCGATGGACATCTTCAGTGGTAGCGCGGTCGAAGTCTTCTGGGTGAAGATATTGCTGCGTTTGATCCGATGACTGTAGTTACTGCGGTATTTATGCTATGATCAGTCATCGGATCAAACGCAGCGATACCTTCACCCAGAAGACTTCGACCGCGCTACCACTGAGGATGTCCATCGCAGTCATGGATGAAACGTCTGGAACTTTATTCTCCAGCAGACCACGGCACAACAGCCCGGAAAACAATACCAGCTCTATTGACTCCGGCCGTGAAAGCCTTCGTTCTCTTATCACTTTTGGTATTTACAGGAAACCGACACACACAGATAATTACATTAAGAACAACAGTTTCAACCCAAAACAACACCAACATGCCATTTTCAACAGTTTAATCTTTCGGATGATCAACTTTCCACTAAACAGAGAAGATTATCAAGAAGAATACCTACACATAAAAAAAGTAGCTATATCCAACGGTTTCAACCCAAATTTAGTAGACAAAACAGTTAACAGACTCAACAAAGCTAAGAAAATAAAAGAAACCACCACCCTAGAACCTACAGGAGAAAAAGAGAAAAAACTTTTTAAAAAATTCACCTTCCACCCATCAGCCTATAACAAATTCCAAAAAATCTTCTCAAAACACAACATAACTCTTGCACCTCAAAATAGGTTTAATATCAGAAATTTGTTAAAAGGCCCTCCCAAAAATTCAATCACTACCAAAGAAAAACCAGGAATCTATGAGATCAAATGTGAAACTTGCCCTAAAATTTATATAGGAAAAACAAAAAGAAATATTAACATCAGAACTAAAGAACATATGAGAAACATTAAAAATGGTGAAACAGAAAAATCAGCAGTGGCTTTTCATTTTTTGAATACTAGACATGACATCAATTTGGAAACATCTCTAATAAAATACGTTAATCACCCCATAGACCTTTCCGTATGGGAAAAAATCTTCATTAACAAAAATCGTCATAGAGTCATGAATTTTGAAACTCCACCACCAGACATCTTTGACAAGTACATCATGCCATCTATTGACAATACGGAGAAAGAAGAAACCACTACAACTTGCACTAATCGAGTATCAGCTGAGGATAGGAGCAAGAGCTCTTGAAACATGTCCTGTGAATAAACAGTGTGAGTGAAGCAATGTGTCACAATATATTCTCGATTCACTTTTGTACTAGAGTGAGTATACTGAAAAAAATTCTAGAAAAATATTTAGGAAGAAGAGAGATTTGAAAGTAATGAGTTAGTAATTCAAACACAAACATCACTTAAATTATCCTTACTTGGACATGTTTCGGAGAACATTTTGTCCCCATCATCAGCAGTTATCCAACTGGTTGGATCCGTGGTTTCTTGAAGTGAGCTGGTTGTCTGTGGCGGCATCTGTTGTCTGTGAGATGAACTTACAAAGAGAGTTTTCAGGCGGAAATTCGAAATTTAAAGTATACTGTTTGTTTTTTATAATTAGCAACTTTTCCCAAACATTGAGTTCGGCTGCATTACTGGCTGATTTTAATAGTTTTATATTTGGTACAATTTCATGATTGGTAGACCAGAAATGGTGAGCTATTGCTGATTTTTCTATTTGTTTGTATTTCATGCATCTCGTATGTTCCTGTAATCTAATGTTTGGGAACTAGACGCTTTCTGTGAAGGTGAATAGAAAACTAATGCTTTAGGGGTAAAGTGATCTCTTTCTTACCATAGAATGTATGCTGACTGTCTGAAGATGACTGCAAATGTGTTATCTTATGGGAGTGACCTTTATTTTGCTAGTGAATTCAAATTAGTGTTTGTTATATCTGTTAACTGTGTTTTTAGCATGTGTAGCTAACATAGATTTGAAAAAGTCATTGCAACAACCTGGTCTTGGAATAGCAACTTAGTGCACTGGCAAGGAAACTTGAATTCTATGATCCAACTATCTACACAATTCAATATATTAAATTCAATTCGTTTTAATTTTTACTTTCTCTACTACATAAGGTAAGCAGGGCAAGTACTGTATTCCTTTCAAAAATTTGATATCAAGATTTCACCAGAAATATATCTTTTGAGACTACTTGAATAAAAAAACTCATTTCAAAAAAAAAAAAAAAAGGTATGAGTATATGCATATAAACAATAAAACAGTCAAATAGAACATTTTGTATTTAAATGCAGCATCATCCAAGAATGCAAAAAAAAAAAAAAAAAAAAAAAATCAAGACACAGAGCACTTGTTAATAAATTTTTTCCAAAAGCCATATTTTAAAAATATTTATAATGATAAATCAAATGTACGTCTTAAATTTTCTGGGAACGTCTTCAGAAATCCTATTCATTTAGGATTACATTTACATAATTGGTAAACCTTAAGAAATATGAAATCATACTATTATAAAACAGTGTCATTAAACAATGTGTATCAAATCTATTTTATATTATATAATATATACTTTTTTTTAAACTTTCCACTCTTACTTTTCTCTCAAATGGGAAATCATTTGTTTTTCTATGTCCCAGGTATACAGAGACTGGAATGTCAAAGTTACCACATAGCGATGGACTCTTAAAACATTTGATTATCTTGAAAGTGTAATGTATTCCCATTTTCTTCTTGCACATACAAGAATATTTACAATAACATAATTCCCTCAAATATTTATCTCCATTAACATGAAACAAGCAATAAGCATTTGAAAGGACTGTTTGTACAATAGTAGAGCGAGTCATGTGAGTGCCATATCAGATTTTTCTAGCTTTAAATGATATAAGATAAGAAATGTGACACACTGTACATTTAAGGTGTAAACCAAATAGTAATAATCTGCAGATCAAAAAATAAAGTTTCCAAGGTTACCTAAACATTTATGGAAAATAGTGAAAAAGAGGTATTTCTATTTCATAGTTTATAGAAGTATAAAAATATGAAATACTGCCTCTGATCTGAGTGGCCAGTATTCCGAGTTCTCAACCTAGAGGTCCTGGTTTTGTTTATGCCAGCGAATTATGCCAGGTACAGCAATTTTTTCTTTAAATAAAATCAGTTCTATTGTCCCCAGAGACCAGTAATGTTAATGTGAATTACTGTATTTAATTACAAAAATTGATGAACTCAGCAGAAAAGCTAGAATTTAGTAAGTAAAAACAGTCAGCTTTTTCTCAAGTTAAAGCCATCCACCCCGAATAAGACAAAAACAGTTGAGAGCCTTCATAAGAGTAAAATTATGACTTGAAATAAATGAAACTTTTAATAAAACAGGCTAACAATAAGTGCTTTATTTTTATTTACATATTCAGTGAAAGAAAATGCTGAATTGGTTACACTGCCTCTAGCTAATTTGATGAACCCTCTGGTATATGTTCTAAGTAGGCAACAATTGGTTTGGGACAAGTTTAGATGATAAATATGTAGCTTAGCTGCTATTCTAGCTTTTTAGACATAACGTAATGAAGAATGCAAAACATCTTTTCTTGCAGCTAAAGGAGTCATATATAAGTAAAATAGTATTATGGTTCACATTCCTCTATATGCAGAGTAACATCTCCCAAGCAGATGACATCTAGAATACTTTCATCTGGTATAAAAGCTGTGCTTCCTATTAATGTTTTTCCTGTTGCTTAAAAAATAAAATGAAATATATTTTCAGTTTTGAAGTGAAATTAAGAAATGAAATTGAGTTATAAAGGGATCATAGAGATATACTTCTGAAATTTATTTTTGATAGTATATTTTACTCTAAATTATAAAAACAAATGGTTACTTATTTGTTAGTATTTACTAATGTGAAAGATCAGCATGATACTGCAATATCCTCCTGATATTTTGAAACAGTACTAATTCTAAAATTCTGCAAATTACAATGCATTGCAAAGTAATGAAGCTAGCTGTATTATTGATACAGGTTTGCAGTGTTCAACCACTACAGGATACCAAAAGATAATCTACTTGATAAAACAGGCACAGTAACAGCTGAAGGAAAATACATATCACCATATAAAGATCCACGTAAAAGGTTTGGTAAGCAATTTTCAATCTTTAAATTAAAAACTATATTAACTTTAATTAAGATTAACATTTGCTATATTTACTAAATGTGCCAGTATAGATATATATTGTTGTTTTCAAATGCTAGGCTTTGGCAATGAAGCCAAAGCTCTCTTGCTCTCCAATATTTCTGAGTAGTGGGTTCGGCAGGTAGGGCTTCACAGGTTAAAAGATGTTCTTCTGTCATTTCCTCTTCTTTGTTGCACAGAGGACAATTTGGACTTGTATAAATTCCTATTCTTTGTAAGCGTTTGGCCAAATAATCATGTTCCGTAAGTAATCTAAAATTTGCTACTGCAGCTTTACGTGGGATTTCTGGAATCATTTCTGGATTTTTAATTAAAATATTCCATTTTTATCTTTGGCTTTGTTAGATATTGATTGGTATTGTTTGTTTTTATATTTGCTTTTGATTCATCTTTTTATGGATCTAAAGGGTAAGTTTTTACTTTTATTCTGAACTATATTTGCACCTTTTTTGGCAAGAAAATCAGCTGATTCATTTCCAGCAATTCCACAATGTGCAGGTATCCACTGTAATATAATTCTTTTCTGTAGTTTTTGAAGTTGTTGGACCATTTTGTGACATTCTTTAATTTGGATTGACCTCATTTTATATGAACTTATTGCACATAATGCTGCTTTAGAATCAGAAAGTATGACAGCATTTTTGAATTTATCTATTCTGTATAGAAGGTGTTGGAGTGAAATATGAATAGCCGTTACTTCTGCATCAAAATTTGTTGTGTGATATCCTGCTGGTTGATAGAATGAGAACAGTGCACACTTAATTCCTGCTCCTGAGTTGTTGTCCAAGTTAGATCCATTTGTGTAGATATGTAACCATTCTTCTGGTGGGTATCTATTGTTCAGTTTCTAATGCTAGTGCTTTTAGTACAGGTTTGGAAGTTTCAGATTTTGTAAATATTTGTTCTAAATCTAATTGAATATTAATTGGTTCAAAATTCAGTGGGTTTTCTTTGATTAAAATGTTTTCTTTAGAATTAGGAAGATTCAGATCTGTTTTTAATTTCATAACTTTGTGTAGGAAACTTGTTTGTGTTTTCATCTTGATTGGTTGTAGTAACCTTTTCTCCCATTTTTTTGTTTTTAACCGCAACATTTTTTCATGTTGCTCCTCTAAAGTTAGATGTATTGGATAGTTCCGAGTTAAGGCTTGCATTGCCGTTATTGGAGCTGATTTTGCTGCACCGGTTATTAGTATAGATATATTAGGAGTAGATTTATTGGTGAAATAAGCACAGCTTATGAAGTCTTGAACAAAACATGAAGAAACAATATTTTTCGTGTTTAGTTTTTGTAAAATTTTTGTTTCAATGAAAATATCATATTTTCAGTACCTACCTATTCAAATCAATGACAGTTTTACACTTAATCTGATAAACGAATAACCTTTATTTAAATTGTTTAGAAAAAGTCAGATATGATTATTAAGTGAAATACATAAACAAATATCCTGTTGATAAAAGCAAAATCTTTCTATATATGTCCCATTAAATAATCTTAGTGAGTGCATAGTTTGTCTGTAAGAGCTGAAGAGTTGCAGCAATCCCACTTCAACAATGAAACATTTTATTATTTTTTGTAACTTTCAGAGAATTCAGTTTTACTCAGCTGATTTTTTTAATACATCACTTTTAGGTCAATTAATGGAAATTAATTGTTTTTTCATACTATCTGTACAGGGCAAAGTTTGGAAAGATAGACTGAAAAATTCAATGCCATTGCTGGGATTTGACCACAGATCTCCTGGTTTGCTCTTAGATGTTGAGCTGCCATGGCAAATGTGTCCATTAGGTCCATTAATTGGCCTAGTAAAGCCCGGGACTTAAAGTATTTACATGTTTTAAGTCACTATTAAAGTACTAATTGTTTCACGTGTATATGGTAACTCTAGTGGCTTACAAGGAAAGAGTCAGTTGGAGAACTTAATGTCGTGCTGGCATGTTGCCAGGATAGCTCAGTAGTTGGAGCAATGGACAGAGATGGTAAGACCTGTGGTTCAAATTCTGGCTATGGCGTTAAATTTTTGAGTCTGACTCTACCTTTCCAAACTATATCACTTGTTTGTTATTAAAGAAAACATGGTTCAGGAGCTTTTGTTCTTACTCAGTTCCTGTTTGACTACCTGGATCACTCCATGTGGTGGTACATGATGAAATATGTTTGTCTTCTCTTCATTAATTAGATGTTAGCAGCTTAGAACAAATTCAAAGATTCCCCATTACTGCAAAAATTAATGCAAAAATTGTTATTCAAGAATATATACATCTCCTCTCTGTATCATTTGGATGATCGCACACGTCTCCCTTGTATACGTGGGCATGAGGTGGGCATTCGGATTGAGAAACTCAGGCTTGCTTGTGGGCTGTTACATTGTGGATTACTATTACTAAATAAACTTGTGTTATCTGTGAATAAAATATCATTTGCTTTTCTGCTATTGTTGACAGTCCATAAATATAGGCCCTAAATATATTCTTGAGGGACTCCAAAATTAATTAAAATGAAGAATAATTTACTATGGAGACTTCAGTTTGTAAATAAAATAATAAATTAAATATTTAAATTTATATATAATTGAGAAGTAAGGTAAGTTCATATTCACTTGCTTTTTTATTTTTTTCTGCCATATACATAGAAAGTAGAAAAGGTATTGCATTCCACCCAAATGTTTAATACCCACACTTTACAGAAAATACATGTTTTAGATTACCTAAATCCAAACAAGAATTTTTAAATAAATATATCTCTATGTGGATGTGTGTGTACATGCGAGTTACTCTGGCCAAGTTTTTTTCTGGGATTTTTCTGATAACATCAGATTACTCTTAAGCTCTACAGACCCTGGGCTAATTTGAGCATTCCACCTATTTCATATATCAACTGATATGACTTAATTGTTTAAAGGACGTTAAGTCTTTAAAAAAATGATTTAGCTATTATTGTTTGTCTTTACATCTTTTCTATAAACTATTCTTATTCCAGGCTTGTTCTGTCTGCTTCATGTTGAAAATGCATGCTTGCAAGTAACAAAATTTGTTAGAGACTAGAAGATGAAGTGAAATGAATTCTATCTTGCATTCAAATTCTAGACCCTTTCTATTTATAGCAAGAAACAAAGGAATGTTGATCACTATAATAAATTGTATTTGAAAAATTCAAACCAATGACTGATGTCCTGATGCCATAACAAAAATTATTTGAAATAAATTATGTATAAATGAGCAACTGTAACCTTTCGTGTTATTGTTCACAATGTGCAGGAGAAGAGATTGTGAACTAAAGATCTTTCCAATAGATATCCAGATAGTTGCCAAATATTTTGGGAGCTAGAAGGAAAATATTTCATTGACAAATCCTGAGTAAAGAAAAGAACGAATGCATGCATGCACGCATATAAACACAAATCCTTTTCTAAATGTGCATTTTTGAGAGAAGGGGATTCAGGAACCTCAAAATGTATAATTCCAGTGAAATCTCAATGTTGAACTCTTGGGTGGAATACAGTATATCTATTTAGGACTTGTTAGTCATACTATAGTACTGATTTCCCAAGACAAGAAGGCAAGCTAGAGGAATGTGCAACATAATCACTTTTGCTGTCTCCTCGGGTGTATGCTCGCCTTCTGAGTATGACAAGGATGGAAGGCTTGTTTAAAATACACAAGTGTTGTCACGTAGCTCACCCATACATAATACCTATCGCTGCAACAAACATTAGATCTGGTAGCATGGGTGACTCATATGCACTCTCATTCACTCATTTCCTAGTAAACAGATCCGCTACCAGAGCAGATAAACAGTTCAAGCTCCTCTGCGCTTCATACCCCTCTAGCGTTCTTGACATGTGCATACAGTAACATAGCTTTCTTCATGTAGAATTAGTTTTGCTCTCCTTTTATCATGCTACTATGTATGTATGTATGTATGTATGTATTTCCAAACCATTTGTACAAAAACAAGTTTTTACAATTTTATTTACTTACACATTACTTAAGATGTTATTTTATCCCATAGTCCACTATACACATTAATACCAGGGTTATTTATGCATGGCAGATCTTAACTTAATTCATATTACTTTTCTTTATCTATCTATACCATTTTTCCCTTGCTCTTCCCATAAATTCCTCTGGAATTTTTATATCCTATTCCTTTTGTAGGTTCATTATCCTAATTTTTAGAACCTCTATATTAATACTCTCTCATTGTTTTGATAGAAACTGTTTTCTTCACAGCTTTATTACTTCACGTTCTACTATATAATGTAAATCATTTCAGTCGAGAGCCGGCCGATGATAGAGGCAAAGCCTCTGAAACTAGTTCCGGAAAAATTTAAAAGTAAGTGTTGTCTAGTGTCTTTAATCGACTCTCTTTAAAGTTAATTTAATTAACAACACTGTTTTCAACACTTCCAAGAAAGTAAATGTAAATCATTGTCTGCTCCTCCGCATAAAGGACATCTATTCAAGTTCACTCCCATCTTATCTCTTCTTAACCTATGTACACTTAATCTAGTCCAAGCTCAACTTTCTCCACCATGCTACTAATGAAATCTGTTTTATGTTACCTACTTATATCTTTGTCCTGTGGATTTTAGCTGCATCACTCGGCACACTTTTACTTGGTCGAGTTGGTCTTGTCGGTATTAGTGCAGCAATGTTGGCCAAAGCCACTGTAATAGCAATACGCTATTCTGCAGTCCGGCGTCAATTTGGATCCTCAGAAAATAATGAACTACCCATCATTGAATATCAACTGCAGGTTTGTTCTTATTCATTTTATATGCTCTTATTAAATTATAATATTGTGTAAATGAATTAATATGCTCCTACACAAATACAACTATTTGCAACAATAACTTCACCTATCTTAACAAAATTATGTAAATTTTTCTTATTAATTGATGATATCAGTTTTGTAAACATTTCGTCATCAAACAGCTTTTGATGACTGAGGATGTAGACAAATGTTTTGCGAAATTGATCTCATCAATTAATAAGAAAAATTTACATCATTTTCTTAAATAAGTGAAGTTTTTGCTGCAAATAGTTGTATTTGTGCAATATTTATTGGTTCACTGTAGCTAGATTCATGTTTTACATAATGGAATATGCACTTATTTTACATTTCAAACAACCTTGTTTTACTATATACTGAAAGCAGGTAGAAGGGATTAAATTAACTGTAAATTAACTCAAATACATCAACATTTCTGGGAATATGTATCGATGAAAATCTGAGTGGGAAGCCACATAAATGAACAAACTAATAAAAAGACCGGGCAAATTGCTTCCAAATTAATATATTAAAACACTCAGCAAGTAAACATACATCTAGGGTCATGTACTTCTCAAAATTTCACCAGCTAATTTCATATGGAATATCACTGTGGAGGAATAGCAATGAGGCAATAAAAATATTCAAATTACTAAAGAAAGGCTGTAAGAAGTCTTCAAGAGGACACCAGGTCCATTTACTGGCATGTATCCAGCATTATATCAACAGTTTAGACTATCTTATTACCTCTTTTCTGCGTTCGGAGGTTTTACCTTGTGTGAACTTTGTCAACTTGTACCTATGTCAACTTTGCAGTTGCCTGGGATCACACCGGGGTTGCCTTGATGAAAGCCAAGTGGTCTAACCACTCAACCACAGTGTGGCCTATATAATGTATTCTAAAAAGTGTATTTTCAATCAGTTATGTATATCAATTTTCTGTAATTAATAATTATACAGTTTAGTTTTAAATATAAAACACAATTATGCATGATTGGAGGAATTTAGTAACAGTGACACCAAAATGAATTGAAAAAACTATTTGTAGTTGGTGTTTTTTTTTTTTTTTTTTTTTTTCACACTTTGTCACTTACATTTTTATATTATTTAGGGACTAGTTTAGGAAGCCGCCGTGTCCATTATCAACCTCTATACAACTGTCTGTTGCCGTCTCTTCTCTCTGGCAGTTCTCTTCTCATAGTTCCACCGCCAGAGAGAAGAGAACAGAAAACAGAAAAAAACAGAACAGACAGTTGGCTAGAAGTAACGGCTTCTGAAACTTGTCCCTCAATAATATAAAAATGTAAGTGACAAAGTGTCAAAAAAAAAATACTACAGATAGTTTTTGCAATAAATGCAAATAAATAACTTAATGGAGTTTAAAGTTCTAGATGATCAAAATGAGGTACTATATATCTGGTACACAAAAAGTTAATTACAACTTGAGCAGTTGTAATTACAACAGTTAATTACACTGTTCTGCAAGTTACAATTCTACACATTAGACTACACCTAATACTTTTTTCTTTTTCAGCAATGGAGGCTTTTCCCTTACCTTGCCGCTGCATATGCACTGAAAATATTTAGCCAGGTCAGTACACAGTGCCTTGTAGAGCTTGCTGTGTCAATGTGGGTAGAAACTGACAAAGAAAAATTCGTAAGTAATTGAATGTTAAAACAATTGTTATCTTATAAATTAAGGTTTAAAATTGGCATTAGCACATTAGTTATACAATGTGATTCAGTATAATGAAGTAAAGAAATTGTACTAAAGAACTGAAAGAGTGATGGGTAGAATAATGTATAACTAGAAAACTTAAAAGTGAATTTTCTTGTACAACTGTTAGTTTTATTAGATTATTATTCAACTAATTATGTATTATTTAAGATTTACTCCTGTATGTAAGAAACTCTCATAATTGCTATACTGAACAAATACATAATCCTGTTATTATGTAACCAGGAAAAGACAATGAACACTGACAATACCACTTAACATTGCAACAATGTGCTTAAAAGGGATGTGAGTAGGCCCGCAACATCTTGTGTTTAAACCACTTCTTAAATACTCTCAATTATTATAAAGCTTATCCTGTACCCATTAACATAAATATTTCACACTTGTTCTTGATCTTCTCATATATAGGAGTGAAACCATTAATATGAGAGCAATAAATGATACATGAATAATAAAATAATAAACTGACTACAAATATTTTAGTTAATTGATGGAAATTAATCATTTCTTCACACTAGCCGTATATCTTGCTGAGCAAGATCTCTGCAGTTTTTCTCCCTTATCTACTATCTAGTGAAACCACTGCCAAGGGAACGGGCTTGGAAAAATCAGTGGGAAAAGAAGACCCTGTTGAGCTTGACTCTAGTCTGGCGCTGTAAGGAGATATGAGAGGTGTAGCATAAGTGGGAGGCACTCCAGGGTGTCGACAATCAAACACCACTACTTTCGTCATTTCTTTACTTGCTCGGTTGGGCATGGCATTGAATTTTTCATGTTGACTCAATCTATCTATGACTAAAAATAGTTTTTCTAATGAATAATAAGCATAATACACTATTTAAAGTACTTATGTATATGCATGCCGGTAATTTAAAAAAAAAAAAAAAAATAACTGGAATGTAGGCAGAAGGGGCACAGATAACAACCATCATCCCATTCTTCAGTTGTTTTTTTTGGCATTTGCAGCCAGCATTCATACTACTTGCCAGTAAACTCCTGTCCTCTTGTTTTGCCTTCTTTGTAAATATAATGATTTGAGTGTGGATAATTAAGTCAACTGCTTAAGAACTTCCAAATCAGGTTTTTTTTTTTTTTTTTTTTTTTTTTTTTTTTTTTTTTTTTTTTTTTTTTTTTTTTTTTTAAGGTAGAGAAGTTTCATTGATATCATTATTGTCTTCCATCCTTTAAGACCTGTTCATTTTTAAATTATGGCATTCCCTCCCTCTCTCTCTGTCTGTCTCTTTCTCTCTCTCTCTCTGTCTGTCTCTTTCTCTCTCTCTCTCTCTCTCTCTCTCTCTCACACACACACACACACACACACACACACACACACACACACACACACACACACACACACACACACACACACACACACACACACACACATATAAACATATACAAGCTACAATTTTTTTTCCTAATTTTTTTTTTCTTTGGAATTCAAAACAGTATTTTCACCCATCTCCAATTTAGATTCAGTTCAATATTTCTTCTACCACTGATAGCACTACCAAGGGTCATGACTGAGAAACCAAAGGTTTTTATTCCTTATGTTCTTCCATTTTCTTGAATCTTATAGTAACTTTACAAAACACAATTTTTGTTCTTATGTATTATGTACTCTCTACATTATCTTAGGTCTAATCTGATGTAAGCAAGACTTTACAACCCAAGGTGGATTATAGATTTAATTTTTGCTTCTATCTGTACTCATTGGATTACAGCAACAGATTTAAATGCAGAATGAAAGAATGGATTGATCAAACACTCCAACTTCACTAAGATATTAAGTACATCACCAAATCAATGTGGGATCTACTAAATTGTCTGCATAAACTGTGAATAGATAATACATATTCAAAAACAAATACTGGCTCACAGTTGAAGGAATCTTCTGCAAAACAAAGTATAAGAAGACAGAGATATTGGCTGTAGCTTAACAATTTTGCACCAAAATCAACAGAACTCACAGTAAACCAATCTTGACAGTATCTTTACAGAAAAACAACAGGATTAACCATATGAATGATGTAGGTACAATCAGTAAAGCAAACATCACATCATAATTCCAATTTTTGTTACAAGTTTTGTATAAAGTGATGTATAAACAATTTAAATATAACATTTGTGAGTCTAGTTACTGTTACTACAATGTAAGTAATGTAGTGTCACTAAAAGTATTCATATGTTATCTTTAAATCATATCATAAACTTGAATGTTTTGAAAACATCATTTACAAACATCCAGCCTAGAGGAAAACTCTCTTACTATGGGCCACAAATTAAACATCACAGATCACAGCTGAGGATGAGGGCAAGTTGTACTAAAAATGGGGCACAAAAAAGGCATTTTTACAAGTTTTGTAACTTACCCTCAAAATATGTTCAAATAAATACCTATTCCTTTTTCTATTTCATTGTATTTACTCACTGCATATTTTCATTATTATTTTTGATTTACACAAGAACTCCATTTATTTGACCTTTATTAATGCATTTGTCTGATTTATCCAGATTTATTTTTTTGTTTTCTTTGAACAAGAAACAGTCTTCAAAACAGTCATCAATGCAAAGTAATCCATGCTGTATGAACTTGTCTTGTTGAAATATGCTCTCTATTCTTTATTTATCAGTTGGAGGAGAAACTGCTTCAGATTTAGGCTTGGTAATGTGCAGCACGTATTCAGAAGTCAAGTTTCCGGGGGGGGGGGGGGGGGGGGTCCAAAAATCTATGTTGAATTATTTGCTTTTAATAAATAATTAATCAGGGATATGTTTTTATCATGTTTGTAAAAAAATAAAAACACATGTAATATATTCACATGACTTTTTCCACCCAAGCTTGTACAAATTGTTCTTAGAAAGGTTTGTTTTTGTCTTGTTCCTTTAGATAAAGTCTGCAGAAAGGCCTTGCACATTGCACATTTTTTGCTCTTATACCTACCTAGGATAAAGTGATACAAGCAGCAATCAGATATTTAAAAAGCGAACCACTGATTGATGCATTCAAAGTATTAGTTCTCCTTGAATGAAAAAGGGGAATAGGAACTTAGAAGTTAAAAATTACATACCTTTAAGTATCTGGGAACTCTAACCAACAAATTATAATATATTGGAATTGGTTAACTTCACAGTACATTATTGTAATAGACATTATTTGTGTATTTTAACGAGTTCTACAGCTGCTGCACAGTAACTTTTCGTTTATCTCTTAAATAGCTTCATGTTTGCCTGACAGTGAATAGAGACTTTAAGATGAGAAGCTTCAATAAACATTTTCGATTTATTTTAAACCAAGTTTTATTTCAACTATTTATTAAAAGTTTGAAATGATAATTAATTTGGTGGGGTCTGGACCCCCTAGACACCCCCCTTAAATATGTCCCTGGTAATGTGCATCATTAATTAGTTCATGAAAGAAAATAGGAGCAATTATTCTAGCTACACTCAAAACACATCTTAGGAACTTTAGTGGACTTAGATTTACAAATTTTTAATTCTAGGGAGTGAAATGACACAATAGTGGGGACTGGAGTTTTGGGAGGAAAGCCGCATACAACTGACCCAGGTGCTGCTAAGTGTTGCTGCTTCATTTGATGGCATCATATATTATTTCTGAAAATAAATAATATGTACTAAAATCTGTAGCTATTTATTAATTTTTAGATGAGTCGTATTTATTACACATCTGCTTCACTTTCGTACCTATTTTGAGGACATGTTTCGCAAATCTTCGTTTGCATCTACGGCTCTTGTGCGACTGACGCTAGATCCAGCGGTGTGGGTAATTCTGGGGTTGTTGCTGCTATCTGTTGATTTAGTGATGAACTGAAATGTGGGATTCTCTTCTAGCAGGATTTCAAAGTTCATTAGTTGGTTTTTACGTTTTTCTATGTATATCCTCTCCCATATGACGAGTTCACTATGTTTTTGTACGTATTTTAGTAATTCTGTGCTATCTTCAATTTCATGATTTTCAGACCAGAAATGAGCTGCTATTGCGGACTTATCAATATTTTTGTATCTTAAGTGCCTGAAGTGTTCTTTCTTTCTAGTGCCTATGTTTCTTTTTGTCCTCCCTATGTAAATTTTTTCACAGTCTTTACACTTAATTTTGTAAATGCCTGACTTTTCCTCTGGTTTTATCTTATCAGTATTATTACTGTGAAGTAGGTTTTTAATGTTGTAATTGTTTTTTGGTGCCAATGTTATATTGTATTTCTTGAATATTTTTTGGAACTTTTTTGTGGCCCAGGGGTGGTAAGTAAATTTAGCAAATCTAGTTTCTTGTTTTATTGGTGTAAGAGCTGTGATCTGTTTTAATTTCTTTTGAAGTTTGAATAATTTTAGTTTTTTATCTACAAGGTTTTTTCCATATCCATTTTTAATTGCAGTTTTTAAGATTTGATGGTATTCGTTTTGATATTCTTGCTGGCTGAGAGGTAGATTTACTAATCTGTGTGTCAGACTGTTGATGGTTGCATGTTTGTGTGGAATTGGGTTGAAACTATTTGCTTTGATGTAATTATCTGTGTGTGTTGCTTTTCTATGAATGCCAAATTCTAGTTTTTCATTGCCTTTTTTGATTTTAAGGTCTAAAAAAGGTAGAGTACAGTCCTCTTCAGTTTCTACTGTGAATTGTATGCTGGGTTCTTGCAGGTTGAGTAGTTTCAAAGCATCATCTATTAGTTTGTAGGGCACTATTGCAAAGATGTCGTCTACGTATCTGTACCATGTTTTAAACATATGAGGGAAGGCTTCAGTAATATGTGATAGCGGGCTTCCCATAGCTAGTCCTGAAATTTGTTTATAATATTTTCCATCGAAGACAAAATAATTTTGATGTATACATAATTCAGTCATTGCCAAATATTCTTCTATTGCATTGGCATCCAGGTTTATAGAATTTTGCCATTTTTTCAGTTGAATCAAAAGTTTGTCTAATGGAATGCTAGGGAAGAGGGAGCGGACATCAAAGGATACTAAAGTGTCATGAGGTTTTAGTTTAAGATTTTGAATTTTTTCTACCAGGTCTAAAGAGTTTTTTATACTCAGAGTATGGAATTGTGGAAAGGACTGAAATTTTTTGGTTAGCCATTTTGCCAGAAGGTAAGTAGGAGTGTTTATATTATTTACAATGGGTCTCATGGGTATGTTGGGTTTGTGTATTTTAGGCAAACCATATATTCTTGCAAGGGTAGGGTTGTCTGGTTTGATAGTTTTTTGTTCTGTAGTTGTTAAAATTTTACTATTAATGATGGTTGTTTGTACATCTTTTATGCATCGGTTGAGTGGATTAGAATCTATTTCCTGGAATTCTTTTTGTTGTAGTAACTCTAACATTTTTTTTTTTTTTTTTTTTTTTTTTTTTTTTTTTTTTTTTTTTTTTTTTGTAGCTGTATCTAAGATTACTATTTTGTTCCCTTTATCAGCCCTTGAAGATTACATCCTTTTTCCTTAAAGATTTAATTATCTGAATTTGTTTCAAATGTTTTATTGGCTTTTTATTTATTAAGTTTTCCAATATAGGAGCTGATTTTTTCCTAATTATATTTTTGTCCATGGTTTCCAAGCCTTCTACTGCTAATTCTATGTCTGCAATGAATTCATCCGGGTTGCTGGAGTATGTTATACATGTTTTTAGGCCTTGGTTAAGTACATCTATTTCTTCATTGTTAAAATTTTGCTTTGAGAGATTAATTACATTGTCTAGGGATGTGTTCTTTGCTGAAATTTTGTTATGTTTTGGTTGCCAATGATTATGATTACGTTTTAGTTTCTTATTTTGACGATAAACTTTCTCTTTGACTTTATAATTTATATGTTCAAATGATTTGGCTATTTGTTTTTCTGTATTAAATTCAAGGCTGACATTGGACTGGAACAGCATGCTCTGCAGTCATCAGCAAAAGGACTTAGTACATGGACTACTCAGCAGGGAATACAACAGTGTCGAGAAGCTTGTGGTGGACATGGCTATTTAAAATGTAATTAATAATATGACATTATACGTTTAATTTAGTAGAGCTCTAGCAAAGTGTAGAACAAATAAGATCTGTATCTGAATTATTGAATCATCAAAACAAAATTGTTTCAAATCTAAAGTGATTTCTTTTTTACTTCTTTTTAACTCCTTCATTTATGTACCATCTTACTTCAACTTCTAGGATCGTATCTCTGGCTTTCACTTCTAAAATACTGATACTATTATAACACAAACTTTGGGGTTTTAATTTTATTTCATTCAAAATTACCATTAATGCAAAAATTTGCTATTCAATGAAGCAAATGTAATTCAATAAACTATACTAGCTAGTGACTAAACTTCATTTATCTTTGATATTGTATATAATAACAGTATTATGGTTATGGTCATTATTATTACAGTTTATTGAATTACTGTGAAACATACTCATATTTATTTATTCCCAGATTCACAGCTATAGGTTCAAACGAGGGTGGTGAATAATCATAATTAAAGAAAAATACTCTGCTTCAGCTGAATCAAACTGGCATTGGTTTGAAAACCCATAATACTGACCAACTTTAACCCTTGGGATGTTAAAAATTAACCAGAGAAAAGCATTATCATCTCCTTCACTCTCTCAATCTTCTGGTTGCAAAGGAATCTTGTGTACTGCTGCTAGTCTTATTGATTATCTTAAATAAGCTATAATTCATCCAACTTATTTACTCAGATGTTCAAATGAGTGGCAGAATTCATTAATTGATCCAAGTAATTTTTAATTATTTTTAATAATAATCTTTTATTCACCATTAAGCTTACAAGAAGCAATAGGTTTCATCAGTTATAAAAAGTATTTACAATGTATTTACAAGTACAGAAGGTTTACAAATTAATGCTTATAAAATTCTAGGTGAAATCAGATTATTTGCATGGCTTAAGCTGGTAATTATCATAAGTTAACTTTACTATAGTAATAATAACATTAAACAATTAGGTACCTACTACTATAATTTACAATAGTTTTACATAAATTCACTAGGAAGTATGTTATATTCTAAGTATTCTTGTACAGTATAAAATGCTTTTTGTTTAAACCAGTTTTTTAATACTATAACAAATCTGTTTTATGGCAGTTCTTTTATTTCCAGAGGAAGCTTATTGAATAATTTTAACTGTTGATAACAGTGGCTATTTATGGTCTTACTCAATCGGTTGTGAGGTGTATCTAAGTTATGTTTGCATCGAGTGTTGTAACTGTGTACTGAGGAACGATTTATAAATAAGTTTTGATTTTCTTTAATGTGTATGATATTGGTGTATATATACATTGACGGTAAAGTCATTATCTTATGGTCTATAAAGCTAGGTTTACATATATCCTGTTGTCCTAATCCTAGAATTAGTCTGAGATTTCTTTTGCCATATGAATGCATTTTTCGAGGTAGATGATGGTATGTTTATAAAATACAATTGTACAGGTGTCTTCTGTGGGTATCCATGTGTGTCCCCTCTGTTGTATAATCTATACCTAAAATAGGAAAAATTACCAAATAATAAGCTCAGCTAAGTCACTCCAATTTTTCAAATAATACATTGAATTTTAAGGTAGCTTTTATAAAGATTAACAAAACAGTCATAACTTTTGAAACATAATATGCTGCTAGTAAATTCAAGCCGAGTTTATGTTCTGTTCAAATTAGTTCAAAAGTTCAAGGTGTATAGTCTCCATTGACCAATTGGTGAAGTGGTGACATTGATTTTGTGTTGTATCCCACTAATTACCCAAACTGTTACTGTGGTTTTTTCAGTAGCAGCTTGTACATTTTACTGATGTGCTATAATATTACAAAAATAATTGGAAAACAAATTCACAAAAAATTACATTACAATAAAAAGTAGCACTTGCTCAGTAACAAAAATGGAGTCTATATGTCATTGTTTTCTAGTGCTCAATGGAGAAGGGCATTAAGTCATTGCTCTGATGTATTCTGAAGAAAGGCCTTGATCCTTTTCAGAGATGAAAAGGATCTTTCAGAGTTGTCATTGCTCTCATCATTACTATTTTCAGAAGTTTTCTTATCTGAGAGAAGTTGTCCTGCAGATTGTTGTTTGAAATAAATTGGAATATAGCTCCAGCAACATCCGTGAAGTCTAGTCTTAGTCTGTGTATGCTTAAAATACCAGTAATTTATAGTTAGAATTTTTTAACATTAAGAAGAGCATATTGAAATAGGAAAACAAAGTACTCCTAATTATACCTACAGAGTCTAAACCTCGGGAGTTAACAGGAAAGTCTTTCTCTGTGATGATTCCCAGCATTTGGTGGAGATATCATAATACTTTTCATTTGTAAAAACATAAATGCTATAAACAAGGATCTTCCTATTTAAAATACACAGTATCATGTTTTTAGTTCTAAAGATTTCCCTCTAACTAGTAAAAATTACAAATTAATGTTTATACTAATTTTGTTATAAGACATTAAAACTGTTGATATGACAGGTTCAGGTTTTGGTACACTGCGCAATGATAATGATGCCAATTGTACTTATGAGGGAGACAACAATGTGCTGTGCCAACAAACAAGCAATTGGCTTCTTCACTTATGGACCCATAGGAATCAGCCACGTCATGTATTTAGTTCACCATTAGGATCTGTTACACTTTTATATGAAGATCATAGGAAGAAGCAATCTAGATTTTTAGCAAAAACACTTCATGAAGTTTGTCAAATTAAAGGTAAGATAATGTAGAGAACAATTATTTCCTCTTAATTTACACTTTATTAAAAATCTCTCTTATAAGCTCTTTGATTAATAAATTCTTATATATTAGGTGTGTGTAGAAGCTACAAGGCTTTTGCAAAGAACTCACAGCTGAGAAAAATATGAAAATAGAACAAATAAAAGAAACATTTTTATATTATGCCTTTAGATAAAAAACGAAACGATTTTCTTTTGGCATAATATGAATCATACCTACTGAGAAAATAGAAAAGTTACAATAATATCCCTTCTTTAGCTTAAGTCACATCTTTTAGTCTTTTTTTATACCAACGTTTCAAGTCTTCCTCAGGATTCACTACACTATCATGTTGTAATTAAACAAGCTTGGTTAATACAACAGTTGTGTAGAGCTTTGCCTAACAAAATTAAAAGCTGCATTACCTGCACATTTTTCAGTACTCTTTAAATAATATTATAATATAAAGTATTAACCGGGCTTGTGGGCCGTGGTCTACTGGGCTCCTTCATGTTCCCATACGTTTCGTCTGTGGCTGTGGCAGACATCTTCAGCTTCAATCGCACTGCCACTGAAGATGTCTGCAGCCGCAGACGAAACGTCTGGGAAGATGAAGAAGGAGCCCAGTAGACCACGGCCCACAAGCCCGGTTAATACTTTATATTACACTGACACTGGCCGTGAAAGCTTACGAATTTTAATAATAATATTGTTTATTTTTAAACTGCATTCCTATTAAAGGGAGTTTGCTTTGGTTAAGTATGTTGTGTAAGTAATTTTACTAATTCTAAAAAGAATTACTTTTAATTTAACAACTAATTTATTTAAATATTCCACTTCATGTGTTGTATAATAGTTACTCATCAAATTTATACTCGGTATCTTTACTCTCGAGTTGTACATAATGAAAGTATAATAAATTTGTTTTCTCTTTATTAATTAGTCTTTATGAACCATTTAGAAAGTTTTTGCATGGTATGATTAATACAGAAATTACTGAGTTATTTGTCTTTTATAAATATGCTTGTCTCATCTGCAAATAATGCCCCCTTCAAAGAGGGAGAGAGAAAGTTTTCGCTTTGAAAATAAAAATCTTTCTTTTTAATTTTGTAGGAGCTCTGTAATATGAGGGCAAAATTTAATACTTGCATTAGGAGTCGAATTTGGGATATGTTATCAGCTGTAGGTTGATTAGCAGCACTGGTATCGTCTTCTTTCTGATTTCTGGTAGATGGCATGATAGTTCTGTGTTTGTGTTTACGGATGAAAATCTGCCATACAAAGAGTTCTTGAGGATAGTTTACTTCTTTATATAATTAAAGTTTGTATATTTTGGTTGGTTTCCTGTAAGCATACTGCAATGGCTGATTTGTCCCATCTCTAGTTTGTTTCAGATACTTTCTTTGGTGCAGATGTTTACGTTGCACTTGATTTTTCCCAATACATACTTTATTATATTCTTGGCAGTTATAATCTTGTAAATCTCAGGTTTGGAACATTTTTGGTATTATTGTACTGCACCAATGGTTAACATGTGCTTTATCTTTGATAAACAGAAGCCTCTCAGGTAACACACATCCATGCATTGTTTGCTCTCAGAAATAAATGTCAACACAAGTAGTGTAAACACATTCTTGGAGAAAACGTGACAATGCTGCTCTTTGTGACATTGAAATCCTTCATCTTCTCGTCCACTTTCATTTTTTTTTTAATTTATATCCTGTAACGGACAATGAATGAAACGGGTGAAATTATCTCAAATGAGACCAGGTCCATAGAGCTTAGAATTGTCTGATATTTATCTTTCAGGGTAAGGGAAAACCCCAGAGATAACCTTATCCAGTTAACTCACCCTGACCGAGATTTGAACTTGAGACCTCTTGAACTGCTTTTGATACACTACATGGTAACCATTAGATAGCACAATAATATGCAATTTTTGGGAAGTGCTCTCAGTAGGTCTTTCAAGTTAAATTTATTTTTCGAGGCTAGGCTTTTATGTTTTGAAATGATCTTTTGAAACCTGTTTTGTAAGAGTGGAATGTGAATTTCTTAATTTTGTCTTCCAAGGATGTTGGGATAGTGATTGTTGTTTTTCTTTTTATATATCTTTTGAAATTTTTTTCTTGTCTATCATTGAGTTAAACCTGTTAACAAATGATTTTTTGGTGAATTCATTATATTCTTTATTGATTCACCTTTGCCTAAAGAAGAGACAATCAGCCTATGAACTAGGCTGTTGAAATTTGCCTGTTGATGTGTCTTTGGATTAAAATTGATGTAGTTTTCTGTACTAGCAAAGAAAAGTGCCTTAATTTCTCATTTTTATATCCAGAAAAGGCAGTACCCGTCTTTCTCTGTCCCTATAATGAAGTTGATGGTTTGACTTGTAAATTTAAGTTGTAAGATATCCTGAACAAGTTTTTTGGGCACTATTGCAGTAATATCTACATATCAAATGCATCCTTTAAAGGTACTGTGAAAGACTTTGGTTAGATGTATTTATAATAAGCTTGGTAACCAAATATATCTCGAGAGAGAAATACTTGTTTACATTAAGAAAACTAATTTGTCAATTGGACATATTCATTTAATGATGCTCTATCTGACTATCAAAAGTTCATTTAATTTGTAATACTAATTTAGATCTTGCAAGAAAGCATCTGTTTTCCATTATACTTATAAAATATGAAATATCATTTAACAGCATAATTATATAAACTGTGGGCAATAAATGATTATCATTTTTACAGAGATTCTTGCTGCTTATGAATGGCTCATAATTTGGTTACTGGAAGAAACTCAGAAAGTTTATAAACAGCATGAGAAGCAAGGAAAAGATTCATTTACCACCAGGAATGATTCTCAAGTGTTTTTTGCACATACTCTGTCCTTTGTTTATATAGAGGTAAGCCTTATTTGGTGTTAGAGTATTTGTATGTTACACAATTGTGTACCACGTTGCCTGACAGCAAAACGGATGTATTATGCAGAGCAATTCTTTTAGGAAAAACATATCCAATGATTTATTATCAACAATAAAATATATATGGCATTAATTAAACACTATGGGGTAGAAGTCTTTATTAGAATCATGTGAATCATATTTTGTACATGGCTGCTATGACATAGGACAAGTCATTATGACACTTTTCCTGCTTTTTCTTTACAGCGATCTGTGATACAGGCTTTCTGCAAGTTTTACTCCTCTGAAAACATTGAGAGCAAGGAGAAATCAATACTTGAGAAATTGTGTGTATTATATGGACTCTGGAGTTTACAAAAACATCTTAATTATTTATATGAAGGTAAGAGGAAGGAAAAATACATAAGAGATTAATATTTTACAATAAAAGCATTTTAAAATGTGTTCTAAGAACACTTATTCCAATATATCGAGATTCAACTGTATTGGAACACCACAGTGAAGCGAAAAATTATTACGAAAGTGAAGCAGATGTGTAAAAAACGCGACTCATCTAAAATTTAATAATACTTATTCCAATGATTACTTGACTTCTGTATATAATCCAATTAAGAGCAGCACTTATCATTGTCATAACTTGTATGTAGCTAATAGTCATAAAATAAATTTACAGTAATTCAGTTTCACTCAGTGTGTCTAGTTTATGCATAATTAACATTGCTTTTATTAGGAAAAGCAAAAGTTGGGTTACTCTACAAAATAAGTCATAGCTAGTCATAAGTCATAGCTAGTCATAAGTCATAACTAGTCATACAAAATAATAAGTGATAACAGAATTTGCAATACCCTATAATGAACTACACAGAACATTAGAATGAATGTACATTTTTTCTTTTGAAAGGAATTTAATTGCTACTTATTTTGGAATTCATTAGAGAAAGAATTTTTAACATATAGTTGCACTCCACAGAAACATGATTATATATAAAATAAGATCTGAAGCTTTCCTGGCAATGAATTTCTAATTTCTAAGCTTTCCTGAAATGTCAATTTCTAATCGTCTTTTCACCGGCTTGTTTCCTGAGAAGATCTTGAATATGATTTATATAGCAATTCCTTTCTTGGAAGTGTTGAAAACAGTGTTGTTATGATAGATTAAATTTAAAGGGAGTCAATTAATGACACTAAACAACACTTACTTTAAAATTTTTCCGGAACATGTTTCAGAGACTTTGCCTCTATCCTCAGTTGGCCATCGACTGGTTCTCATTGGTGTAGCTGGGATATTTTGTCATAGGTCTCCTCTGGTGGCGGTTCAAGGAACTTGCTGAACAGATCTTTCTGGGGGATGTCGAAATTGAATACTTTGTTCCTATTTTTTGAAATGAAGATTTGTTCCCATGTGGACAGTTCTTCTTTTCCTGTTGTATGTTTTAGTAGTTTTGGTTTTGGATTTATGTTGTGCTTTTTCCCCAAAAATGTGTGGCAACTGCTGATTTTTCTAATTGTTTATATTTTATGTTTCTAAAGTGTTTCTTTGCTCTTGTTTCTAAATTTCTTTTGGTTTTTCCAATATAAATTTGACTACAGTCACTGCATTCAATTTGATGTATACCAGATTTTTTGTTAGATGGAATGGCATCTTTGATGTTTGAGCAAATTGGGTTTTTTAAGGAGAAATGGTTGACTGGTGCTAGTTGAATGTTTTGTTTTTTGAAGACTTTTTTTAATTTATCATAGGCCCATGGATGGTAAGTGAATTTTTTGAAAATCATATTAGCTTCTGTAGCTGAGAGGGTTGTGGTTTCCTTTATTAGCTTCTTCTTTTTTGCTAAGTTCACCTTTTGGTCTACTAATGATTTGAGAAAGTTATTTTTTGTGCTACTTCAATTATTTTGTTGTATTCTGTTTTGTATTCTTCTGCTGTGAGAGGGATGTTTACCAGCCTGTGTGCTAAACTATTGAAGATTGCCTGTTTGTGGGATCTTGGATTGTAGCCATTAGCTTTTATGTAGTTGTCTGTCTGTGTTGGTTTTCTGTAAATGCCAAAGTTTAGTCTGTTTTTATTTGTCATTATTTTTAGATCCAAAAATGGTAAATACTCGTCTTTTTCTATTTCTACAGTGAACTTGATGCTTTTTTCTTGGATATTTAAAAGTTTTAGTGCATCACTGATTTTTTTTTGGCACTATTGCAAAGATGTCATCTACATATTGTTGCCAGAGTTTGAACATCCAAGGGAAACCTTTTGGTGATCCTTATTTCTAATGCACTCATGTACAGATTGGCCAGGAAGGGTGATAGGGGGTTGCCCATTGCTAACCCTGAAGTTTGGTGGAAATATTTTGTTTGAAATTGGAAGAAATTTTGTTCTATGCATAATTTGGTTAGTTCAATGTAATCTGAAATTTCAGGTGATGCCATTCCAAGTGATTTGAGCCATTTTTCTATCAACGGTGGGAGTTGATTAACTGGTATGCTGGGAAATAGTGATTTAACATCAAATGATTTATATAATTCTTTACTCTGTATGCATGATGTAAATTTTCTGCATTTAAGAGACTAGGATATTTAATTGAAAAACCATTTGTAATCGGTTTTTAATATTCCCTTACATTTTTTTGAGGGACTAGTTTTGGAAGCTGTTGCTTCTACTTTCATCTCAAAGGTTGAAAAAACTTACATTTTCTGCTTTTACTAACACCATTAAAAAGAGTGGGTGGAGGGAGGAATTAAAAATATAAAAACAAACTGAGAAGAAAAACAAAGAAAGATAAATTCATTTTTTTCATGTCTCTAAGCATGTTCTTATGTTTTGTTTGACATAGGTGGATATGCGGAAGGTCCATTGCCATCAAAACTTGTGAAAGAAGGTATTCTCCACTTATGTCTGGAACTGAAGCCAGATGCAGTAGCTCTTGCTGATGCTTTAGCACCGCCAGATTTTATACTCAATTCTGCAATAGGAAAGTCAGATGGACAGGTTAGTTACTAATCTTAAGAACTTTCACTGCAGTTTAAAATCAGAATGGGGAAAGAAGTACTTTAAAAATGCAAATGAGAAATTATTAAGAGTATTCTTTCTTTTAAGATAGCTAAGGTATTTGTTTCACTAGGCATAGTCAGATATATTTTATGCTATTTGAAACTTGCATTAATTATGGAATATGCTTTAGGATATAATTAAAGTATTTTGCATAAAATTATTCTGATACATCAGAATAAAATTATTCGGATATTTTCTGTACCAGGAAAAAACTCTGTAAATCATTGATCCAATTGAAGGCCATTAGCATGTAAAAATGTTTGTGTATCCATCACTAATCTATATTGAAACTTATATAAATCAGTATTTTCTAATACCTGAATTTCATAACTTCATTATAAGAAATAGGCATAAATTAACTGAGATAAAGATTCTCTTAGAACAAACACATGCTTTTCATGAACTGTCAGAGGCAGCTAGAAGTGTTTGACTGGAAGTGTGTTAACTGGCTTATATAAACAGACAATTTTATTCAGTTTGAAGAGTTTGTGATGCAGATATTGTTAATATATTTTAGTAAATATGTATATATGTTGTTGTTGTTGTTGACTAATGGCACTAGGGGTTAGTTGATTTGCATCATTTTCCCCCTAGCTTCCCAATATGAGGCCTATAGGTTCCTACTTTTGAGACCATTACATTTGTCCAAATGGTGTTTGTTCATGATGACATCCTCTTTACAGATAGTACATTTGGGTGTAGGTATGTAGTGTATTTTATAAAGGTGTTCTGCAAGACAATCATGGCCAGTTTCCATTCTAAATAGGGCCACTGCAGTTTTTCTTGGTAGTTTTTGTATGTCAGTTTTGTCTCTAATGTTCTTATAATCCTTGTCTTTTAGTTTATCTTCTTCATCAAGTCTCTGCTGTCTTTTAAAATGTAGCTTAATGTTGTTTAACTGTTTATTAATTTCAGTTTGTCTTATGGGTTTTATATTTTGAATTGCACCTTTTTTGCTAGTTGGTCAGCATGTTCATTACCTAAAAGTCCAACGTGGGCTGGAATCCTTTGCAGGGTGACATGGTTTCTTGATCCAACAGCTTTAATTAAACTTCTTATTTCTTTGAAGTTTAGTTAAAGCTGTCGAATCAAGAAACCATGTCACCCTGCAATGGATTCATTTAAATCCATCTCTGAGGTTTGAACCATCTGTGCTCTTGCATTAGTACAAAAAAATTAGCATCTTTGTCATTTTTAAGCAAAGTCATTATTAAAGACCAGATCATTCTGCTCAGTCAATAGTCATGTCAGATTTTAACTTAAAATGTAAGCTCACAAGAAATACAACACCTATAAGTATCAAATGGGTCAATAATTGCAATCAATCAAACTTGTCAGCCCTAAATAGAGCCTAAGTGAGCTGGACTGGAATTAAGTATATAGTGAATCAGATACTAACAGGAAATTCTATACTTTTCACAGTGCATTAATACATTATTTTGATTTATATTGTCCGAAAACAAGAGCTAGAAATAATACTGTTCAAAACTGTAATAAAATTGGTGATTGGATCACACTCAAAATAAAACAACTCCGTACTCTCTTACACATTGTTAAAGACAGAATGTTATCAGGTAATTTGAAACGCGAAAACTTCATCTCCAAAACACAACTGAGGCAGCATAACGGTAGCATTCAACCAGTGAAATTCAATAGTTTAACTACTCGTACATTATTCCTATATCCAACCAACAAAAAAGAAATAATAAACATTATAGGAAGCATCAAAACTAAAAATATTGTTGGCTACAATAACATCCCAATAAAACTAATAAAAGTTTGCAAAGAGTCCATAGCTAGTCCTCTAGCTATGCTCAATACTAGCAAATGGAATTTTCCATGATAGTCTCAAAGTAGCTAAAGTTATTCCAGTATTCAAAAAGGAAATAAATTAGAGATGGACAATTATAGGCCTATTTCCGTATTACCCTCTTTAGCCAAGGTGGTGGAAAAAGTAATTTATTCTAGAATCGTTACTTTCCTTGACATCTTTCACCTCATATCAGACTGCCAAAATGGATTTATCCATGGAAAATCTACCATATCCGCAGCTTCAGCATTTCTTGAGTACATAATTGATAGCATTGATGCAGGTAATTTTGCAGCTGGGGTTTTATTAGATCTATCAAAAGCTTTCGATTGTGTTGATACATAAATTCTATTAAATAAACTTAAACGTATTGGACTCAGAGATCTAAGTAATAACCTGATACAATCCTACATGACTAACAGAACACAATATGTACAACTGAAATGTAAACAAGGTGACTTTGGTCACCAAACAGCTGAGGATGAGATCGAATGATCTTGAAAACGTTTCAGTTATACAGTTTATGAAGTTAAAGTGTAAACATAGTGACTCATAAATCATACTCAAAAAAAAAGGTGACTTTATTTCAAAACTTGTAGAGGTACAGTCTGGCATGCCCTAGGGGTCTATTTTGGGACCTTTATTGTTTATTCTGTATATTAATGACATAAAAACTGCGGTACAGGGTAATATAGCTTTAAGTTTGTATGCAGACGATGCCACACTGGGTTTCAGCAACAGCAACTTACTAAATCTAGAAATCGATGCAAATTTGACCTCCAATATCTGGCACAGTATTTTAATGATATCAGGCTGTGTACTAATGCACAAAAAAGCGAATTATTTCTATTTGATTTTAAGAGAATGGGTAATAGTCTAGTCCAGTGTGTAAAATCTGTAAATATTTTAGGTTTAATCCTTGGTGACAAGTTAACTTGGAACAACCACATTGAAAAACTAGAAAATAAATTAAGCTCAGGACTTTTTGTGTTGCCATATTTAGCCAATTTTTTCTTAGTAGATACTAGTAAGTTAGTATATTTTGCAGTAATGTATTCACACATTTCTTATGGCATCGAGCTGTGGGGACACACTTCCAAATTAAACTTTAACAGAATTTTTCTCCTACAGAAAAGAGCTATTAGATATCTGGCAAAAATAACACGTACGAGTTCATGCGGGCCATATTTTAAAAAATTAAACATACTTACTCTTCCCTGCATATTTATTCTGCAAACAATACTTTTTGTACATAACTGGAATATAACCTCCACAAATTCCGATATCCACACATATGAAACAAGGGGAAAGAATAACTATATAGTTAAAGGTCACAGGTTAAAACTTTTTGAACATAAGCCCCAATACTTTGGTCCAAAACTACTTAATAAACTTCCGGAAAGCCTAAAAAATACTGTCAGCTGCTAAGTTTAAATCTAAACTGACTAAATTTTTTTTAAGCAGAGCCTATTACAGTATAGATGAATATTTTGATGACAACTTCGATGATTTTGAATAATTATGTTTTGTACGTGTGTGCCTGTGTGTGTGCGTGTGTGTGTGTGTGTGCGTGCGTGCGCGTGTGTGCGTGCGTGCGTGTGTGGGTGCGTACGTGTGTGCGTGCGCGCGTGCGTGTGTGTGCGTGCGCGTGTGTGCGTGCGTGTGTGCGCGTGCGTGCGTGTGTGCGCGTGCGTGCGTGTGCGTGTGCGCGCGTGTGCGTGTGCGTGGGTGCGTGTGTGTGTGTGTGTGTGTGTGTGTGTGTGTGTGTGTGTGTGTGTGTGTGTGAATTTTTTTGACATTTCTAATCGTTCACTTTTAAGAGGGAGTATGTATTACCAATGACATGGCTTAATTGTGTTCAAACACTGTATTAAGTTGCAATAAATATGAATATGAATACTGTTGTTGCTTGCACATGTAAACAACTGCAGGTTGGTACAGCCTATGTATGACAAAAGCCTCACAGCGAGGGGGAAATAAAACAGTCACATTATACTAGACCTTGACCTTGCATCTACCTACACTAGCAAGGCAATGCTTCACTAGTTTGCAGAGTACTATGTTATGCTGTTTTTAATGTATGCGTATTTGATGGTCATGCTATATATGTGACGTCATGCATACTGTGTTCTGCTAACTTGTATTGCATTGAGTGCACATCCCTCTGGCCTTAAGTCATAGTGAATGGTCTTGATGATTTGAGCAATCCATTGTATCAGTTGTGAATTCTGCTATGAACTCTAGTAAATGGTTCATTGGACCCTTTAAGTGATCCTGTTTTCTTAGTTCTGTCATGGCACACAAAATGTGTTGAAATATGCTGCCAAATTAGTGATAGCTGGCAGCTGAATTGTGGTCATTTGTTGGTTCTTCTTTTTGTAGTCCTTCTCCCTGCTCCTTAAATTTGCAGTCTCCATTGCTTGATTGGAGACCATTGTTCCAGTGTATTCCCTGATTTAATTTTGTTTGCTTCTTGAATCAAAACATAGGTATTTGGTTTTCTTAATGGCTATTACATAGTGTCATCTGGAAAACAGCAACTGTTTCTCTAATAAATTTGGTAGATATTTTAAAAGGAAAAACATGATGCTTAAAAAAATTGAAGCTTTATTTCTCCACATAATGATTACTAAAGAACATTAAAGCTTTCTTCCGGGCTTGTAGTCCATTAGGATTTGAATATCAAAAGAAATACAAAAAGAAAAGAAAGCCTCAAGACATAATGATTACTGCTATAAGCATATGTCATATCTGTATATGATCTTTAGAATTCTTCTGTTGTAATCTGCTATTGCAGTATATCCAGATAAAATTTCAGTAAACAAGTGAAGAGTAATTTTTTGAAATACATTTGCAGCTTTAGGGTCCCCCTCCTGGTTTAAATGAGCATGCCTTGTTGTTGATACTATCTAGTAGTTTGTTTTAATATACATGTACAGACTCATTTATTACTGAGTTTATCTTCCTCTCTTGTTCATAGTTTATTATTTAGTTCTTTTCATATTACATCACTATCTTCCTGTTGTCACTTTAATATTTAATTTTAATTCAAGATAATAATTAATGCTCTTAAATAAATATCTTGAAAACTCTAATATTGTTTGTGATCAACTGGTCTTTAGTCACTGGCTATTTGTAGCTATTAGATTCAATGGTTCTCTTCATTATGTTCCTTGGTTGTTTAAGTTTGCAAGATCAATATATCAGATATTCTACTGTTTGCTGTTCTTGTAAGCAGAAGAGGTGGGGTCCTTTATTATTCCAAGCCTGTGCAGGTATGATTTTGTTAATCCGTTTTCAGTAATCATTGCTGTTAGAGCAACATTTAAGTTTGTTTTTTCATTCTTTCTTTGTTGGAATAAACTCCTAATAGGGTTATAAGTGTATCTTGCACAAAGTTATATGCTTGATTCTTCAGATCAGTTATTAGTGACAGATGTTAAGGTCAGTTTTAACTGCACAGATTTGTTTGTCCATTATTAAACAAGTCGCCCCACTTCCTTACATTTCTTACATATATTACATTTTCTTTATTTGACAGTAAATTTTGACATGTTTCAACTTCATGTTGAATACCTCTCATTTCATAGTTGGCAGAAATTTGTATCATACAGTGTTCATGTTGAACAACAAAGGGGTGCACAATAGCAGTGACATTACACAACACTGAGAAAGCTCAATAGTGATGTGTGCAGCAAGAATGTGCAGTCATTACTTTCTGAATCACCATCGTAACAACTGAATAGGAACTTATGGTTGAACCAAATGCAGTGCTTGGCACTGTAGCTTGTCAAACTGGAGCAGCTTCATAATACCCTTAAAAATGTAACTCTGGCCTGCCAACCTTGCCTCATACCCAAAGGCAAAGGTGGGCGACCATTCAACCGATACAGATAGATGTGGTCGGCGTCAGCATCCTCCAGCGAGAACGTTGGCTTTCTATACCAGGGTCGCTATTTGTCATAGCTCCTCAGTTTCCTCATGTTGCTGAGTGGGCACTGGTCCTATAACTGGGACTTAAAATCTATAACCCAGGTGCATTTCATGGCAGGGAAGCAAGACACAATGCCCTAGCCCACTACACCATGGCACAGGACAATACCCTTAAATCTTGAACAAAAGCTTGGAGATAGGTTTAAATATCAGTGAGCAGTAATCCCATGAAGTTACAATAGAGTTGTTAAACCTTTGTAGGTCCAATTTTCAATCATAATTTAGTGGTCACTCTGTCTTTAGATTTATAAGTTCCTAGAGTGTTAATCAGTGCTGTGTGTAAAGTTATATGACCAGTCAGCATTAAAGAAATAACAAATCTGTTCCTTGCAATTATGTATTAAAGTTAGCTTATAATATTAGGAGGAACTCCTTGCAGACTTTGTGAAAGGGAATTAAGTTGCATAATTTGGAATGTGATAGTTACATAAGAGAAGACTGGTTTAAACTTTGCAACTCTGAATAAAGCTGATTTTTACTCTATTTCAGCTTTATAAGAATCTTCAGGCTGCCATTTTCCAAAATCCTGGTGCTATGGAAAGACCTGTATGGTGGCAAGAAATAGTAGCAGCATCATCAAAATCAAAGCTCTAAGTACTAATAAGTTGCATTTTAATGATTAATAATAAATACATAATATATTTAATGCTACACTAAAAGATGATAATATATTACAAGACAAGTACCAAAACTTGCATTGACAGATTAATATTTAACATTTGTTTGAAATTACGTCATTGCACTGAAGATAAAAGTGCAACTTTCCCTAAGTATCTCATATACTCCATTGTTTCCAGCAATAAGTTAGTGAAGAATACTTCACTGTTAATAATGCTTCTGCTTTTAATATTTATAATGCTTCTGCTTTTAATATTTATAAGTTAGTTAACTTAATATCACTTTTTTACATCCTCATCTGCTATTTATTTATTCCTACTTATGTGTAGTTGGTTCATACTAGATATTTGTGATCTAGTAGTATTTTTTCTAAGGTGAATCATACAACACTATGGCAATATGCAGAGACTAAAGCTCACCAAAGCACATGAAGTACTGTCTGCCCAGCACAAGAAGACAAGGCTGAGGAACGTGTAATGTAATCACTTCTGCTGTGTTAATGCCTACCTTCCGGATATTATATGGATGCTAGGTTCACAGTGTTGTCACATAACTCACCCATACAAAATACCTATCACTGCAGTTACTGAAATGAGCATTAGACCTTGCAGCATGGGTGACTCATATGCACTCTTGTACACTCATTTCTTAGTAAATAGATCCACTAACACAGCAGATAAACAGTTCAAGCTCCTCTGCCCTTCATTCCCCACTAGCCTTCTTGTCATGGGCAGACAGTATTATGTAAATCGTGTTCTCAAAGTAAGGTAAACTCAGGAAAAATTATTCCTTTGCAGCCTCAGGCTGTCAGTAAGTCCCAAGTTTCAAGCATAGTTAACAAACCTGTGGACCAAAATAGTCTAGCTACTAACATCTGTCATGTTGCATTGCACGCATATGTCATAATTATACATACTTGACCATTATTTAGATGATTTGATTTATTAAAAAGTTCAGTTATTGCAGGTATGAATATAGTATAATGAAAATTACTTTTGTAATCTACGTGATGCGTACATGAATGTGTTTAAAATTAAAGAATTTTAACAGTATTTGCATCAGTTAGTGCTTAATGTTGTTTCATTGTTCAAATAGTTGATCTTATCTGCGAGGACATGTTGAATGATATTCTAATTGTTATTTGCAATCATGTACTTAGCACCACCAACAGTGCCTTTTGTTACATAATTTCATTAATACTGTACAATGTATCATAATAAAAATGAAATGAACTTAGATTTGTTACAATAGAGCATAAAGGATTATGAAAGTGTATGTGGAATCAGCACTGTTTATTTTGAGATTGCTTTTAATGCCACTGTAAAATAGCTTTTGACATTGCATTTAATTACACATGTCTGTTAGTTTATCTGCATACTTTATACAGTTTAATTTTTAAACTCTTTTAATAATGTTGAAATTACATATATTTTGTATTATTTGGTTAGTTGTGCTTAAATGATGTGTATGTGTATATTGCAAGATGTGTTAACTTATAGCATTTTAATCTGTGACTGATTAATCAAAGTTGACTTTTTATAGTGACAGTTTTAAGACATGACAGCTCTATACATTTTAAGTTTTTATTTTTATTCACTGTGATCCATCTGGTGAAGAAAGCACATGTTAAAGAGAAGTTTTTACTGAAAATAAAAAGGATGTATGTATTGGCACAAAGAAGGAACTTTGCTGTTGGAGTTAATTTATTTCTAGACTTCCAGAAACATTAAATTAATTGGGAGTCGATTAATAACACAAAACAACACTCACTTTTAAATTTTCCCGGAACCGGTTTCTGAGGCCTTCCCTCTATCTTCAGCCAGACATCGATGTCCGGCTGAAGATAGAGGGAAGGCCTCAGAAACCGGTTCCGGGAAAATTTAAAAGTGAGTGTTGTTTTGTGTTATTAATCGACTCCCAATTAATTTAATTTATACAACAACACTGTTTTCAACACTTCCATGAAAGGATTCCAGAAACATGTTTGAAAATAATGATGCACTTGTTAGGAAAGAAATTTCATAGAGCCTAATATTATAGCAATATTGGTGATAGTATATGATGGATAACATTATAAACAACATGCAGAAATTTCACTTGACTCCCTGCACTTGAAAAAGCTCAATATCCTGCAAATTTATAGAGATGATTACAGTTTTAATTACCTACAAAATCGATTGTAAAATACAGCTAAAAAGTATCCTTATAGTATTAACGTTTACAGTAGTGAAACATAATGACAAAATTCTTATGTGTAGAATTATGATATAATGAAGCACAACTTATAGTTTTGAGTCGAACTAGTACTAGATGTTACCTAGAATGCATTTCATTAGGACCTTCCTAACATCTGCAGGATGAAAATCTAACTTTCAGACACCATATTGACTACATATGTAAAAAGATAAGTACAAATCTTTATTTATTAAGGAACATAGCAAAATATCTAAATTCTGAACATGTGAAATTAACCTATTATGGAATAATACATTCACATCTACAATATGTAGTTGAGATATGGGGCAGCATTTGTATGACTAACATGAACAGATTACTAGTTCTGCAGAAGAAATGTATAAGATGTATATATAAGGTAAATAGAAGAGAATCGTGTAGAAATGTCTATGTAGAAAACAGAATCCTAACAGTAGTATCTTTATATGTTTTTAAAGTAGTCATGTTTGTAGTTAGCAAGGAGGAAATGGGTAATTTAAATGAAACAAGGACACAAAATAATTACCATAGAATAACTTTAAATAAAAAGTAAACAGATAAAGATCCCTTAATCATGGGAAAAATATTATTTAATAAAATACCAAATTCAGTAAAGACAAAAAAGTTAAATTATTTAAAAATGAACTAAACAAGTTTCTAATACAAAAATGTTTGTATAAACTGGACGAATTGTAATTAATGTATATAATTGTTTATCTTGACATTTCCGACAACATGTAAGTGTTATTATGGATGAAATAAAATTGAAGCTCCTTAATGTTGACTGTTCAACTTTGATTTGGTGAACTCCTTGGAAGTGACAGGGGCATCTCTGTTGGTAACTTGAACTTGTAGATACAGATTTGTTATTTATATAGATTGATGGTGCATCTGTACAGAACAAGAAATATATTTATTAAAGTGTTCAGGGTTCAACTACTTAAACTACATGGGAAAAGATATTCATAAAGAAATATGAAGGAAAACTGTTCAATTTGGACACCACCTTTGAAAAGAATTCGAACTTCAAGTTCATCAAGATACCAGCAGAGACGTACCTATTGCCTCCATGGAGTTCACTAAATCAAAATGCAACAGTTGACTTTAGGATGTTAGGAAGATCCTAACGATAGTTATACACTGGCACTATATGGAGCATCGAGTACTAGTTCGACTCAGTTATATTAACAAAAGCCTGTAAGTAAACTTATTAATTCAATACAACATAAAATTAAAAGTTATAGATAAGAACAAAATCAGAATATCACGAGTTCTGAAGAATTTTTCAATGAAGTAAAACAGTGGTGAAGTAAGTATGCCATACCTTTTTAAACACTGAAATTTTGCATGCAGTTTTGTTAGCTTTAGAATCATTAACATATATCATTTGTAAATATGTTAAACTGTTACAGTGAACACTTGCACTGCTTCTCTGCATATGAATGTTTCTCTTGTGGTTGTCATATGAGTTAATGTCATAAACAAAATAACCACTTCCATTGCTGAAGTTTAATTTGGTAAATAATATTTCAAAGACAAATACAGGTAATTTTTTTTTTTTTTAAACAGCCCGCATGAACTTCTTGGATTAGCTCTTCTTATTATCCTTTGTATATTAGACTGTATGCTTCAGATGTGGCTCTGCTTGACATAAAAGCAGTGGAATAAGAAGGGAGAAGTACACGAATTGACCATTGCATTATTAGGACTGTCTGCAAAAGCATTCCATCTTACAGCATTCAAATTACACAAAAGTAAATAATTAACAAAATTAACTTAGTGAAACTGTTTCTCATTACATCTATTTCATACAGATCAAAATTATGTTTAACATAATTTGAAAACTCAGCGATAATCCTGCATATTTAAGATTTGATACGTTATGATGTATTTGGTTTCCCATGTATCATGGACTAGCTGATGACTATAAATAGGATTCTAGAACTTGAGCAATTTTAAATTCAGAAGGTGTTTTTGATTCTTTTTGTACACCATCCTATGTAGCAATGCTCGTCAAACTAGTGGATTATGATATGCAGAAACATGGACGTGAAACTACAAAATAAATGAACAGTAGATGTAAGACTTCATATAAATGATCTTCACAGCTTATGTGTGATCTCTACATAATGCAGATGTCATAATGTAAACTATCATTTCTTATCATGCAAATTGGCCCAAAAAGTTCATCTCAACCTTATGTATATTAGCTCATAAAGCTTGATTATCAGTTGGAAAATTTTAAGTGCTAATATTTTAGTAAATATAAATGTTGCTATATAGTTGCTATTTTTATGAACATATGCCTTACATATCAATATCTAATATATTTTTTGTTTTTCTAATATTTTTATAGCAAAAACTAATGCACATGTTCCTCTTTCATGTCTCAAAATATTATTTTCCTGGCGATTTATATTCCCTGTTTATGTGATTATAAAAATCTAGTGATTTTAATTCATAAATTATTTTTTACCTCCATAACTTCTTAACGGATGTGCAACTACTTCTACTAGTGAAGCATTTGGTAAGTCAATATCAGCAAAAAAATTATAAATCATAATACTAAGCATTATAACTTATTTTTTATATTTATCTGAATTAAAAGAAATTCTGAAGATTCATCAGGGACTTAACATACATTGGAAATTAACTCTCCATATTATTCTCAAAAACTATTATAGTTGGTTTATATAAAAAAGTAAGTGACGAGTATCAATAAACCAACTACAAATAGTTTTTGGGATTAATTTTGACGCCACTGTTACTAAATTCCTCCAAACACATATGTCCACAGTATACTTCTCTTCATATAATTGAGATACTTAGAAACATAAAGGCCTAAAGCACATCGTCAATTTTGAAATTCTAAATGTCTGCACGCTCCTGACATTTGCCAACCGTGTGGTCAACCAGCTGTAGTTGTGCTTTAGGCCCTTGTTGATTTAATGAAACATTCTTAAGAAGCTGTCTCGCCAGTTTTCCTGATATTCAGTTAAATAAGAGACCAAAGCACAAAGTATCATTTTGTTCCTCTGCACTGTTCAATTTTTATCTAGTGCTGCCAACATGATTTACTCTTCACAACATGTTTGCAAGTAGCACTTTGTAATGGGAATTTCTTGCATAGAAATGTTTGATTTTAACAAACATTATTTTTCTCAAAACTATTTTTCTGTACTTTGAGCCCTTATGGTTCTCAGCCCCTCAGTTAATCTTGATAATTCACATTTAATACAGCAAATATTTGTATTTATGCACTAACATGTGTATTTAATTTTGGTTTACCCAGGTACAGAAGTTATTCAGTCATGAATAAAAGTGGATGGATGGGTGGGTGGGAGAGAGAAAATTTTGCAAATGGACTTAATGCATCTGAGAAAGCAAGGAATTTTACAGTTTTCTTATGATTAATTTGAAATGTTATTGCCTATCGTAAAACAAGTGAAACAGTATTTTAATGAATTGTATGCTACTAATTTTAAGATATTACATTACATTATTTTTCCATAATTAATCACTTTGGAATAGGCATATCATAAGAAAAGATAGAACAGCCACATTACTCAAGTTTAAAATTTGAGCCAAATAAAAACTATTAAGCTCTATTTATGGGCTTATGTTTTTACTGTCTATAAGTACTTGCTTTGGGACATCTTCATCAGTATTATTTTGGTAGATAACTGCAGACAAATGTGTCTGACCAGTGCAATCATTTGTGCTGTATACCTACTACTTTCTATATACTTGCTAGGAGATTAATGATGTCCACAGTTGGAATTTTTAAATTAACTTTATCCTCGGTATTAAACAGAAACATGTTTTTCCAGTTCTAAATTCTAAAGGTTTTTCAAGTGTTTCTTTGCCACTGTACATTTTAGGATGTTAATTCATCTGATAAAATTCTGGATAATTTGAGTTCTGGTAAGCAGAGTTGTAATGTATCTATTCTGTAGTAGCAGTTTAATATTGAAATCATTGCTTGTATTTTCAAATTTATGAGAACTTAATTCAACTAAGATTTTCCTGCACCCACCAATGCACTTATTGCTTTGAAATTTTTTGGTACTCATGTTTATTATAATTTTGCCAATGAAGTGATTTTCAAACCATTCTTAGTAGTCATTTTAGATGTTCCCACAGCCAAATAGATATCCAAAACAATGCAATAGTATGTATTTAACCCCAGTCACAGAAATGGAGCTGGAAAGCATAATCAAGGGTTTGAAATGTAAATCATCTTGTGGTATTGATGAAATTCCTGACAGTGTTATAAAGAACTGCTACCAAAATTTAATAAAACCCCTATGTTACATAATAAACCTCTCACTATCAACGGGTGAATTTCCAGAAAAATTAAAGGTGGCTAAGGTGAAACCTCTCTTTAAGAAGGGGGAAGAATGTGATGTAGGTAACTATAGACCTGTATCACTACTATCCGTTTTTTCAAAATTAATAGAAAAAGTAATGTACGTCAGACTTACATCATTCCTCGATAAACACAGTATAATAACAAACAAACAACATGGATTTCGTAAAGACAAGTCAATAAACACAGCAATAGCAGATTTTGTTAAACGTATATATGAATCTATGGATAAAAAAGAAGAAAATATTGGTATATTTTTAGATTTGTCAAAGGCATTCGACTTAGTAGACCACAAAATTTTATTGGAAAAACTAGCTGTTATTGGTATACGTGGAACAGTGAACAAGTGGTTTAAAGAATATTTAACATCCCGACAACAGATGGTAGAAATCACTTATACACATGTAAATACAAATGAAATTACAACATATTTATCATCTATGGCAGTAATAAAATATGGTGTCCCTCAAGGTTCAATTCTTGGACCTGTTTTATTTCTGATATATATAAATGATCTAGAGTGTTCCTTAAAAAATAGTTATCCAACATTATTTGCTGATGATACAAATTTATATATTTCTGGTTACAACTTGAGATCCTTAAAATTTAAGATAGAACAGACAATGTCTGAATTGCTAAACTGGTTCAACATTAATAGATTATTAATAAATACAGAAAAAACAACAGCAATAGCTTTTCATCATAAACAAAATACACTTGCCAGTCATCCCTTTATAGAGTTCCAGGGCAAATATATCTCATACACAGATAGTACAAAATTTCTAGGGGTATGGGTGGATAATAATTTAAAGTGGTCGGCTCACATTCAAAAACTATCTCAAAAACTGAGTAAAATAACTTATGCCATCACAGTCATTTCAAAAATCATGGACTTGAAATCGGTCATATCTTTATATCATGCATATTTTCAATCTGTTCTTAGCTTTGGAATATTATTTTGGGGTAATTCAATAGGAGCAAAATCTATTTTTAAAATGCAAAAACGGGCAATTAGGATAATACTACATGTTAATAAAAGAACCAGTTGTAGGCCATTATTTAAGGAATTAAATATATTGCCCCTCCCCTGTATTTACATATATGAAACATTATGCTACATAAAAAATAATCTCAGTATGTACACAACAAACTCACAGATACATTCTCATGATACCAGAAGAAAAGATAACCTTCATGTAATCACACATAGCACTAGTTCTTTTGAAAAAAGTTTTGTATATACTGGCCTCCAGCTTTATAATAAATTACCCAATTATCTGAAGCAAATACCTGCACTGCATCGATTTAGAATTTGTCTCAAAAAACTTCTTTCTCTCCATTGTTTTTATAGCATAAAAGAATATTATGATTACTTTGACAATTGATTTTGTTAATGTTAATGATGTTAATGTTTCATAGTATAGGTGAATTGTTTGAATATGTTAACTACAAGTGAACTATTATTATTATTATTATTATTATTATTATTATTATTATTATTATTATTATTATTATTATTATTATTATTATTATTATTATTATTATTATTATTATTATTATTATTATTATTATTATTATTATTATTATTATTATTATTATTATTATTATTATTATTATTACTACTATCATCATTATCATTATACTGTACATACAGTTGAATTTTCATTCCAAACTTGTGTTGTATATATGTATATTGTATAATTTTTAGTTATAAGTACTTGACGTGTCCTATATCATGTAATATGATCAAAAGGATGAATAAAAACTAACTAACTAACTAACTAACTAACTACTCCTTCTGGTAGTGGTAGGTAGGTTAGTCTTTAGTCTATGAACTAAGTTGTGGATTATAGCAAGGTGCTCCATCTTCATCTCATGTATCGTCAGTGTCATCGCCTGCGGTACTGTATGTAGTAAAAGCGGGCGTTAAACACTACACATTTCATTTCATGGATGTTTTTCGGGATATATGTTATGTAACTATGCATATGTCAGTTTTGTATAAATCCTGAATTATAATAAGTTTCCAATGTTTTCACCTCTACTCAGATTTCAAAGTACAAAACTTTTAATGGACTAATGCAAGAGCCCCCCTTTTACTATACAGTTTTTTAATCTCATAAAATGGTTATTGAACCAAAAGTGTTGAACTTAAAATTTGGTGTAATAATTTTTTATATTTATTGTTTAATTATTATACTAGAATAAATATTTTTCTGTGGACTTTATTGAATTCAACTTTCCCACTCTAAGTTATAGAAAAAGATTAATAGCAAATAAACTGTATGATATATTTTTAAAAGTGTAAAAAATGCTTAGTGATTCTGAAGCTCTCCTGGAACTTTCAAGCACATAAATTAAAAACTGTGGTATGCAGAGCACTCTGAAATGTAAAATCATGGGAAGAATAAATAAACCTGATAAAAATGGATTTCTAGTTTAACCTATTTTTATGTAAATGCTAACAGTGAAGAAACAAAGGGGTTAGCATGGATAAGAGCAGGATTATGGAGATTAAGAGGTCAAAGAAATGGATACCCGCAAGACGAGTGCCCATTGTGTGGGGACAAAGAGGATATAGAACATATACTGTTTGATTGTAAGGAAACAGAGATGTGGAGGAAAGAATGTCAAATATCAAAAATGAATAGGAGAATCAGCTTAATCAAGGTTTTAAGTAAAAATTATAAAAACATAGGTCAGTTTTTAAGTAAGGTTAAAAACAAGTGGGTATGGACTGTAAAAAGAGAAAAGGAATAATAAGTGACTATTCTGTAATAACACATATTGTAACACGTCTGTAAATATACTTAATGGACTGTCCCGTGTAGCAGTGGCCTGGGCCAAAACAGAGGGCAGTCCAAAAAAAAACAAATTGTGAAAGCTTAGTACCTCAATAAATATGATGATGATGATGATGATGATGATGATGATGATGATGATGATGATGATGATGATGATGATGATGATGATGATGATGATGATGATGATGATGATGATGATGATGATGATGATGATGATGATGATGATGATGATGATGATGATGATGATGATGATGATGATCGTCATCAAAATGGCATGGGACCATATGAATGCTATTTAAACTTTAATAGTGATTAGTACTAAGAAAATAATAATGCCTCATGAATGTACATGGTATAAACAAAAATATTTAGTCAGTCATTATCATTAGTCATTCTCAAATTTTACCAATACATTATTGATTATTACACTTAAAGTATACCCAACATTAATTCTGTAACAGTATTTTTGTTTAGTAATGTTCGAAGGAATAATAAATATATAAAAATGTATGTAGTTGTGTGATTGGCCGAAGTAGTAGTGGTATGACGTGGTGTGATGACGTGTCAGTGAATCGGCCAATCACAAAATAAGGTGGGAATTGCTATGGGGACAAGAAAATCAATAATCTAGAAAAAGTGAGAATCTTGTGTCTTGCTGGAGAAGGAGAAAAGATGTTACGAGGATTGTAATTGTAAAGGAAAATTAATAAGATTCAAAAAGTGTTATTCAATATTTATAATAGATAAGAGTGAATCATAGTTCGTATTATATGATTAAATAATATATTACAAAATTGGACTCATCTAAATTTTATTTTCACCAAAAATCCGTATCCACACCTGAGAAAAGATCTCACGACTCTCAGTATATTAAAACTCGACTTGGATCTTATAAAAAGTTGGCTTGCTTCTTATTAGTTGAAGATGAACGAAAATATAATCCCGTTACAATTCTTAGTATTTAACATACTTTGTTTTTAAGCTAATAAGCATATGCTATGTGATTGTTTAGTTCATACTTTGAGAAGAATTTTGCAAAACTTACTAGATTTTATCTTGTTTTTCCACATAGAGCAGTATTAGCAGATATACTGACACTTAAGCTTTTCTGAATAATATTTCAGTTACATATTATACTGAGAGACTATGCATAAGTTCTGATAAAAGGATGTCACAAAAATTTGAAAACAATTTTTCTAAGACATTGGCTGCCATACAAAGGTGTTTTCTCCTTGTTGATACATTCATATTACTGAAGATTTATTCCTCATGAATTATATTCTCCAACGAGATCTACATGTTTTGCTTGATATAATTTGATATACTTCTTATACCTTCTTTATAATGTAAAGGAAATATTTTTTTAAATTTCATTAGTGCCATTGAACCTTCTATCAAATTTATGGATTAACTGTAAATGCACAGCACTAAAGCCTTCCTCTACTTTTTCAAAATATGGTGTAGACACATCGACAATATATTTGCAATAGTTAAACACAGATAGAAGATGTTCTGAAGCTTTTAAATTTACAGATTTCATCTATTCAGTTCATTTAGAACAGCAACCCACAACTCCATGTATTCTTAGAACCAAAATTAATGAAGACTGAAGATAAGATAGAATTCACTCTACACAGAAAACCTACACACATAGATAAATAAAAGCACACAGTTTAACCCTAAGGGACACAATAAACAGCACTCAATGGTATGACTTTGACCAATCAGCTTCCCCTTCAACAAAACTTAATACAACAAAGAATCATCATTGAATTTACAGAACTGAATGCCTGCTTCTGTAGCATGAGCTACAGAGCTACAGGGCTGCTGTAGAGGTCCCAAGTTTGAATTTTGGTCAGTGTGAGTTATCTGCATAAGGTTTTTCCGGAGTTTTCCGTTATACTGAAAGATGAATGTTGGATAACTCCAAGCTCTAATGGACCCTGGATGCATTTGAATATCATTTCACCCATTTCAGTCATCATCTAATATGACTTATGTTGGAGGATATTAATTTAGAAACAGAACATGATGATGCATGATTGGCAGAATTTAGTAACAGGGACGTCAAAATTAATTGAAAAAAACTATTTGTAGTCAGTTCTTAAACACTTTGTCACTTGCATTTTTATATTATTGAGGGACTAGTTTCAGAAGCCTTTGCATCCATTTTGAACCTCAAGTTAACCACAGTCAAATAGCATTTTAGCAACATCAAATTAAAACAAGAAGATAAGTCAGTAGCAGCATTTCATTTTTGAAACAAAAACCATGACATTGACACAAATCCAAAATTACTAAAAGGGGTGATAAAAAAGAAACTAACAAGGGAAAACATAAATATTAAAAGCAGAAACATTAACAGTGAAGTAATCTTCATTTTTGAGTTTGATTTATGAGTCACTATGTTTACACTCAAACTTCACTTACTTGTTGTTGTATAATTGAAACGTTTTCAAGATCATTCGATCTCATCCTCAGCTGTTTGGTGACTAAATGAATATTCCTCTTCTTCCACTACTACGGAGCTCCAATCACTCTGCCATCTGGTGTTAGGGGCACTAAGTTTTAATACTTCATTTAATGCTGGGATTTCAAAATTTATAACTTCATCACGGTTTTTTGTTATGAATATTTTTTCCCAAATATCCAATTCTATGGGTGTACTTAAAGATTTTAACAGCTTAATGTTGTGGCCAATGTTGTGTTTCTCTGTCCAAAAATGGTGTGAAACTGCAGATTGTTCTGTTTGTTTCAACTTAATGTTCCTCTGGTGTTCTTTTTACCTGGTTAACTAGTTTCTCTTATCGAGATTCAACTTAGTTTCTCTTAGTTTTTCCTATGTAGCTTTTTTCACAGGTTTCACAATTTATCTGATAAATTCCTGATTTCAAGTTGTTGGGGATTGAATTTTTTAGTGGTTTATTTAGCAGGTTCCTCAGACTGAATTTTTTTGGGGTGTTAGTTTTAAGTTTAGTCTTTTGAAAATTCGTTCAAATTTTCTGAAAGCCCATGGATGGTAGGTGAATTTTCTATATTGCCAATATGTGTTTTTAAGTGGTGTGAGAGTGGTATTTTTTGATACTTGGGCCCTATTTATTCCTTATATATATAAACAGTATATTCAAAACAGTAGTAGATGCAGGGGAATTGGCCATTGGATATGCCGATGACACCACAATCATAGTGAATGGAAAAACGGAAAGTGAAGTACAAAATAAATCCAATCTTATACTTGAAAAAATTAGTAGTGAGTTAGGAAAACTAGGCATGGTAATAAATACAAGCAAAACAGAATGGATGCAAATCACCTTAAACAAAGAAACACAATCACATATGCAACTAACATTAGATAATAAAAAAATACTCGAAGTAACAAAAACTAACTTCCTTGGACTAATAATAGATAACAAACTAAATTGGAAACAACACATTGAAAAAGTAGTAAAGAAAATAAATATGGGACTATATATTTTAAAACAGGCAGCACAACAAATGGATAGAGAAACTCTAAAGCAAATTTACTATGCAGTCATACACTCTCATTTATGCTATGGGGTGGTATTATGGGGAAATGTACAGAAAAAAGCAATGGTAAGAATATTAAGACTCCAGAAATATGCCATCAGAATAATTTGTAGATTAAAAAGGAAGGATTCGTGTAGAAATGTCTATAAAACATTAAATATATTAACATTTACAGCATTGTATATATATGAGTGCATTAAATACGTAACAAAAAATTCTAGCAACCAAAATAAAAACATGTACATACATACACATAACACAAGAACAAAACAAAATTATTTCTTAAACAGATTAAGAGGAACATTAAGTAACAAAAATATAGAAAATAAATCTAAAGAATTGTACAATCATTTACCGAATCAAATAAAACAGATAACAGAAGAAAAATTTAAACTTAAAGCAATTAAAAAGTACCTTGTAGAAAACCCAGTCTACTCTATAGATGAGTATAAAAGGTTAAATTAAAGCTTAAATAGTAAAGGTACCCTCTGCATATTTTATTATATTTTATTATTTTAATACTGTTATGTACAGATTGTATTTGTTAAACCTGTTGACGTATCCTATGTATTTGGATCATATGGATGAAAAAAAGGTTACCCTGAAGGCCGTAATTGCCATATGGGAGTGTCTAAGCTATGTAAAACTGATTACTATGACAAGCACGACTTAGATATTTAGGGCAGATCAAAACCAGTTTCCAGTAATGGACATGCTGATGATGATGTTTAGTTAGATAGATTTATTCACTGTTAATGTAACAAAGTATACATGCACCTTTGTCTGTGAGTATTGTGTTTATGTATTCTCTGTATGAAATATAGGGGATGAATAAATTGAAAATTGAAATTGAAAATTGAAAAAATTGAATATTATCTTCAGTTTTTCCTTTTTATTCATCATGTTTCTTATGATGGCTGGGTTGAATCCATTTAAAACTGCTATCTCTTTTATGTGTTGTTCTTTCAAAAATTCTTCTTTACTCAGTGGGACGTTGTATAGCCGGTGAATTAGACTTCTAAAGGCAGCTAGTTGATGTGAAACTGGGTTGTATTCATTTTTCTTTATGTAATTATCTATGTGTGTGGGCTTCCTGTATATTCCAAAATCTACACCATGACGATTTCTAGTTATCTTGAGGTCCAAAAAGGGTAGGGTGTTGTCTCTTTCTACTTCCATAGTAAATTGGATGTGATTATCTTGCAGGTTTAGTAATTTTAGAGAATCTTCTCTAAGTTTTTCCGGAATGATAGCAAAAACATCATCAACATATCTCTGCCAAAATTTGTAAATTTGTAATCTGTAATTGTAAATCTGTAAATCTGTAATTTATCAGATAAATTGTGAAACCTGTGAAAAAAGCTACATAGGAAAACTAAGAGAAACTTGTTAATCAGGCCAAAAAAAACACCAGAGGAACATTAAGTTGAAACAAACAGAAAAATCTGCAGTATCACACCATTTTTGGACAGAAAACCACAACATTGGCCACAACATTAAACTGTTAAAATCTTTAAGTACACCCATAGAATTGGATATTTGGGAAAAAATATGCATAGCAAAAAACCGTGATAAAGTTATAAATTTTGAAATCCCGGCATTAAATGAAGTATTAAAACTTAGTGCCCCTAACACCAGATGGCAGAGTGATCGGAGCTCCGTAGTAGTGGAAGAAGAGGGAGGTTCATTTAGTCACCAAACAGCTGAGGATGAGATCGAATGATCTTGAAAACATTTCAATTATACAACAAGTAAGTGAAGTTTGAGTGTAAACATAGTGACTCATAAATCAAACTCAAAAAAAAAGAAAAAGAAAACAAAAGGGAAAACATATTAGTATGAAAAAATGACTGAGTAATGAATTTTGAAATCCAACCAGTCAATAATTTGATAAAGAAGTTCATAGTTCCACCACCAGAGAAGAGAGCAGACAACAGATGATAGACCTTCAAGGTTGAAAATGGATGCAACGACTTCTGAAACTAGTCCCTCAATAATATGAAAATGTAAGTGACAAAGTGTTAAAAACCATTAATATTAAAAGCAGAAGCATTATTAACAGTGAAGTATTCTTCATATTTAAGTTTGATTTATGAGTCACTATGTTTACACTCAGTCTTTACTTACTTGTTGTTGTATAATTGAAACGTTTTCAAGATCATTCGATCTCATCCTCAGCTGTTCAAACAGCTGTTCAAACAGCTGTTCAAACAGCTGTTCAAACAGCTGAGGATGAGATCGAATGATCTTGAAAACGTTTCAATTATACAACAACAGCTGAGGATGAGATCGAATGATCTTGAAAACGTTTCAATTATACAACAACAAGTAAGTGAAGACTGAGTGTAAACATAGTGACTCATAAATCAAACTTAAATGTGTTAAAAACCAACTATAAATAGTTTATTTCGAAAACACGACTTCATCCAGGAAATAAAATTTTGAAATTCAAAAGAGAGACACATCAAACAGATATCACAACACTTTCAAATTAGTAGAAAGGTTCAGCAAATTTACATGCCATGTGGGACTTTCCCATAAATTTCAGAAAACTTCCAAGAACCACATCACCAGCCTAGCACTTATAACTCTTACAGTATCAAGAACCTCGTGAAATTGAGAAAATCTGACCGCATACCCTAGAGAAAAAGTCAAGTATGTACTAGATTCAATGTAACAAATTTTAAGAAGGTTTACATAGAATAAACTAAGAGTGCATATGAACCCGCTTTAAAGAACACTAACATCGCACCAAATTCAAATAACCTAAAAAATGAGGTGAGGCACACTTCTGTAAAACCCACAAAATAACAAATGACATAAAGCTACTAAAACCAGCCCAGAAACCCCAAGAACTTCAAATATGAGGGAAGAACTTGAGATGTAAGACAGGATCTACATAAAGAAATTGCAAAATTGAATAATGAACTTCATTCAGCTTACCATTAGCAGACAACAAGGCCAACAGAGCACCCCTAAGTTTTCAACAAACATCTTGAGAACTGATCTAGTAGACAACAGGTGAGCTCACACTTATAATTCTCTACATATAAACAGGTGAGTAAAGCTATTAAGAGTGTTCAAGTTCACTTCACCTTTTATTGAGTGTAATCTATTAATTGTTCACTGTGTTTGATTCCAACAATATTTCACTTTCATATTTACATTACATTAGAACTTACTTGCAGAGCAGAATGGGCCAAGAACATTTCTGCTGTATCATAGTTCTTGCTATAAAGAAATACACTGACATTGGAGACCTGATTGACAAATTTGATGCTGTCCATGGCATTTGATATAACCTTATACTAAAACACTCAACACACATTTCCAGATAAGAGCAGTAGTAGAAGGAATAACAATAATAAATTAATCATCATTATAATCATGATAATTATAGTGTATGAGCATATGCATCAAAGAATATTTGAAATTTTTATATTCCAAATTTTTACAGTTTGCACCCCATCCAAGGTCCCCTTGCTTGGATCTTGGTAATGCCCTGCTGGATACCACATTATAAAGAATCATCACATTTTAAAGATGCTCTTAAATTCTCTTGATATAGCATTCCAACACATCTAATTGTGAATGAAGAGTGATATGGATTTGTGTATCTTCAAGTGCTTAAGCAACTCTCGTAAGATTCCACGGTCAGTGTGGAATTCCTGAACTGGAATAAAAGTTTTTCAGCAATGCATTTGCTGCAGGTAAGCCTCTTGATTAACAATGACACAAATTTTCAGTAACTTAGGAAATAATCTATAGCCAGTTATAAGTTTTCATTTCCCCATCTGTGCTTAGGCCCTTATATGTCAATGGCAATTCATATGAATGACACGCCAACATTTTACTTGCATATCAACTTCCAACCAAAAGGGGAAGGGCTTTAAAGACTCCAGATATTGCCCTATGAAAAGACAAGAGTTACTCCAGTGCTTAGTGAGGAGAGTTTCATACTCCCAGTTAGTCTCAAACTTCTGCATTAGATCCTGACTCTGGGGTCTACAGCTTGCTGTACAGATGTTGCAATGATGGCACAAACTCTGCATGAATATTTAAAGGGAGTCAATTAATGACACTAAACAACAATTACTTTTAAATTTTTTCGGAACATGTCTCAGAGACTTTGCCTCTATCCTCAGCCGGCCATCGACTGGTTCTCATTGGTGTAGTTGACGATATTTTGTCACAGGTCTCCTCTGGTGGGGGTTCAAGGAACTTGCTGAACAAATCTTTCTGGGGGATGTCGAAATTGAATACTTTGTTCCTATTTTTTGAAATGAAGATTTGTTCCCATGTGAATAGTTTTGTTTTCCTGACGTATGTTTTAGTAGTTTTGGTTCTGGATTTCCTTCCAAGAAAGGAATTTGCAGATGTGTTTAAAAACAAACAAAAAAAAAAAAAAAGATAAGGAGGAGGAGAGATGGAGAAGGATGAGAAGGGGAAGAAGAAGAAATTTCTGCAGTTGTTGAAGGCATTATATATGTGTCAGGTTACATTATTGCTGGATAATAGTCCTTTTGGAATGTTTATCTAGAAAATACTTAAACTGTTCCATCCTATTTCATAAAGTCAACTTTCCTTATTTTAGCGATAATGCCAAAGTTACAAAATCTTTTATCACTGTTATAGGAAAATTTATCATTTCAGAAAAATTCCTTTAATACTCTCATATGGTATTATTTCAAATAGAATTTGATGGATAACTTATATCAGGAGTTGAATCATTTTTTTATCTATTCTTCCAAGTGTTGGTATATTATTGTTAGTTATTAATAAATTTTACATATTAAAAGCAAATCTAATTCTGTCTTTTTCAGAGATATGAAAATAAAAATCTCCATATATAAGATAATGTTTTCATGTGTATCAGTGTGAGTAAATTTAGGTTCATTTCATAATGTCATAACTTTTAAGTTTAGCTTTTTCATTGATACGGGCAAAACTCCTCCATGGTAGCTCTATCAATTTTTTTTTTTACGTCCTTCAATGTTAAGTCAAATCGGACGATGAATGAAATAGGTTAAATGATGCTCAAATGAGCCCAGGGCCTATAGAGCTTAGACTTACCCAACATTTGTCTTTTAGGATAAGGGAAAACCCTGGAAAAACACCTATCAAATTTGATGTTATATTTATGAATAGAAAGAGCTGATTTTGGATTTGAGCCAAGTGTCGGAATTTAAAAGCATCACACTCATATTTGTTGTTCAAGTAGTTACTTGAAATTGTTTAGTTTCTAACATTCAATGTAAAAAGCTTCAAATTGCCAATTAATATTTTCCATCTGGAGACATTAAGTAAGAAGTTAAACTTCAACATTTCTTTAACTATCCTACAAGTTTTTAAGTGTATTAAGCATAACTGCCTCAGAGTGCTTAAGATACAGAAATGACCTGTCATTTAACTTTGGTATGTTTATCAAAAAGGTCCCTGCTTTTTCACTATACGAGTATATAACGCTCTTCCTTTAGTCCTGAAAATATTGCATAAACCTGAAGACTGTTTAAGATTTAAACATGATTATGCATACAAAAGTGAATCGAGAAGATATTGACACATTGCTTCACTCACACTGTTTATTCACAGGACATGTTTCAAGAGCTCTTGCTCCTATCATCAGCTGATACTCGACTTTGACTGGTCTGGGTTTCTTATATGTTTCTCCAGGGTCGAGATCATATTCTCCAAGTCCACAGATCAGGTTGTTGAAACTGTTTGGGAGCTTAGAATAGAAACTATGAGATAGGTGTAGGATAGGGAAGGATAGGTCTGAATGGATATTGGCATTTGGGATATACCAGTCGGCTGCGACTGCAGACCAAAGGTAACGGTTTTGAAGGACTTGGAGTTTAGAGATGTGTGTTTTAGCTGCAGCATCTCAGACTTGTAAAACCTGGCTTTAGTACTTGTTTGTGTAGTAGGAGCTTGTTACGAAGAGCCATTGTTGGATTGCGGTTGTATAGAGGATACAATGTGGCTATCCTACTGACTTTGTTAGCTACAACACAGCTGTTATGTGCTCTTTCCATGTAAGGCGCATGTCCAGAAGAGCACCAATCTATCTTCTATCATCAGTTTTAAAAGTTGATTTATGACTGAAACACCATAAATTATTCTTTATTATATCTGTCCCTGGTATTAGAGAACATTAAACCATTCGTCGACAGCCTCTCTCTCTTGCTATTTTTTTTAAATTCTTTTTTGAAATTACACATTAGTTCAGTCGCTGACAAAATTCTCATTACTGTTCACGATTTATAATTTATAGATTTATCGGTGAGCATATGGAGAACAGGCCTACTCGGTTGATAATGTGTTTAAGCTACATTACCGACCACAGATTACCGACTGCGACGTTAATTGGATAAAAACTCGTCAGATTGTTCCAAAAACAGCGCTGTGTGCGAGACTTATACATTTGTTTTGAAATGAATCGCTCCGAAACCCGAAATGACAATCAGCTGTTACGCAGCATTTAAAATGTGTTTATTTGCACTGCCAATGTTAGGTTAAGGCTGCAGGTTGAGGACAATGGTTATCTAATTTTGGTATCCAAAAGGTCATTTATCTGTGCAGATGAGGAAGGATGACTATGGGCTTTTAAGCGATTATCTCTGCTGCTTTATTTGCGCATTTTGTTTACAAAATATAAAGTGCTGAGTTAATCATCGAAGATACACGTATGTTCAGCCTTCGAACTGGTTTTATTAGAGCATGGAAGGATTCGACATCTGGACGGTTTAAGTTAGTGAGTTTGACTTTTTAAATTAACTTGAAATAAAACAAAAGTTGAAGTACGGGTAAGAGGTTATATAACTCTTCTAACCAAATTGGTTTTATCTTTTGAGGTGAAGTTTGATTAGGTCAAAGCTCAGAAGCGTCAAGTGCGTTTATGCGTAATAATTCTAAGCTTCGGTATACAACAAAAAGTAAGTGTAACGCACGTTAATTTTAGGTTAAGTTCACGTGTATTAACGTAGTTACTACAGGTGCCAAAATCGGTAACAAGAGAGATGGCATTACTAGAGCTAGGTAATACAAAAAGGAGGGGAATAATAGAATATTGAAATTCTGGTATAAGTGTATTAAAGGGCAGAAAGGAGAATTATTGAATCTGTGCATGAAGCAACAGAAAAGCATTAAAAATACAAATAGTTGGTGGTCGGAATTGGAAAGAATGATATTAAAGATAGGCATGGGAGATCTATGGAGAGCAGAGGAGACAAATTATAACGGTTTTTGGAAGGAAGTGAGAACTAGACTACAAGACATAGGCAAGAGATATGGGAAAGTATAGAAGAAAAGTAATCTTTGAAATTTTATAAGCAATTAAAGACAGAATGGGGTAGGGAAAAATATATAGATCAATGTGGCAAAACTGAAAGAGAAGGTATAGCATGGATGAGAGAAAAGGGTTGAGAAGTAATGAGGTAGGAATATGTGAATTTAGTGAAGATGAAGAAAGCACTGTTCATTACCTGATAGAATGTAAGGAGCTAACAAATTACAGGAGAAAAGTATGGGATAAGAAATGAGCAGTAAGTAAAGAGATATTGGCAGTACGCATGTTAACGGGGATGGGAGAAAAGAAAAATAGGTGTATAGGAAATTTCTTACATAGGATAAGAGAAAAGTGGATTAGGGCAAAAGAAGCAAAGGTCACGAAGAAATTACATCAAGCTGATCAGGAAAATCAAAGGCGTAATGCCAGGAGACCTGAGTCAGCAAATAAATCTTAAGGTAGCAATTTCATGTATTTGTACAGTATGTATAATACAGCATGTTCTATGTTAAATTTTATTGTACTGGATTTGTAAGGGATACTGTACAAATAAATACTACAGGTAAGTTTAAAATAAATCATTTGACATGTTCTTTATAGCGAATCTGAATGTGACTGTCAGGAAAAAAAATCCTTTGTGGATGGTTATAAAACTATTCTGTACAAATTTCCTTTGTACTAAAACTAAGTGTATTTGTAGTAATCAAGTGAAATTTTCTCATGCATGCCTCCGATGTTGGACTTCGATGAAATTTCGTATGGGACTTGTTCTAAAGAATATCCAAAAGCTGTTACCTTGGAAGTGTTAATTATTGCGGATGCAGTTTTCTCTTTAAGGTTGTAGCTATTTTAGAACTAGTCTATGTGAACTAAAATATATATTCTATATGCATTCAACCATCTTGAGCTCTGAATTCCCTAGTCACAAGTGTAATAAGTTTCATTGTAACATGTTACACTAGTACTGTTTGCAAGCATTAGCTGAACTTAACACAGATTTTGACATTTGGCATATGACTTATTAAGTCCTCCTTTTCATGCCATTTTTAGCTTATTTTTAGAAGGTTAAAGATAATTGTGTAATTTAATAATCTGGGAAGAATTTTAATGTGCTAGTGTAATTATCTCAAATTTTTCCCAAATTGTTGATTTTATGTTTTTCTTTCATTCATATTTGATTCTCTTTCTGTTAACTATTTGCATTGTTTAACTGAGAACATTTTTGCTTTTTTAGTATTTAAAACTGATTGCTTTGAAAGTACAATGCTTTTTCAATTCCTGAAGTATTTCTGTGTTTGAGTAAAAGTTAAATAGTTTCAAGAAAGTTGTATATAAAAATATTAATTTGTTTTATTTATTTCAGATACTGACAAGTTGTATGGCAAGTCAAACAGGCAAAATGGAAGAACTTTTGCCGGACTTTCCTCCAGGGCCGTTAGATGTCTATAGAAAACAAGCATCTTTTAACTGGAAGAAACTAAGGATTTATATTGAGGATGAATCGCTATTAAGGTTTAAGGTAAATTTTTAACATTTAGCTGCTCCCTGAGCCAATGTATGCATTACTAATTTCATTCTTGCCAAAGGTGGAAAAAAAAGTCAATATTTGTTCACATCTTCAGTCAATGTGCCTCTAACAATTTCCTAGTATTTTATTTTTTCAACAGGGCCAATAAAAACATAGATTAAAGGAACAGCAACACAATATCAGATACAATAATTTGGAAAAGTTTGCAGTAGCTAACTATTTTTGGGAAAAGGACCACACAATAGAGGCAGAATTAATAAAGCACATTAAGACTACTGGAACTTAACTAATGGGAAAAAGTGTTCTTTGAGATCACTTGAAGGTTTACCGAGATACCTTTAAATCATATGAGAAGATTTGATGTACATACGAATTTTTATAATATGGAGCTTAAATTGTTAGAGTTGGCATGAAGATTGAAAGTTCTGTGTTTTGAGTTCTGGCAATGGATCTTTTTAAGCCTCCATTGACCTCCAATGCAGAAACAATGTTCATATATTAATAGAAAGTGCAGAAGAATAAACTCAGAAGTCATTGTCATGTAATTACCCCTGCATAGTTATAGTAAGAAGCTGATGTGAAAGAAAATGTGTTTTTTTTCCCTTTCTTTCTTTTTCTTGGTATACAGTTCCTCTTGCATCCACAAAGTTATGCAGTAGAGGAAGTAAAAGCTTGATTTATTTTTTTTAACTGATACTCAACAACCAAATAACTCTACTCTTTATAGAAAAAGCACTAAAAGTCTTATTGAAACTGTTGTCAATTAAATGAAGACAACTCTAGCACAGTCACTTATTTTTGACATCATGAGTATACCTATAATAGAATTTAATACCCCAACAAGAAGTGGAATTTAACTATACTGGAATTGTGACAGGATTAAATAACTAAAGCACAAACGAATAGAATATAAACAATGATGAGTATAATACATAAAAAAATAGAAGCTAGCAACAGTGAAGCAACAAATATTACAGAAAATATAATTATTTGTAACAAAACTTCACTTATCTTTAAGGAAATTGATGAAAATGTTTTTAAAGATAAGTGAAGTTTTGTAACAAATAATTGTATTTTGTGAAATAATGATGAGCATCCTTAGACACAGGCTGAGGAAGCTATGCATGCATTAGATGATAAACAAAATTACTCTTAAGCATTTAAGTCCATAATCTTTAAAGGATAGGCAGTGCCATGGCTAAGTTGTTAAGACTTATGTGGCCCTAATTCAATCCCAGAGGACAGCATGGGGAATTTGTGGTGGCTGAAGCAACATCTGAGGTTTCCTGCACTATTCATTCTATCAACTGCTCCACAACATTCCATCCATTATTGCTCCATCATTTCACGATAGTATCTCTCGGATCCAGAGTTCCTCTGCTGTTCAACAGGTATCTGGCCCCAGGCACCCACTTCTGAGTCCTGGGGTTTGTATCTCCTCCACATGAGTAGGGTAAAAATGAAATGGGAAAAATAAAGATCTTTCAAGGATTAATAATGTTGATTATGAAATTATTTTTACATAGGAAAAAAAAGCTTTTATTTTCTCAAAATGAAAAAAAGATATCAAATCACACAATGTATACTAAAATTAGGTAAATGAGTCAACCTTGTATATACTTTTCTCCACTTACAAGTTTTTATTCTATATATTTATTCTATAGACACAATGTATAGTTTAAATTTTCTACAATTGGTCTGCAATTCTGATTGAATATTGTATAATTTGGAAAATCTAGCATATAGAACACTCAGCGTACCTTAGTGGTGAGGCATGACTTTCAAAGCGAGGGAAGTTTCAAATAATAATTTTTATTAAAATAAGGGAGAATAATGACAAAGAACTAAGGCTACTCTTCAGTACTCTTTGTACTGTATCGTCACACGTAGGCCCTTCTTGCATTGCAAGACTGGTCAATTTCAAGCAGGCATATTCCTGTCTCCCCTCTGCACTCACATTTTTCCTACAACTAGCCTACGGCATTAACTGTTAGCCTAAAGTGGAGAAAGTATGCAATTCACACACTAGGTCTTCACAAGCATTTCCTATTTGTCACCACTAATTACCAATCTACGTAAAACACTATTTGTAATGCTATTGAAATATATTTCATTGTATTTAAAAGCGCCACATAAAACAAAAAAATAAACTTTTTTTCACAGGCTACAGAAACTTCATGTGGCAAAATCTGTCAGTGTTTTTTAACCATGAAGCGCTGCGATTGCTTCCATAAACCTATGAAGCATGATATTCAAGGTTAGGAATGCGTAAATACAGTATTAAATGAGCTTGTGGAACTGGTTACTTGCATCTAAGCAGCTGTCAAATTGTTTGCAGCACTGTGGAAGTTCACGAATAAATTTTGAAAATGTATTCAGAGCAAGTAAAATATTGTTTGGCATGAATTTTTTTGTTTTTCTTCTTTTCTGCTTAAATTCTTAGAGAAGCGATGCTTTCAGTGCTTCATTGCATGCTTTAGCTACAACATATTGAATTCATTTATGAGAAATACACCAAAGCACAAATTTCATTCAAGTATTTTTAGTGCAAGTAAAATAAAAGTTTATACAAATATAATAATTTTTAACATAAAACTTCACTTATCTGATAAGAAAATGATGAAAGTTTTCTTATTAATTGATGAGGATCGCAATTTCATGAAATGGTTCTTCACATGGTAATTGATGACATTGTTAGTAAACAGTATTACATCCATATTTGCTTCATTTGCAGACTCATAATTTTACTTATTAAAGGTCGTATGTTTTCAGGTTGATTTAATACTAAGTGTGGCACATACAAGCCATACATGTTTATTTTGCCCAAGAGGGTGCAGAAGTAACACATGGTGAGCCAGTTCGCAATGACAAATGTTATATTAGAACTGACTTTGAATGCTTTCTGCTAGGTCATTGATTGTGCACTGCCTGGTCTAGCAGGAGGTATGAACATGTGGAAGCAAAACGGATACTTATTCTGAAAGTTATTGTTCTTTTTATGGCGCAGCTATAATTGTTCCAAAAAAACATCAGGTTCCAAATATGTGATTGGTTTGTGCAAAAATTGGTAATGAAGATAAAAAACTAACACCACAAAGTGGTACTATTTATCAAAGTATCTATTTATCCACTAATATCCTGCAAATATTTTGCAAACCAGAAACACTTACAAACTTGTGTGTGATAATGTTTTGCTTTTGTTTGGCCACCTGTGAGCTCTAGATTTGCTGATTTTCTTTTTTCCAGATGAAAGTTTGGAAAGCCCTAGAATCAGATCCTGTATTTCAACATCCACAGCTAACACCCTCTTTAGATGAACAAAGGCATTTGGCCATAAAGAGAACTTATCGTTTGAAGGAATTGGACCTACTTCCATTTGAAGAAGTAGTGGAAGATGTTAGGAAGGTAAGAAAATTTAGTTTTGCCATAAGTTACATCCTTCTTTATACGTACATCTTCACTTTGCATCAGAGCATTACAACCAAGTAGTGACCTTATTTTACTTTAAGGAAATGTATCATTTGGAGGTTGTGTTTTTTCCAGTTTGAAAACCTTGAATACAAAAGAATTTTCCATTGACCATTTTTAATGTATTCTATCAAGACTTTGCTCTTTAAACTTAACAGCATAAAGTTCTCATCATATATTGTCTCATGGTTCTTCAGAATTATAATAGGCATGAGTTGGTTCAAGGGGAAATGTCATTTTCCACACCATAATTTGCTGCTTCCAGGCAAATTCTTTCAGATTCTCTTTTCAACAGCTCTGAAAATCTTGTAATATATTCTTGTGTGGATAGGTACATCTACTTCTATCTTATCAAGTGCACTTATTTAATCATTTTATTGTTTTGTTACAAACTTAATTATTTTCCACATGTCACATTTTTGTAACACAATCACTATGATATACTCGTCAATAACAAGTAATTCCATTCCAATGTGTAAGGACTATGATACAGTGAAGCACAAAATTAATATAATTTTGAGTCTAACTAATACTCAATGCTCCACTTATTGCTAGTATTTACCTAGAATGCATTTCCTTAGTATCTTCCTAACATCATCAGCTGTTGTCGACTAATGGATGTTGGTTTGGTGAACTCACAGAGACGCACCTATCGCTTCCAATGAGTTCACCAAACCAACATCCATTAGTCGACAACAGCTGATGATGTTAGGAAGATCCTAACAAAATGCCTTCTAGGTAAATACTAGCAATAAGTGGATCATTGAGTATTAGTTTGACTAAAAATTATATTAAGTAATTCCATGTTGATGGTGCAGTGAGCAAACTTGAATTCTTAGTTGATAAATTGCTCGGAGCAAGCTTATCTCTTTTTGTATTCTCACCTAACATAATGTACAACACTCTGTAATGGACAAAGCTTATGGCAGTTCAGATTGTATCTCTAATTATTATCCATTATAAGTTGTATAAGTTGGTAGGGTCTTCAGAGTATGATAAACCAACAGGGTGGTTAAGGTTGCTATACAGTAGATTTCATGTCTGAAACCTAGAATTGTGGTTGTTCCATAATCTTGGATTTTCTCTGCTGAACTACTCTACAAGTTCATCAGCTTTTTTATCTTCTCATATCATCACAAAAGTAAAGCCTTTAGTATCGGCTAGAATGGTACAAGTTTTTAAAGCCCATATTTTTAAATTCACATGACTTTTTGTACTTGCAAACTTTTACTTGTTAATGAAGATAAACTTTCGGTTTGTTTTTACTACATATTGTTGTATAATACAGTAGGTAAAGTAATAGATTTAAGAGCGTATGGCTCTGAAATTTCATTCATGAAAAAACTTAAGACTTCGTGTTTCATTAAAATATAAGTATTTGAAAATTTAAACCATCAACAACGAATATCTTGGAAGTGTTTAACTTCTGAAAAGAAAAAGAAAGTTTGTGCTTTAATGAGGTCTACATTTTGTTGTCTGTCTATTATACGTTTACCAACTATGCAAAAGCATTCAGAATGAAGAGCATTTCAGAGATTATTTCAATTTTCAGAAAATTGAAAATATACATTGTACTTTTCATGAAAATATCTTAAACATTCTTCTTTACCTTATCTGTACTATACCACTTATTGCGGTGTTAGGGGATTGTTGTTCCCCTATCCCAGGCTCTGCCAACTGACATGCACGGTGTGTCTATATGGTTCGCACGGTGCTGGCGTGCCTGGTTGTTGCTGGCGAGTGCTAGGGAGATATGCCAATCACTACCTCACGCAGTGGCTTTACCATTCTGCATTTGTGTTACCATTAAATAGTTAAGGACATGTTAGTAGTGAAGGAACAATCCAGAAACTGTATGAATAATACGTGGTTTAATATCTCTGTTGTACTTGTTATTAAATTATATATAAAGCAACCCAATACCAGTAAGATTATTATAGCCTTCAATCCTATACAACCAAATGATGGCATATAAAAGCAATATTTTTAATTATAAGAACGAAACAGTACTTTGTGGAAATTAGCACAATTTTGATCCTGGGGACAATTGAAAAATACCAAATAACAAAATAATATTTACTATATTCTGATAATGTTACACAGAATACTTCATATTATATACACATTTGAATTAAGAATTTTATACACTGTCGCCTTCTGACATCCATCAGTTTTCATAATATTCGGCACACTTGGAGAAAATGAAACACAACTCTGGACCCTTAATGCACACTTCAAGTTATGATCATTGACGTTGGCTCTCTGAGGGTTTTTAATGCGTTTCATAGCTGAAAATAAGGATTCACATACATAGATCCAACCAAACATTGCAATCATAGATGTGGTACGCCTGTGAAATCGAGGGAATCTTGATTTAGGGTATCTCCTGTAGAAATCTAGCAAACTTTTCAGTTTCTGTAACTGTCAGCTAACTCAGTGTCACATTTCAAGGTGTTGTGCCTTTTATTGGCACCAGATCTGGCATTTCTTCCACAACTTCCAAATGTTCATTTACTCCACGAATAAAAATACATAATTGAGCCATACGTCAGTGCTCTCATCAATGGCAATAGAGAATGCAACAAATTCTCTTGCTCTTTCAATAAGTTGTGCGTAAATGTTGTCCGCCAGATCTTGAATTCTGGGTGAAATAGTATGAGGTGACAGACTGACACTCTCGAATTGGTGAACACTGACAGGGGTGAATTTACTTGCAGCTATAGACATACATCATTTAATAAGTGGATCATCAGGAAAACTATTAGAAGATATGGCAATTTGTAGTGCTGTTTCGTAACTGACATAAACTGAGGTTTCCGCCAATCCGCCATCCCCTTAAACAAATAGCATCACCGCTACATTCCATGAAGTACTCAGTTTCCCATTTGGGATCGAAATAATGTGTCGGTGTAGGTGCCTTTCGCTTTAATGAGTGCCCTTCCATATCAAACTGAAACTGAAGTACGGAGTGCTACTGCTACTGAAGACAAACCGTGCAAAGCACGCACTGGAAAGAAGTATTAACACCAATTTCTTAAGATAAGTGAAGCCTTTGTATCAAATATATATTTGTGTAATAAATAACCTTTACTCACATATCTCAAAAGTGTGTCTTTTGGCTTGTCTGCTATATTTTAACTCAGGAGCATCTGTTATTACAAACCAGCAATAGTCAACAATCATAGTTATACTCCATTTACCCTGATAACGGCATTCAAAACATTTTCCATGCTCATCACTTACTGTGTCAAGATTTTCAGGAAAGAAGTCTAGGTGTGACTAAAGGAAGTGCATCTTCAGAGACATATTGCACCCCATTCTGTTATAAGCCATCAATATATTGTCCACTGATTTTGTATAATTAGGCACTCTTTTGTTACATGGAAATTAAGCACATCTGAGGAGAATGCTTTCCATGCAGCTTTCTCCTTACCAGTTAGAAGTTCATGAAAATGTCCATCAGCCATTAGTTTTTTTATTTGGGGATCTATGAATATTCCTAATTTGATTTTGGACTCATTTAAACGTGGAAATTTATGAAAAAGGTACCTAGAGGCTTCTCCATTTCGAATCATACCTTTTACAAAGTTTTTCATTAGTCACTGTTTAATGGGCAATGAAATAATACTTTTCTCTCGTCAACCAGTAGTGTGCAAACAAAGTTTTGGTACCTTGTTCTAAGTTTTGCCTGAGAGACTATTTCTTTATTTATCCTTTGCACAACTATTCCACTCACATAAAAAGCAGCAATATTTCGTATAACTCTGCTGGAGACCTAATATGATTGCCACCACTTTCAAATCTGCACATATGCACCACTTTCCATAATTTATACATTTGATTAATAGTTTAATATTATCATATGTCTCTTTCATATGAACCGCATGACCAATAGGAATACTTGGTAATTTATTGCCATTGGGGTGTTAAACAACTTTAAGACTGAGTTTAGAAGAGTCTATAAAAAGGTGCTATTCTCCAAATTAGGTTGCATGTTCATGGCGACCATCAGTCCATCCACATCATTACAAAATACATTTTCTTGCTTAGAAAAAAAAATGTAGTGAATGCCGAAGAATGAAGCATTTGGCAAAAAGTGGTTTTACTTAAGGATTGTAATGGCTTATGTACAACTAATAAATCGTACCACACAAAAAAAAAATGTAGATGTCATTAGAACCCACATTTTATTTCAAATGCAATTTTTTGTGGAGCGAACCACTTCCAAGATAATTCTTGTTATTTGTTTGAATCTTTCATTATGTATACTTTTCTCAAATAGGAGTCATTGTTCATATTTTTCGGACATTCAGAGAGAGCAGAATTTCAAATCATTAGATAACAACCAGCTCTTAAAAGATTGACCAGTGCTTAAGCCTGCAGTATTTTCCTGTTTCTATTGTACATGTAAGACCATATATAATAAGACATTTCTGCAAATGCCTCTCAATTAATAGGAGGTAAACAGAAGAATAAGCATTTTCGAGAATATTTTGTATAAGGTAAGTAGAGAAAGTCATGTGAGTGCACACTTCTTTTTCTAATAGCTATTAAATGTAATTTCTTTTAACATAAATCAGCAATAAACGTAATAAAACAGTTTTCATATAAATATATACACAGCTTTTTCTGTCAATATGTATATCAAAATATCATACACTTGAAAAGCAATTTGTACCTCCTTAAAAGATTTCTCTTAACATTTCTGTTTATAAAACATCCAAAAAGATGTAAAAGAGAGGATCAGGCTCATTTCTGGGTTGGCCTATCACTAATACATTTTCGAACTTGATAGTAATTAAGAATGGTATAAGTTCTGAAGGACAGGTATTTATATTATTAAATTTTAGATGGGTCGTATTTTTTCCACAGGTATTTATATGATCTCAGTAATATAAGGATTAAAATAAAAGTGAATCAAGAAGAAATTGACACATTGCTTCACTTACACTGTTTTTCACAGGACATGTTTCAAGAGCTGTTGCTCCCATCAGCTGAGTCTCGACTGGTGCAAATTGTAATATTTTTCTCCTCTGTATCATCGGTAGATGGCATAATATATTTGTCAAAGATGTCTGGTTGTGGAGTTTCGAAATTCTTTAGTCTATGGCTATTTTATTTTATTTTTCTTATCTTTTTTATTTATTTTGTTATTTACGTCCTCCAACGATGTCATATCGGACAATGAATGAAATGGATGATATGATGCTCAAATGAGCCCAGGGTCCATAGAGCTTAGTGTTACCCGACATTTGTCTTCCAGCATAAGGGAAAACACTGGAGACAACCTTATCCAAGTAACTCACCTTGACAGTGATTCGAACTCGGGACCTCTGGAACGTGAGGCAAACATACTACCACCACGCTACCGAGGCGGGCGACAGTTTTTATTAATGAAGATCTTTTCCCATACAGAAAGATCTATAGGATGATTAACATGTTTTATTACAGCTCTCTCCAAGTTAATATCATGTATGGTATTTAAAAAATGAAAAGCAACTGCTAATTTTTGTACTTTGAACATAAGGATTGTTCCAACATTTTGTACATAACTCCAGCAATCAAAAGCATTTTTGTGATGTGTGAGTAATATTTCTTTTGGTGTAAAGCAGATGATACTTTAATCGGTTTAAAATCCAGAGGACAGGAGTCCTAGTTCTTTTTTATTTGCAAATTTCTACATTGGAATTAAGTAAATTTTAAAGTTGAGTACAGCAAAGTATTTTATGTTTTTTGTCAGCAAATTTTCTCATATTTATTCAGAGTTTAAAACAAAATTTCATGATGTAATTTATATAATCAACTAAATGATCAAAATTCTTATTTGTATTGTAACTCAAAATTGTATAGTATTTGTGTTGCAGTGATAGTATGGATTTATTAGGATTAGGATTACTACAGAGTAGGTTCAGCACTGTAACCTAAGCCCCAAGTGCAGCATCACGGGGAGAAAGGTTGAGACAGAGGATGGCCAACTCAAGATGCTGAGACACCCATCGACACTTCTAGCCTAAAAGAAATCCCCAGATGAGAGATGATGTGAAATGATAATGGAGATGAAATGGAGGGACAGGAAATTTGGGGGATGTAATTAACCTACCCAGCATTTGCCTGGCGACTTGGAAAAAACCCCAAAAAGACCTATGGATCAGGTAGGTAGCCACAGGAATTGAACCCAGGCCTCCCAAGTGCAGGCCACAGACAAAACTGTTTGAATCGTCCTGCTCAGTCCTGTATGGAAGTATACTAAAGCATACTTTAACCGAAAGTGTCTTAATCGTAAAAACTATTTGTAGTCGATTTATTGACACTCAATATAAAAATTATTTGTTTTTTATTGACACTCGTCACTTACACAACCGACTACAAATACTTATTATGATTAATTTTGACGTCACTGTTACGAAATTCCACCAAACACACACAGAATTCCTTTCATGGAAGTGTTGAAAACAGTGTTGTTGTATAAATTAAATTAATTAGAAGTCGATTAATGACACAAAACAACACTTACTTTTAAATTTTCCCGGAACCGGTTTCTGAGGCCTTCCCTCTATCTTCAGCCGGACATCGACTTATCACCCTTATCACCCTTCCTGGCCGATCTGTACATGAGTGCACTAGAAATAAGGATCACTAAAGGTTTCCCATGGATGTTCAAACTCTGGCAAAGATATGTAGATGACATATTTGCCATAGTGCCAAAAAAAAACACATTAGTGATGCACTAAAACTTTTAAATATTCAAGAAAAAAGCATCAAGTTCACTGTAGAAGTTGAAAAAGACGAGTATTTACCATTTTTAGATCTAAAAATAATCAGAAATGAAAATAGAATAAACTTTGGCATTTACAGAAAACCAACACAGACAGACAACTACATAAAAGCTAATGGCTACAATCCAAGATCCCACAAACAGGCAATCTTTAATAGTTTAGCACACAGACTGATCAACATCCTTCTCACAGCAGAAGAATACAAAATAGAATACAACAAAATTATTGAAATAGCACAGAAAAATGACTTTCCCAAATCACTAGTAGACAAAAAAGTGAACTTAGCAAAAAAGAAGAAACTACTAAAGGAAACCACAACCCTCTCAGCTACAGAAACTAAAATGATCTTCAAAAAATTCACTTACCATCCATGGGTCTTTGATAAATTCAAAAAAGTCTTCAAAAAACAAAACATTCAACTAGCACCAGTGAACCATTACTCCTTAAAAAACCTAATTTGCTCAGACATCAAAGATGCCATTCCATCTAACAAAAAATCTGGTATATATCAAATTGAATGCTGTGACTGTAGTCAAATTTATATTGGAAAAACCAAAAGAAATTTAGAAACAAGAGCAAAGGAACACTTTAGGAACATAAAATACAAACAATTAGAAAAATCAGCAGTTGCCATGCATTTTTGGGAAAAAAACCACAACATAAATCCAGAACCAAAATTACTAAAACATACAACAGGAAAAGAAGAACTGTCCACATGGGAACAAATCTTTATTTCAAAAAATAGGAACAAAGTATTCAATTTCGACATCCCCCAGAAAGATTTGTTCAGCAAGTTCCTCGAACCGCCACCAGAGGAGACCAATGACAAAATATTGCCAGCTACACCAATGAGAACAAGTCGATGTCCGGCTGAAGATAGAGGGAAGGCCTCAGAAACTGGTTCTGGGAAAATTTAAAAGTAAGTGTTATTTTGTGTCATTAATTGACTCCTAATTAATTTAAACACACAGAAGTGTTTTGTTGACAATCCACCCAATCTAGTACACAAATTTGTTGTTATACTGGTTTTTGTAGAAAAGAATTACAGCAACTTCACAAAGGACACTTTGTCTTAATGTCAGAAATTCTCATCGTAACTTGCATGCATGAATTGTTGTGCTATACCCAATATAAGGTTTTTCCTTATTTAAGTATGTTTTCCTTTTCTTTCAGCCATTTGCATATAATTCTTCAATATACCAATATGATCCTTCACTCAGTGTCAAATACTTCCTTACATTTGACCTGTTTTCAAACTCTGTGAGTAGCATGGGAACTGGAAGGCATTACCAATATGTAGAGGATATTCAAGAAGGAAAAGTAAGTTGATACATATATTTTAAAAATGTAAAATCAAAGAATTGAAAAAGGTAAAACAAAACGTATAAATAAATACTTCTACTTAAGTGCAATAATATAACAAATATTCTCAGCTGAAATCATTTAAAACATACAGAAAGGCTGTAAATAGGTATTTGTTTAGATGGTTTCGTGGGCAGACAGAGCAGGGGTTCACAATGAGATTAGATACGACCACTGCCTAATAAAGGGTTGATTTATAAATTCAGAAGTTTTTTTGGAGGAAATTTGCAATTATGTTTTCAGATAATGGCAGAGATATACTTTTCAAAATTGTGGTTTGTGTACCTTCTGGCTACAGTATCTTCTCTTTTTTCTGACCTATTAAAGCTTAAAGCATATTAATTGTTGTTTTTTCTTCTTCTTCCCTTTCTTCAAAAGAAAATATCTCTTAGTTCACTCTACTATGTTTTATCTCTCACCATGCATGCAGTATCTTAAAATCAGCTAGTCCTCAAATGAATTACTAAAGCAAAACATTAATTCAAAACTGGATAAGTCAAGCATTCGAAAATTGAAAATTATGTATATAAACCCTTGGATTACCTTAAATTACTTGGTAAAATAAACTTTGTTGAACCAGACTAAAATCTTAAATTTATTCCCATCTTCAAGTACTCAAAATTATTATCGAATAAACCTAATATCATACAGAAAATAGTCCCAGAAAGCTCAATACATCTGTGTATATGCATATCACGGCTCTGCCTCAAACTAAGACAAGGTTAATCAATAGAAATTAATAGTTCTTCCACAGCTGTGTGCGTTTTGGACTGAGAAATTCAATGACATAGCCGGGATTTTAACCATGGATCTCCCGGTCTCTGTCCAATTGCTCTTAACCATTGAGCTACCATGGCCAGCATGCCAGCAATTTTTCAATCCAACTCTACTTGTCCAAAACAAGACAAATTTATCGCTGTTTGTTTGTGCCAATATGTTGAAAGCATTAGCTACAGAGTACAGATCTCCTGTTGATCTAATTTAGTGTATTTATTTTACAGATTGGTGGATGCTTTGCATTAACAGAATTCTCTCATGGCACCAATACAAAGGGTATGAGAACAACAGCCACATATGATCCTAAAACTCAAGAGTTCATATTAAACACGCCTGATTTTGAAGCAGCTAAATGTTGGGTAGGTAGTCTTGGTAAGTAGTATGAACTTGGAGTATCATCTTCAAAAGAAGTAAAAAATATAATTGTTAATCAGCTTCAAAGTATTCAACCATTTTTTTTTTTTATTTGACTCCAGCTAATTTTCTTATTAATGCACTCTCAGTGGGCATGTACTATTCTGATATGAAAACTGATGCAGGGAGGAAAGAGGAAATGTAGACAAATTAAAAAGCTGTGGGGGGGGGGGGGGGCATTAGTATTATTGTCCAATGTAGGTAAAGTTTATTCCAATATCTTGTCTATAGATTACAAAATTGGGCAGATGAATACAACATAATATTAATGTCAAATGGAGTGTTAGAAAGGAAGAATGGACAGTAATTAAAAACTCTAATGGATAAATATTCCAAGAACAAAAGGGGCCAATTTATATTTCATTTTAATAGCTTTTAATTAGATTAAGTTACATTTATTGTGGCATTAGCTATCTAAAATGGAGTTAGAAGAGTTATTTTAAAACGTAAACGTTTTAAAATCCTTAGTACTGAAAATAACTTTTGCATTTATTTTGAAGGAGCAGCAATAACAAACTAGGTAATTTAGAGGAATGGGTTAAAACAGAGTTCTAAGCCAACTCTAATTCTGTTAAACTTGTTTATTGATGATTTGTGCAAATTGTAAAGGAAAAGAAGAATTTTATGCCAGTTATAAACTATATATAAATCCCTGTTTTATGTAGTATATAGTTTTTGCAGACAATTTGGTAGTTGGCTCTATTACACTAAATGATTTAAAACTAGCTTTGAAAGAAATATATAAATATTATTCTGAATAGGGTCTAAAGGTGAATCAAGATAAAACACAAATTTTAATCTGCAAGGAAGGAGGAAACCAAGTAAATGTCAGAAATGGAACAGAGTTCAAGCTGGAATGAGACTAATTTATTTAGGGATAAAAATAGAAGGCAATAACTGGTAAAAGCAGAAAATATTTTCTCTTCTAAAAGGAAAATGTTCATATAAATCACCACAGTTAGTGATAAAACTATTAGAAAAAGACTGGAAATTGATGGGGAATAGCCGATTGATTCACTGTAAAGATCATTCTGTAGAGACATCCTGGATGTAACAATTTAAGAGATAAATTAGTGAAAGGATGGTGTGAAATTGTAGCTATGCTTTAAGTTAATTGATAGAAATTAATCATTTCTTCACACTAGCCGTGTATAGGCTAAGGTTTTTGATAGAGTCAACATGGAAAATTCAATGCCATGGCTGGGATTTGAACCACGGATCTCCTGGTTTCCGTCAATTCGCTCTCACCCATTGAGCTACCATGGCCAACGTGTCGTCCTGACATTAAATTCTCCATTTGACTCGTATATTTGCCCGGTAAACCACTAGGGGCTCTCGCATCCGAGATACACCATTTGTAGCGACTTACTATCGTAAGTACGAGTCCCAGGCTTCATTATTTAACTCTTATTATTTAAGTTAATTGATGGAAATTCATCAGCTTCTTATTTATTTTTGCTGGTTAGTAATATTGTGGAAGAAAAGCCCAGAAAGGCCAACAAGCTCATCTGATTGGCAAGAAATTGTCCCCATTAAATGATATGGACAGTATACATATATATTTGAATGATGTGTACCCTAATAAAGAATGCCATGAGATGTTACACTGCAAAAGGCTCGTAATTTAAGAAAATCCTGCACGAACAATAATAAAGTTCACATGAATCTGAAAACTACATGAAAAGAACATGGTAAGTCCCATAAGGTTAGAATCAAATTTTGACCCAAAATTAAATAGTAGATTAAACTTATTAATTTTTAGATGAGTCGTATTTATTACACATCTGCTTCACTTTCGTACCTATTTTGAGGACATGTTTCGCAAATCATCGTTTGCATCTTCTGCTCTTATGCAACTAAAGCTTGATCCAGTGGTGTGGGTAATTCTGGAGTTGCTGCTGCCATCTGTTGATTTAGTGATGAACTTAAATGTGGGATTCTCTTCTGGCGGGATTTCAAAGTTCATTAGTTGGTTTTCATGTTTTTCTATGTATATCCTCTCCCATATGTCGAGTTCACTATGTTTTTGTACGTATTTTAGTAATTCTGTGCTATCTTCAATTTCATGATTTTCAGACCAGAAATGAGCTGCTATTGCGGACTTATCAATATTTTTGTATCTTAAGTGCCTGAAGTGTTCTTTCTAGTGCCTATGTTTCTTTTTGTCCTCCCTATGTAAATTTTTTCACAGTCTTTACACTTAATCTTGTAAATGCCTGACTTTTCCTCTGGTTTTATCTTATCAGTATTATTACTGTGAAGTAGGTTTTTAATGTTGTAATTTTTTTTTTTTTTGGTGCCAATGTTATATTGTATTTCTTGAATATTTTTTGGAACTTTTTGGTGGCCCAGGGGTGGTAAGTAAATTTAGCAAATCTAATTTCTTGTTTTATTGGTGTGAGAGCTGTGATCTGTTTTAATCTCTTTTGAAGTTTGAATGATTTTAGTTTCTTATCTACAAGGTTTTTTCCATATCCATTTTTAATTGCAGTTTTTAAGATTTGATGGTATTCGTTTTGATATTCTTGCTGGCTGAGGGGTAGATTTACTAATCTGTGTGTGAGACTGTTGATGGTGGCATGTTTGTGTGGAATTGGGTTGAAACTATTTGCTTTGATGTAATTATCTGTTTGTGTTGCTTTCTATGAATACCAAATTCTAGTTTTTCATTGCTTTTTGTGATTTTAAGGTCCAAAAAAGGTAGAGTACAGTCCTCTTCAGTTTCCACTGTGAATTGTATGCTGGGTTCTTGCAGGTTGAGTAGTTTCAAAGCATCATCTATTTGTTTGTAGGGCACTATTGCAAAGATGTCGTCTACGTATCTGTACCATGTTTTAAAAATATGAGGGAAGGCTTTAGTTATATGTGTTTCGAAAAAGCTCATGTATAGATTGGCCAAAAATGGTGATAGCAGGCTTCCCATAGCTAGTCCTAAAATTTGTTTATAATATTTTCCATCGAAGACAAAATAATTTTGATGTATACATATTTCAGTCATTGCCAAATATTCTTCTATTGCATTGGCATCTAGGTTTATAGAATTTAGCCATTTTTTCAGTTGAATCAAAAGTTTGTCTAATGGAATGCTAGGGAAGAGGGAGCGGACATCAAAGGATACTGAAGTGTCATGAGGTTTTAGTTTAAGATTTTGAATTTTTTCTACCAGGTCTAAAGAGTTTTTTATGCTCAGAGTATGGAATTGTGGAAAGGTTCTGCAGTTGTTAAAATTTTACTATTAATGATGGTTTTTTGTACATCTTTTATGAATCGGTTGAGTGGATTAGAATCTGTTTCTTGGAATTCTTTTTGTTGTAGTAACTCTAACATTTTTCCTTTGTATGTAGCTGTATCTAAGATTACTATTTTGTTCCCTTTATCAGCCCTTGAGAAAATTACATCCTTTTTCCTTTTTCCTTTAAGGTGGTGTTCCAATACAGTTAAATCTTGATATAGTAGATTAAACATTTGATTCTCCACCTGTGTTCTTCAATATGAAGTATTAAAAGAAATACAGAGACAAACTTAAAAATGGCAAACAACTACAAAAACTTGTAAAAACAAAAAACTACAACTTGTTGTAGAAAATACCTAAATATTACAAAGTTAGCTTTTCTAATTTATCAATAAACTTGAGCCATCTAACCCTTTACAGATGGAGGAGGTTACTCAAATAGAAATGGAGAAGAGTAATAAATTCTTTGATTATGGGGAGAGTTTGAAATATTGGGGGCATTGGCCTGCTGATCGCAATGTTTGTAGTTTCAGTTCTAGATCAGACCAGTAGCAGTTTTTAAATGTGCTTTTAAGTGACGGCCATATGTCAGTAGATTTTCTGGCATGCAAAAGAACTCCTGCAGAATGAAATTCCATCACACCTGTAGCACTGACATATCCTAGCAATTGAGAGCATCATTGATAAATTTAGTATTTATTTACTTATTTATTTCTGTAACGGTAGTTTGAATTGAAAGTGAGTTTTGTTTTCTGATCTATTAGTAGGCCATGTAATGACGATATAAAAAAATGATGAACGGTTGCTAGGGGAAGAAAATCAATAATCTTCATAGGTATATGTTCTGTAATCTTGTTTCATGAGGATAAAAAAAAATGTCTCTGTGAATATAACAGTTTTGTAACGGAAAATGAATAATCTTCAGAAGGAAAGAGATATTCTGTAATCGTGATAATGATGGAGTGGACATGCAGGAGTGAGGAATTTTATGTAATTAACGGAAACTATTAAGGAAGTAAGGATTTATCGATATGCTGGAGGTAACCTACAGTGATTGACTAGTAAAGAAAGTTTGAGTAAAATGTAATCCAGCTTATACAATTAAAATATATACTATGAAATTGAACTTATCCAAAATTTTATTTATTTCACTTGAAAACACACCTGAAAACGAGAAATCTTGTGACTCTTATTTAATCAAACATAATTATCAAGAAACAACTCAAAATACAACGAAGTAACCCTGTCATATCTGGCTTCCCAACTTGGGTCTTCGAAACAATGTGCATCCCATCTCCAATATAGAAGTCTTGCTGCATTTCAAAATATTATATAGGATGCCGAACTTGAGGTTAACTTACTAAAATCATCTTTAACATGTTAAGAATTAATTAGATTTACAATAAATAAGTAGTATAAAATATAATTTTGAATACAAAGGATTAGGTGATACTTAGAGAAGGAGAGAAACAAAATATAGAGAATATTTAAAAATATAAAGAAACAAAATCTATTTAGCAGCTTATCAATGAAGAGATCCTGTGTTATGCTGAAATGTTTGTGGGATAGAGAAAAATATATTCGTAAAATAAACAAGGAATAAAGAGATGAAAAAGATCTAGAATAAGGAAGTTATAAAGTCAGAGAAATGGTGTTGTACAGTATATGTCCTATAAGGCTATATGTGGTGGAAACGAGGGTCTAGAGCACATAATGTTTGATTGTAAAGTAACTAAAAACTGGAGAAAAGGTGTATGTACAAGATAAAACTATTTTTAATAGAATGTTTAGAGAAGAAAATAAGGAGGATTGTGTCAGTATTATATCAAGTAGAAAGAAATTTGAAATGAATTGTTAAATGAGAGAGAGACTGTAGAATACTAGTAACATTTAAAATTGTAGTTGTACCTCTGGTATGTATTGACTGAATGATTGGCCAGGGCCCAATTTCAGTAGCCAGCACAATTGTAAATTCTTTTAGCACTTGAAATAAATTTACTAAGTGAATGACATTATTCTTGTGGAGCATTTTAAATTGTTGACTCAACCGTCATTTAATCATGAAATTGATTTTCAGGAAAATGCTGCACACATGCGGTTGTATATGCAAGGCTTGTGATGCAAAATGGAACTGATCATGGCCTTCATGCTTTTGTGGTGCCAATAAGGAATACTGCCACATTGTTACCATTTCCTGGAGTAATTGTTGGAGATCTTGGAGAAAAGGCTGGCCTCAATGGTGCTGACAATGGATTTGTTCTGTTTGAAAATTACAGAATTCCGCGAGAAAACCTTCTCAACAAAATGGGAGATGTTACACCTGAAGGAGAATATGTAACTCCAATTCAGGACCCTAAAAAGAGAATGGGTGAGAAGGAATGACATTAATTTTAATATTTCTATTATTTTTATGCCACCTTTCATTAGCTTGGAGTGTAAATGAATCATTGTAAAGTTGTTAGATTTTTTCCTTTCTTTTTGAACTGATCTTTTCTTACTTTTTTTCCCCCACCACTTTGTGCAAAGCATTTGATTGCTAATCCACCTATGAATTTCTGCTTCTGAAGATAATTTTGATAATCTACAGTAAGAAATCAAATTTAGAGTTCTGATTCAGTAGTTTGTTTTTTAAAAACAGAATTAATATAACTTTCAAAACTGTTGTTAATTGCAGGTAAAGGCATTTTTTTTTTTTTTTTTTTTTTTTGGAATCTTTCAAAACTATGAAATAATATAATACTAATAATTATTACAGGAGCTTCATTTGGAGTTCTTTCTACTGGACGTGTCACTATAATTGGACTCAGTGTAGCAAATCTTATCAAAGCTGTCAGCATTGCAGTTCGATACTCAGCAGCAAGAAAACAATTTGGGCCTTCAGATGACTTTGAGCATCCAGTCATAGAATACCAACTTCAGGTAAGCTTATATGCAGAAAAGTGTATAGTTGAAACCTACTTCTACATCTGGGAAAACATTTACAAGGGCCATTTTTTTCCCCAACCTCCAATAGGTTATAAATAAAAGACAAGTTCATTACCAAAAGTTTTGTACACTTATGGTTACTTTTCAACATAATCACCATAAAGATTGAGACAGTGTACCAATATTGGGATAATTATTGTACAATAATTATAAGTGATAATGGTCAGCTTTGAATTTCCTTGACCATTATCATAATGGAGAGAACTTTTTGAAATCAATTGTTACTGAGATGAAACTTGGATCTAATATGACACATTATAAATAATTGTTTTCTATGAACTTGTCTTTTATTTATAGCCCATCAGTTGTTGAAATAAGAAAAGATCCTCGTATATTAAGAAATTCAAAACACAATGAATTTTAACATTCCATCAGAAGAAAATACTTTACTTAACCTCATTGGATCAGCACTTGATGTCTCGTCTTTGGGGAACCATGGTCACCTGAAACATCAAGGTTCTAGGCAGTGACAATTTCTTTATGATGTCTTTAAGTGGAGTCGAAACGCATTGAAAGAAAATTTGTGGTGTGTGAAGTACAGTGTTTCAGTCAACTCACTGTATAATTTTAATTACAAAGAGTAATTGTACAATTGGGAGTGAGAATATGGACATGGGCTGATGTGTAGCCATATTCTCTGTATTGTTACTTGTTATAAATAAGTAACAAATTAAAATAAAAAAATATATAATGCAATGATAAATGTTTAAATTCCATACCAAGGAATAAGAATATAAATGACAGTTATATGAACTTTTATTTCACTTTCAGCAAGCAAGACTGTTTCCATATTTGGCAGCTGCATATGCTTTAAAGATCTTTGCAGACTACTTTGGCAGAGTTATGGGAGAATTCTACGTTAAAATGTTGACTAGTGATAACAAAGATGAGCTGGTAAGCAATTTATCATATGTTGTACAAAGAAAAAATAATGAATTAGTGCCATGTTGATAGAACTAAATATTATAACACAAAAGAGCATTATGCATGTTAAATAATACAAAAGCTTAAGCTTTCCTCTTTGCTTAGTTTTATCAGTAATTGAAGCTAAATTTATTTAGCTAATTTATGGATACTGTAACTTTGTGGGTTCGTAGAATTAAAAGGCAGAGTTGCAGAAATTAAAAATCTCCTTTATTTTTGTAGCAATACACTGTCCAATTGTCACGTAAGAACATTAAATCACATATACACAGTCTTACAAGGTCGATCACAATAACAAGCAGATTACATTTATTAAAATTTAATACTTCACTCATGTCAACTATTAAAAAATGGGAACATTTTTGTAACTGTCCCAATCCCACTCTTAGCTGACAGGCGACTGACCACTATCTTCAGTCAGCTGTCATGTGTACCTCTTGTAATTGGCTCCCTCTCTCGGAATATTTCCCACATAAGTGCATTAGACACTTACCAATGGCACATCACAATTCAAAATACATTTGTGTTTGTCACACCAATCTTTCAAATCTATGATGATTTAAGAAACATTAGAACCATTTTTGACAAAAATATTAGATGTGATTTCTTATTTTGCCTAGCATTCTTAAATGGAGTATCACTTGACTATAAAGTTTGGTTAATCAACTTTTATAAACTTTAATAGTGAGTACAGTTCAGCTATATAAATATTATGGAAAGTATTTTGGCACACGTTTGCTTCACTTATATTGTAAATTTACAGAATATTTTTGGAACATTTGGCTTCCATTATGAGCTATAGCTTTCTATAGTTTGGTATTATTTTTAAGTTATGCCATTCACTCCTTCCCCTCCTAGTTCCTTTTGCTCTATAATTTTCTGCCTCTCTCTAATCTTCACCCTCTCTGCTTGAGACTTGTTTCTGCATGTAGAGGGGAGGTGAAAAGAGGAAGGGAAGCAGCAGCACACACAATGTGCAACAATTTTTTATAATGGGGAGCAATTGAGCTCTCAAAACGTGTACTGTTTTACAACAACATAAGTGATGTAATGTCAGTAAACTAACCCACCAGTCATAAGCAGCTTTCCATTTTGTGCTGTATATTTCTTCTAGTTTCCATGGCTTCCATTTCTATTCTATCCATAGTTTTCTCTATCCCTTTCTGCTACCTATTTGTGCTCGCCAAACTTGCCAATTCATGCATATCTCAAAAATGTTCCCTCTTCTTTTATCAAACATCTGAACCAATATCCTGAATCTTTCCATAATTATGTCTTTCTTATTCTTCCTAGCTCTGTTAAAGCTACCACCCTCGGTATTGATTTTGTAACCCTAATAATAATTCTTTACAGAACATTCTGTATGAATGGTGCTCTTTTTTGCTTAAGTCTGAACTCCCACATATTTCTGCTTCATTATTTCTACTAATGTCGCATTTTCATAACAAGTTACTGGTTTGATATTTCTGGTTTGTATTTGCACATTCTTCTTGACAATGTACTCCTTCCTTTTGCTTCCTTTTCCTTCTATTCTCAGTTATTCCTTATTCTCATCCTTAAGTAATCATATTTCCTGACCACTTCCAGCTTTTACCCATATAAATACCATTTTTTGTGTTTTGGAAAACAACCATTGACTTATATCAAAATTTAATACGTGTAATATAAATATAAATTTATTAGTGTAATAAATACGACTCATCTATAATTTAATAACTATTGGCTTGTTTACATTTAATTCCTCATTGTTTCCAAAATTTTGTATATCATTTATTGTTCCTTGTGATCTAATAACCTTAGCTTTTGATATAGTGATATAATGAATATTGTAATTCAATTAATAGAATTTATATTAAAAGACTCAACATGTGATTTTGCTGTTAAACCCTTATTCAAGTTGGCATCTCTACTATTGCTCCTGTAGCACCTGATATTTTACCTAAGAAATACTATAGGATTACAAGATTTGCATGATATAATGTAACAATAAATAATTTTCAATTCCAATGGTAAGGACTATGATACAATGAAGCACAAAATTAATATAATTTTGAGTCGAACTAGAACTCAATGCTCCATTTATTGCTATTAATATATTTACCTTGAACGCATTTCGTTAGGACCTTCCTATCATCATCAGCTGTTGTCGACTAATGGATGTTGGTTTGGTGAACTTCTTGGAGGTGATAGGGAAGTCTCTGTCTGTATCTTGATGGACTTGACAGAGTTATGGACGGAGACACCCTTATCTTTTCCAAGAAGTTCACCAAACCAACATCCATTAGTCGACAACAGCTGATGTTAGGAAGGCCCTAACGAAACGTATTCAAGATAAATACTAGCAATAAATGGAGCATTGAGTACTAGTTTGACTCAAAATTATATTAATTTTCAACTGTTTATTGTTAAATATATATAATGTTATACAGGATGTTACAAAAAGGTACGGCCAAACTTTCAGGAAACATTCCTCACACACAAAGAAAGAAAATATGTTATGCAGATGTGTGTCCGGAAACGCTTAATTTCCAAGTTAGAGCTCATTTTATTACTTCTCTTTAAATCACATTAATCATGGAATGGAAACCCACAGCAACAGAACGTACCAGTGTGACTTCAAACACTTTGTTACAGGAAATGTTCAAAATGTCCTCCGTTAGCGAGGATACATGCATCCATCCTCCGTCACATGGAATCCCTGATGCACTGATGCAGCCCTGGAGAATGGCATATTGTATCACAGCCGTCTACAATACGAGCATGAAGAGTCTCTACATTTGGTACCAGGGTTGCATAGACAAGAGCATTCAAATGCCCCTATAAATGAAAGCCAAGATGGTTGAGGTCAGGAGAGCATGGAGGCCATGGAATTGGTCCGCCTCTACCAATCCATTGATCACCGAATCTGTTTTTGAGAAGCGTACGAACACTTCGACTGAAATGTTCAGGAGCTCCATCGTGCATGAACCACATGTTGTGTCGTACTTGTAAAGGCACATCTTCTAGTAGCACAGGTAGAGTATCCTGTATGAAATCATGATAACGTGCTCCATTGAGCGTAGGTGGAAGAACATGAGGCCCAATCAAGACATTACCAACAATTCCTGCCCAAAAGTTCACAGAAAATCTGTGTTGATGACGTGATTGCACAATTGCGTGCGGATTCTCGTCAGCCCACACATGTTGATTGTAAAAATTTACAATTTGATCACGTTGGAATGAAGCCTCATCCGTAAAGAGAACATTTGCACTGAAATGAGGATTGGCACATTGTTGGAGGAACCATTCATAGAAGTGTACCCGTGGAGGCCAATCAGTTGCTGATAGTGCCTGCACACGCTGTACATGGTACTGAAACAACTGGTTCTCCCGTAGCACTTTCCATACAGTGACATGGTCAATGTTACCTTGTACAGGAGCAACTTCTCTGACGCTGACATTAGGGTTATCGTCAACTGCACGAAGAATTGCCTCGTCCATTGCAGGTGTCCTCGTCGTTCTAGGTCTTCCCTAGTCGCGAGTCATAGGCTGGAATGTTCCGTGCTTCCTAAGACGCTGATCAATTGCTTCGAACGTCTTCCTGTCAGGACACCTTCGTTCTGGAAATCTGTCTCGATACAAACGTACCGCGCCACGGCTATTGCCCCGTGCTAATCCCTACATCAAATGGGCATCTGCCAACTCTGCATTTGTAAACATTGCACTGACTGCAAAACCACGTTCGTGATGAACACTAACCAGTTGATGCTACGTACTGATGTGCGTGATGCTAGTACTGTAGAGTAATGAGTCGCATGTCAACACAAGCACTGCAGTCAACATTACCTTCCTTCACTTGGGCCAACTGGCAGTGAATCGAAACAATGGGGTATTTTGACAATTGTCTGCATGAATGATTTCAATTTACATTTAAAGAGAAATATTAAAATGAGCTCTAATATGGAAATTAAGCGTTTCCGGTCAGATGTCCACATAACATATTTTCTTTCTTTGTGTGTGAGGAATGTTTCCTGAAAGTTTGGCTGTACCTTTTTGTAACATTCTGTATATGTATATGTGTATTTCTGTTGCTGTGATAATGGTTTTATAATAGGATAAATATTTTCCATGGTTATTGATTTTCTTCATTACCAGACAATTTTATTAACAGCATTCTAACTATAAAGATTGTAATTACGTAGAAAATTAAGCTAGCTACAATGAAGCAATGAATATTATACAAATATAACAATTTGTAACAAAAGCTTCACTTAACTTAAGAAAAATGGTGTTAATTCTTCTTTCTAATTGATATCGGTTTCACAAACTTAAATCTTTGACTGAAGATGCGGACAAGAGTTTGTGAAATCAATATCAATTAGAAAGAAGAATCAACACCATTTTTCTTAAGTTAAGTGATGCTTTTGTTACAAATTGTTATATTTGTATAGTATAAAGATTGTAATTTCCTTTGATGAAAGTGTTGAAAACAGTGCTGTAACAAATTAAATTTAAGGGTGAGTCGATTAATGACACTAAGTAACACTTACTTTAAAATTCCCTGGAACATGTTTCGGAAGCTACTTTCCTCCATTGTCAACCAAGCATCAATTAAAGATTAACTTACTTTACAAGGGAAAAATCTTGATGTTGATGATAAATGTTTTTGCAGGCTCTCATGGGTATGGAAATTCATGTTTTATCTTCTGCTGGTAAACCCATAGCAGGATGGGTTGGAAGGGATGCCATTCAAGAATGTAGAGAAGGATGTGGTGGGCATGGCTATCTCAAAGGTAAGCCGTATAAAGGCATGAGCCTTTCAAGCACTCACGCACTTCATGACCAAAGCAAATAAGGTATATCTTTGTAATAATTAAAATCAGAGCTAGCAGCATCATGTGAAACTAAATGTGCTAAATTGAATCATTGGATGCATGAGCAAATTTGTTAAGCATTTTTTTATTTTATTTTTTTAAATTTATTAAAATATATTTTTTAATAATGCTATCAATTTGCAAGAATCATATTATTCTGGACACCAGTGTGCAAAAATTTCTTCCTGCAGGAGTTATTTTACATTCTAGTAAATTTGTCAATAGGGTTGTCACTTTTAAGGACACTTAAGACCATCTGCCTAGGTAACCGCAATGGAATCAATAGGCCAGTACTGAAACATTGAGCTACCTAGACTGCCAATTTATTTATTATTCTAACATGTGGCAGTTTACTGTATGGGAAAAATCAGGAACCGTCTAATGCAGGTTCACTTCAATATTGCATTTTGAAATTCTCTCTTTAAGAGTGTTTACTTATCACTGATAAAATCAGATATTACAGAGTACTTAAAATTTTAAGTAATTGAGTTTACCTTTATTAACTTGTTCTTATTCTCAGTTGGTTGCTTACGAAATGTGTTTAAAGATGGTTTGGAGGAATGAACTAGTAAAGGTTGCACCAATGTGGTCAACTTGGTGAATATTTGCTTTTGGTTCTTGTGGATAAATATTTTCCTGAACTTGACAATTGAAGAGTACTGGTATATTCAAGCTATTTGATATTCCTATCAATCTTATAGTTCCCTGTCCAAAAGTGTTGAAACTGCATGTTGTTTAATTCCTTAAGCACTCACTTGTTTTGTACCTATGTTTCTTTTGGTCCTTCCTAAATAATTTGGTCACTAGGTAATTTATTCATCAGGAGAAATTATTTTCTGAGTGGGCTGTTTATATTCTACTTGTTTTGTGGAGCTAAAATTTATGCCATTACTTGAAAATCCTGCTGAATTTATTGTGGGGTCCAAGGTGGTAGATTGAAATTTTGTGCATTTTTCTGTATGGTTCCATTTCCAAAGTAGTGATATATATTTAGTTTTCTCTTAAATGCAATGTTTCTCAAAGAACTTTTGCTTGTTCCCATTGTTGATTGCAATCTTGATATTGCATTGATACTCCTGTGTATATTCCATCTTGTTAAGTGGTATGATCATTAATCTACGACTGTCGCTGTTGAAGACAAGTTGTGAAAAGGGATTATAATTCTTGTTTTATGTAATTATTCATGCGGGTAGGTTTTCTGTAGATTGTGGTCTTTGGATTTGATCTTTAAGTTCAAGAATGATAGCAATCCATCATTTCTGTCTCTTTTATAAATTTGATGCTACTGTCCTGCAAAAAGTCTTTTATCATCCATGTATTTATGTAATACAGTGGTGATAGCATTATCCACATTCTCTTGAAAAGAATGTTGAAAGTTCTGAGATTCAGGTTCCCAAATCACTCATAAATAGATTTTTCAGAAATGGTAATAACTAAGGGGCAGATTTCTGTGACCTAAAAAATGGAAAATATGCATTCATTTATGACCTAAAAAGAAAGAAATGACTGTTACAACTGAATGAATTTATTAATCATATTATATTAATTGAGAATTAAACTATAATTAACTATTAATAATTGTTCATGCATAAACATTTTAATTGTTTCTGCAGGACAAAATCTTCTCCACTTCTTAATTGGGTGCTTTATGGAATCTTTAAGTTTAAAAGGTCCTAAATTAGAGAAGAATAATTATTGTAACTTAAGAAAAGAATAAAGACATAAAATATTCATACCTTATGAATATTATGGAGGGGGGGGGGGGTTTCGTTTCATAAGCAACAAAATTATATTGAATGACAATGTGCATTTTAGGTTGTCAAATTGGAAGCTTCTTCTATTGTCAGACAGAATGTTCTTATATCTGGAGAAACTGCATCCACATCACATGAGGTTATAGAAGCATACTTGAAGTTATTTCATCTTAGGAAAATTTCTGCCCAGAATCTTCAAACTTTCCTTCAAGCCCACTTGTACGAATGTTTACTACGTGCTAAAGGAAACTTTGGGCAGTGCTGGGACTTTTATACAGACTTAATGTTGGTTTATTTTATTCCTAACAGTTGCTGACTACACTATAATCCCAAAATATGACTTTACATAGAAATAAGCATAAATATGACCAAAGTTCTGCTGGAGAAGTGAGAAATATGACTTTTAAAACTCAATAAATATTGCATAGGTAATTTTCATCAGAAGACATGTAATATATGTTTTTACTTACAGTTCACCACAGCTAAGAAAGTCTCCGGAGAATGAGATGCAGGGGGGGTTGGAGAAAGTTCCTACATCCTCCCTCGACAGGTTTGACTCCCCATGTCAGTTCTGTTACAGACTATTCAAAAACATTCTTACAGCTTCTACTTTTGTGAACAAATCTTCTCGGATTTAGTGTCCTGAGTGAATAGGGCACATGTTTTTTAACGGTTCTGCTCCTTGGGTAGCATGCATTCTCTGTCACACACATTCACTGTCCTTGTCCCACTGTAAGAGGTGCACATTCCTCTCAGGGACTTACTTTGCGTTGGAAGACTGTACATGAAATCATATTATGGGCTTCATTAAAAAATGTCATAGGATCCACCCCTAGTGATAACAATTACTCATTAGTTCAGAAGTTTTTCTGTAGAATTTGTCACCAAAGTAAAAAATATTTGCTCAGAGTATATCTTTGTGTGTTTGATATATTATTTCATTCACTAGACTGGTGAATACAACCATTTTTTAAGGTGATTGGAAGTTTGGCAATACAAGGAAACAGCACCTCAATATCAAAGGATCCTGGGAATGGGTGAAGTGGTTTCCCTGTTAATATCTATGGAAATTTTAATGCTCAGTTTTTTTCTTTTTCTTTTAGTTTTCTTCAAAACCTAAGATAGTAATCAAGAACATTTTTGGAGATATATCTCAATTAAGTAATTTGGAATTTATAATATACTTGCATTCATTGCAAAAAAAAAAGAAGATAAAATCAGTGAATGAATATTGGTTTTATGGGTTTTATTGAAGTATGTCTAATACTTTGAGATAAATCTTTGATTCTTACAAATTTGTAAGGTTTACAGCATTGATAGTTTGTGTATTTAACTTTATGCTAAATAAGGAATGAAATAAGTTGGAATTTCACTTTATTGTCTTGCATATGTCTACAAAAGGTTGCTGGCCTATAGTTTTTAATAAACCTTGACTGCATTTTCTGTGAGTGAATAATGGAACATTTCATAGACTTCTGTCCAAATGAAAACATGCAAATCACAGGGGAAAGAGTGGAGACACTTGTGCAATATGCATTATTAACTGAGTTTGAAATTGATTTAGCTGATGCACCAAATCAAGTTTCTGTATATTCGCCTGGTTTGGTGACTCACTCTCAGCCATTACAATCCAGTGACCAAATCTTGCATATCTAGCAGAAACAAATAAGAAAATGCATGAAGATATTTGTTCTTCCCTTACTCTATTAGTAACGAGTCAGTCAGGTTATAGGCACACCTTTCAGGTATATTGTACAACTAATTTCAATAAATATTTTGCTTATCAGTGTACAACAGTAATATTGAATAATACATGAGTGATGTAGAATATTTTGAAGTAGTGTGTATTAATAAAAACAGAGCAGTGTGTAAAATATGAAGAAAAAAATTTTCACATATTAAGTTACACAATCTAACAAATTAAATAAGCATGTTACATTTATGCCCCAAGTGAAGTTTACAGAACCTCTATTGAAAGAGCAATGTATGAATTTCCCATTGCACAGAAAACTACTAATTTGGAGAACAGGATGTCATATTCACAGCTTGTCATAGAGTGAGTATTGAGTACGAGTGCTTAAAAATCAGTATCCGTAAAGAGTATCGAGAAATATAGTATTGTCCCTAGTAGAATTGATAGGATAATAAAACAATTCACGAAAGTACTTCAGTCATTGAAAGTAATCATTTGAATTGAATAACAATATCAGAAGTTTTAGTTAATTGATGGAAATTAATCATTTCTCCACACTAGCCGGATATAGGCTAAGATATTTGATGGATAGAGTCAACATGAAAAATTCAATGCCATGGCCGGGATTTGAACCACGGATCTATCCCGGCCATGGCATTGAATTTTTCATGTTGACTCTATCCATCAAATATCAGAAGTGTTATATTGCTGATGTATTAATTCCATTAGGTGTTAACAGTTACTGTTATTATTAATTTATAGATGAGTCGTATTTATTACACATCTGCTTCACTTTCGTACCTATTTTGAGGACATGTTTCGCAAATCATCGTTTGCATCTTCGGCTCCTATGCGACTAAAGCTTGATCCAGTGGTGTGGGTAATTCTGGAGTTGCTGCTGCCATCTGTTGGTTTAGTGATGAACTTAAATGTGGGATTCTCTTCTGGCGGGATTTCAAAGTTCATTAGTTGGTTTTTATGTTTTTCTATGTATATTCTCTCCCATATGACGAGTTCACTATGTTTTTGTACATATTTTAGTAATTCTGTGCTATCTTCAATTTCATGATTTTCAGACCAGAAATGAGCTGCTATTGCGGACTTATCAATATTTTTGTATCTTAAGTGCCTAAGTGTTCTTTCTTTCTAGTGCCTGTGTTTCTTTTTGTCCTCCCTATGTAAATTTTTTCACAGTCTTTACACTTAATCTTGTAAATGCCTGACTTTTCCTCTGGTTTTATCTTATCAGTATTATTACTGTGAAGTAGGTTTTTAATGTTGTAATTTTTTTTTTTTTTGGTGCCAATGTTATATTGTATTTCTTGAATATTTTTTGGAACTTTTTTGTGTCCCAGGGGGGGTAAGTAAATTTAGCAAATCTAATTTCTTGTTTTATTGGTGTGAGAGCTGTGATCTGTTTTAATCTCTTTTGAAGTTTGAATGATTTTAGTTTTTTATCTACAAGGTTTTTTCCATATTCATTTTTAATTGCAATTGGAAAAAACCTTGTAGATAAAAAAACTAAAATCATTCAAACTTCAAAAGAGATTAAAACAGATCACAGCTCTCACACCAATAAAACAAGAAATTAGATTTGCTATATTTCCTTTCATGGAAGTGTTGAAAACAGTGTTGTATAAATTAAGTTAATTGGGAGTCGATTAATAACACAAAACAACACTCACTTTTAAATTTTCCCGGAACCGGTTTCTGAGGCCTTCCCTCTATCTTCAGCCGGACATCGACTAGTTCTCATTGGTGTAGCTGGCAATATTTTGTCTTCGGTCTCCTCTGGTGGCGGTTCGAGGAACTTGCTGAACAAATCTTTCTGGGGGATGTCGAAATTGAATACTTTGTTCCTATTTTTTGAAATAAAGATTTGTTCCCATGTGGACAGTTCTTCTTTTCCTGTTATATGTTTTAGTAATTTTGGTTCTGGATTTATGTTGTGGTTTTTTTCCCAGAAATGCGTGGCAACTGCTGATTTTTCTAATTGTTTGTATTTTATGTTCCTAAAGTGTTCCTTTGCTCTTGTTTCTAAATTTCTTTTGGTTTTTCCAATATAAATTTGACTACAGTCACAGCATTCAATTTGATATATACCAGACTTCTTGTTAGATGGAATGGCATCTTTGATGTTTGAGCAAATTAGGTTTTTTAAGGAGTAATGGTTCACTGGAGCTAGTTGAATGTTTTGTTTTTTGAAGACTTTTTTGAATTTATCAAAGGCCCATGGATGGTAAGTGAATTTTTTGAAGATCATTTTAGTTTCTGTAGCTGAGAGGGTTGTGGTTTCCTTTAGTAGTTTCTTCTTTTTTGCTAAGTTCACTTTTTTGTCTACTAGTGATTTGGGAAAGTCATTTTTCTGTGCTATTTCAATAATTTTGTTGTATTCTATTTTGTATTCTTCTGCTGTGAGAGGGATGTTGATCAGTCTGTGTGCTAAACTATTAAAGATTGCCTGTTTGTGGGATCTTGGATTGTAGCCATTAGCTTTTATGTAGTTGTCTGTCTGTGTTGGTTTTCTGTAAATGCCAAAGTTTATTCTATTTTCATTTCTGATTATTTTTAGATCTAAAAATGGTAAATACTCGTCTTTTTCAACTTCTACAGTGAACTTGATGCTTTTTTCTTGAATATTTAAAAGTTTTAGTGCATCACTGATGTGTTTTTTTGGCACTATGGCAAATATGTCATCTACATATCTTTGCCAGAGTTTGAACATCCATGGGAAACCTTTAGTGATCCTTATTTCTAGTGCACTCATGTACAGATCGGCCAGGAAGGGTGATAAGGGGTTGCCCATTGCTAAACCAGAAGTTTGATGGAAATATTTTGTTTGAAACTGGAAGAAATTCTGTTCTATGCATAAATTGGTAAGTTCGATGTAATCTGAAATTTCAAGTGATGACATTCCAAGTGATTTGAGCCATTTTTCTATCAATGTTGGGAGTTGTTTAACTGGTATGCTGGGAAACAGTGATTTAACGTCAAATGAGACTAGTGTGTCTTCTTCATTTAGTTCAGTATCCTTAATGTGTTCTATAAGTTCATAGGTGTTTTTGATGCTTAGGCTATCGAATTTTGGAAATGAGTTGAATTTGTTTGTTAGCCATTTTGCAAGTTTGTATGTTGGTGAATTTATACTGCTAACTATAGGTCTCATTGTTATGGATGGTTTGTGTATTTTGGGTAAGCCATAAAGTCTAGGTAAGGTTGGGTTATCTGGTTTAACTGCATATTTGTTTGATATTATACTTGATTTTGCTATTGTTTTTTCAAATGATTTTATGCAAGCTGTTAATGGATTTTTGTTAATGGTTTCATATTCACTGTTAGTTAGCATTTCTTCCATTTTTTCAAGGTAATCAGATTTATCCATTATGACTATTTTGTTACCTTTGTCTGCCTTGGTGTATATGACGTTTTTTTGTTTCAATGAACGGATAATATTTTGTTTGCTCTTCTGAACGGATCTGGTTTTTATTTCTTCCAAAATATTTTCACATTGGCTTTTAAGTGGGTTTTGTTTTGATACTGGTAGACACTGTGCCGAAATGTTTATATCTGCAATGTAGTCCTCAATTTCGTTTGAAAAACTTACGCAAGTTTTTAATCCTTTGTTTAGAAGACCTAATTCTTTTGTGGAGAAATTTTGATTTGATAGATTTACAACGTTTTCAAAGTTTTGCGTGTTTGTTTTTTCGTTTACGCTACTTGTTGCTGTTTTGCATTTAGCGTGTGGACTAATTGCTGCAGGACTCAAGTTTCTATTTCCGATGTGTCTCTTATTCTTAAACATCGGAAATAGAAACTTGAGTCCTGCAGCAATTAGTCCACACGCTAAATGCAAAACAGCAACAAGTAGCGTAAACGAAAAAACAAACACGCAAAACTTTGAAAACGTTGTAAATCTATCAAATCAAAATTTCTCCACAAAAGAATTAGGTCTTCTAAACAAAGGATTAAAAACTTGCGTAAGTTTTTCAAACGAAATTGAGGACTACATTGCAGATATAAACATTTCGGCACAGTGTCTACCAGTATCAAAACAAAACCCACTTAAAAGCCAATGTGAAAATATTTTGGAAGAAATAAAAACCAGATCCGTTCAGAAGAGCAAACAAAATATTATCCGTTCATTGAAACAAAAAAACGTCATATACACCAAGGCAGACAAAGGTAACAAAATAGTCATAATGGATAAATCTGATTACCTTGAAAAAATGGAAGAAATGCTAACTAACAGTGAATATGAAACCATTAACAAAAATCCATTAACAGCTTGCATAAAATCATTTGAAAAAACAATAGCAAAATCAAGTATAATATCAAACAAATATGCAGTTAAACCAGATAACCCAACCTTACCTAGACTTTATGGCTTACCCAAAATACACAAACCATCCATAACAATGAGACCTATAGTTAGCAGTATAAATTCACCAACATACAAACTTGCAAAATGGCTAACAAACAAATTCAACTCATTTCCAAAATTCGATAGCCTAAGCATCAAAAACACCTATGAACTTATAGAACACATTAAGGATACTGAACTAAATGAAGAAGACACACTAGTCTCATTTGACGTTAAATCACTGTTTCCCAGCATACCAGTTAAACAACTCCCAACATTGATAGAAAAATGGCTCAAATCACTTGGAATGTCATCACTTGAAATTTCAGATTACATCGAACTTACCAATTTATGCATAGAACAGAATTTCTTCCAGTTTCAAACAAAATATTTCCATCAAACTTCTGGTTTAGCAATGGGCAACCCCTTATCACCCTTCCTGGCCGATCTGTACATGAGTGCACTAGAAATAAGGATCACTAAAGGTTTCCCATGGATGTTCAAACTCTGGCAAAGATATGTAGATGACATATTTGCCATAGTGCCAAAAAAACACATCAGTGATGCACTAAAACTTTTAAATATTCAAGAAAAAAGCATCAAGTTCACTGTAGAAGTTGAAAAAGACGAGTATTTACCATTTTTAGATCTAAAAATAATCAGAAATGAAAATAGAATAAACTTTGGCATTTACAGAAAACCAACACAGACAGACAACTACATAAAAGCTAATGGCTACAATCCAAGATCCCACAAACAGGCAATCTTTAATAGTTTAGCACACAGACTGATCAACATCCCTCTCACAGCAGAAGAATACAAAATAGAATACAACAAAATTATTGAAATAGCACAGAAAAATGACTTTCCCAAATCACTAGTAGACAAAAAAGTGAACTTAGCAAAAAAGAAGAAGCTACTAAAGGAAACCACAACCCTCTCAGCTACAGAAACTAAAATGATCTTCAAAAAATTCACTTACCATCCATGGGCCTTTGATAAATTCAAAAAAGTCTTCAAAAAACAAAACATTCAACTAGCTCCAGTGAACCATTACTCCTTAAAAAACCTAATTTGCTCAAACATCAAAGATGCCATTCCATCTAACAAGAAGTCTGGTATATATCAAATTGAATGCTGTGACTGTAGTCAAATTTATATTGGAAAAACCAAAAGAAATTTAGAAACAAGAGCAAAGGAACACTTTAGGAACATAAAATACAAACAATTAGAAAAATCAGCAGTTGCCACGCATTTCTGGGAAAAAAACCACAACATAAATCCAGAACCAAAATTACTAAAACATATAACAGGAAAAGAAGAACTGTCCACATGGGAACAAATCTTTATTTCAAAAAATAGGAACAAAGTATTCAATTTCGACATCCCCCAGAAAGATTTGTTCAGCAAGTTCCTCGAACCGCCACCAGAGGAGACCGAAGACAAAATATTGCCAGCTACACCAATGAGAACTAGTCGATGTCCGGCTGAAGATAGAGGGAAGGCCTCAGAAACCGGTTCCGGGAAAATTTAAAAGTGAGTGTTGTTTTGTGTTATTAATCGACTCCCAATTAACTTAATTTGCTATATTTACTTACCACCCCTGGGACACAAAAAAGTTCCAAAAAATATTCAAGAAATACAATATAACATTGGCACCAAAAACCAATTATAACATTAAAAACCTACTTAACAGTAATAATACTGATAAGATAAAACCAGAGGAAAAGTCAGGCATTTACAAGATTAAGTGTAAAGACTGTGAAAAAATTTACATAGGGAGGACAAAAAGAAACACAGGCACTAGAAAGAAAGAACACTTTAGGCACTTAAGATACAAAAATATTGATAAGTCCGCAATAGCAGCTCATTTCTGGTCTGAAAATCATGAAATTGAAGATAGCATCGAATTACTAAAATACGTACAAAAACATAGTGAACTCGTCATATGGGAGAGAATATACATAGAAAAACAAAAACCAACTAATGAACTTTGAAATCCCGCCAGAAGAGAATCCCACATTTAAGTTCATCACTAAATCAACAGATGGCAGCAGCAACTCCAGAATTACCCACACCACTGGATCAAGCTTTAGTCGCATAGGAGCCGAAGATGCAAAAGATGATTTGCGAAACATGTCCTCAAAATAGGGACGAAATTGAAGCAGATGTGTAATAAATACGACTCATCTATAAATTAATAATTATTTCGCTTCACTGTGGTGTTCCAATACAGTTAAATCTCGAGTTACTGTTATGTTAGATTTTTGTGGCTTGGGTTAAAGCCAGGACCATAAGCAACATTGTAATTTGTTTTGTACTATCATCATTGTTGTCGTTAAATTGTTGCTGCTACTGGACTATTTTAATAGAGCATAAGAAAACAAAACCACTTTCGAAATGCATAATGCTTGCTGCTTTCCCATGCTCAATTGAAATGAATCCTACAGCTGTAGTGTTTGAAAAGCTGTTCTCATTTCTCAGAGCATAATAATTGTGAACTGATTATGTACATGTTCTAATTAAATTCATCTTTTCTGTTTAGCTGCAAGATTAGGGGACATCAGGAATGATCATGATGCAAATTGTACTTACGAAGGGGAAAACAATGTACTGCTTCAACAAACAAGCAACTGGTTACTGCAAACTTGGGCTAGCAAAGCAAGAGTTGAAACACCCTTAGGATCTGCCAACTTTCTAAATGATGCAGATGTTATTCTGAGGGAAAGATTCAGTGCCAGAAATGTTAATGAAGCCATTGAACCTCAGAGTAAGTATAAGTGGCCAACTGTGGGGTATTACAATTAGTTGATTCTTCTGGTCCATTCGTGGTACATTGAAATAAAATTATATTCTCCAAATAAATAAATATTCTAAAATTCTTAAATACCTATTAATCTAAAATTGTGGTTTGCTAAAAGTAAGTTTAAAAGAAATTACAAATAATGGCTAGAGGGCAATGAAATTAAAATAGTAAAGAAACCTGAATGCTTGGCAGCAAAGCTAAATGATGTGGTGTGAACATGAGGAAAATGGTACTAAGCAAGAGGGAAACAAACTATTACCAGCATGAGGTACTATTTGAGGAAAATACAGAGCTAGAATGTAGCCTGGCTAGAAAGATTTTAGTAAGCTACATTGAGTCAAAAATTATAGAATCAGAAACAGATTTATTCACTATAACAATCACAGATTTAAGGTTTAAAAAAAACAACATACTATACACCTATAAACTATTCCACAAACATACTCATTGATTGTTTGATGAGCATCATTACACAATTTTATATATGGTTTGGTAGTTATGGGTGCAAAGTAAGGTCAGTATTGTCACCCGGGCGTTGGAACACCCTGTGGAAGCAGCTGAGAGCGGAAGATAGGGGAGGTCCGTGTTAGCCACGCCTCCCCCTCGTCCGTCTTATAGTGGTGACAGGGATGGCTGGGGGAAAAACATGATTGTGCGGTCTGTTTCTCTTCTACCTGTGTTCTGGAAATTACGGGATCTTTCATCCACTGGAACCTTCCTGTGGAAGCCAGAAGGCGGAGATATTCCTATAAAAAGGGGCTGCCGGAGCGAAGTGAAGTTAGTCAGTTAGTCAGTGAGTGAGGAGACAGACACAGTTCTTGGTGTAAGTGTTAGTCAGTGACGTGTTAATGAACGAGAAGATTGTGCAACGGAAGACTGTACGTAACTGTGTATGAGCATCGGAGTTGACATAATCGCGAGTACAAGTGAAGTTGTAACGGACGAACCGGTGAATTGTAATTGTGTGCATTACGTAATTTTATGTAATTGGCAAGTGTTAAACTGTAAGTCAGTGGAAATAAAGAACATTTTTGAGTGGTGAAATTGGACTTTTCATTTCACGAACCCACAAAGTCACACTGGTGTCAGGAAGCGGGAAGATAACATCACCGAACATTACAACCATGGACGCGGCATTGGAGAAAATTTTGGAGAAGATTATGGAAATGAAGGCGGAACTGACAGAAATGAAGGCGGAACTGACAGAAATGAAGATGGCAAATGAAAACCTCGCTGCAAAAACAGAAGCGGCAAACGACAACATCACCGCCGAGTTGAAACAAATGAAGACGGCCAACGACAACATCACCCGGAAGATGGAAGAAATGAAGGCCGAATTAACAGCGAAGATGGAAACGGCAAGCAACAACTTGGCCACGACAATGACCGCAAAGATGGCCGAACTGACAACGGAGATGAGGGAGGCGAACGAGGTCCTCGCCGCCAAGTTTGAGGAACGGTTGGCCGGCGTGAGGGATGACGTCACGAATCTGGGCAAGCGGATGGGTCAGGTAGACGACAGCCTTAATGATTTAGAGGAAAAGGCCGACAACATCGCAAAACCCCTCACCCGCCTGACAGAGGAACACCGACCTTATGTGTGGACGGAGGACGCCGAAGATGCTTTCCAGCACCTGAAGGAAACCCTGTGCAGTGCTCCAATTTTGGGTCTCCCACAACCAGGTGGCGCCTTCATGGTGGACACCGACGCTAGCGACCATTGCATTGGAGGTGTCCTATCGCAGATCCAGGACGGCCATGAGCGGGTGATAGCCTATTACAGCAAGACGCTATCCAAGGCAGAGAAGAACTACTGCGTCACCCGACGGGAGTTACTGGCGGTAGTAAAGACATTGGAGCACTTCCACAAGTACCTGTACGGTCAGCCATTCCACCTGAGGACTGACCATTCCGCCCTAACCTGGCTATTGACCTTTAAGAACCTGGAAGGCCAGACAGCACGTTGGGTCCAGAGGCTGCAGGAGTACGACTTCACCTCGGAACATCGTAGAGGGAAGAGCCACGGTAACGCAGACGCCATGTCCCGAAGACCCTGTCCAGTAGAGTGCGGCCAGTGCACAAGAGTGGAAGAGAAGGAGCGTGCCGCAGCAGTCCGAGTAGTTGTGGCAGTGTCTGCTGAAGGCTGGGATAGCGCAGGCCTGAGGAGGGAGCAGCTGGCGGACGCAGACTTGGGGCCACTCTTGAGGGAAGTGGAGGCAGGGACAAGACCAACCTGGGAGGACATCGCACCGAGGAGCGCCACCTACAACTCGTACTGGGCCCAATGGGACTCGTTGAAGACCAGAGAGGGTGTGCTGTTCCGGGTATGGGAGTCACCCGATGGGAAGGCGCAGAGAGAACAGTTGGTACTCCCCCGGAGTAAGGTCCCGGAAGTCTTGGAGGAAGTGCACGCCGGTACTTCAGGAGGACACCTGGGAGCAAACCGAACGATTGACAAACTACGGCAGCGCTACTTCTGGCTCAGACTCCGGGCAGATGCTGGTGGCACACCTGGACCGCCTGGCACGCTACGATGGTGCTGTTCGGGGCGAACAGCTTTGAGGAGGGAGCAGTGTCACCCGGGCGTTGGAACACCCTGTGGAAGCAGCTGAGAGCGGAAGACAGGGGAGGTCCGTGTTAGCCACGCCTCCCCCTCGCCCGTCTTATAGTGGTGACAGGGATGGCTGGGGGAAAAACATGATTGTGCGGTCTGTTTCTCTTCTACCTGTGTTCTCTAAATTACGGGATCTTTCATCCACTGGAACCTTCCTGTGGAAGCCAGAAGGCGGAGATATTCCTATAAAAAGGGGCTGCCGGAGCGAAGTGAAGTTAGTTAGTCAGTGAGTGAGGAGACAGACACAGTTCTTGGTGTAAGTGTTAGTCAGTGAGGTGTTAATGAACGAGAAGATTGTGCAACGGAAGACTGTACGTAACTGTGAATGAGCATCGGAGTTGACGTAATCGCGAGTACAAGTGAAGTTGTAACGGACGAACCGGTGAATTGTAATATTGTGCATTACGTAATTTTATGTAATTGGCAAGTGTTAAACTGTAAGTCGGTGGAAATAAAGAACATTTTTGAGTGGTGAAATTGGACTTTTCATTTCACGAACCCACAAAGTCACAGTATATTGATCATAGCATTTTATAAAATTGTTTTGAAGCTACCTTGTGTAGCTCCTAATGGTTTAGTCCTATCTGAATTGGGAAAAGTTGATATGAAAATCATTACATATATTGAAATATTGGTGTAAGATTGAATCAACGGAAGAGGGAAGCATAGTCAAAGACTGTTTACTTAAGACCAAGCTAAATAGGAAGGAAATTGGTTAATCAAGTTACTTTTAGAAACTTTGTATATGTGAGAAATAAACTACAAATAACTCCATTAATGATGCAAATGATGTAATTGCAAAACTAGTCCCATTATTACATATAATATCAAAGATAAGTGAGGTTTAATCACTAGCTGTTAATATAGTTTGAGTGAATGCAAGTTAGACACACAAATATTATGAGTCAAATTTATGTATACGAAGTTGGTTCTCATGAAGAAAATATTCCAAGAAGTTTGAATGGGTGAGATAAGAATCAGGTAATTAATAGACAATAATTAGAAATAAAGTGGAATTAGGGATTGACTACAGTGATACTGCATTGAGGCAACTGGCAAACATTAGGGTGGACCATGTGATCAAAATAACAAAACTCAATTTTCTGCTGTTAGGGATAAGGTATAAAGTGCATTATTGCAGTATGTTACATTATCATGTTAATCCTGTTCTATGATTATTATAACAGCTTGAATGAAGGTAAGGCAAGAAGCTTAATAAACCATGGAACTATTTCTGCCACTTGATTCTTTGACATGTACTTTATTCTTAAATAAATAGGTTATAACATATGACAGCTAAGTATTTTACAGGAAGGGAGAAGATTGTGCCATAACCCATATAATTGCACTATTATTATTGTTGTTGTTGTTGATGCTGTTGTTGTTGTAGTAGTATAGCCACATTTTTTCATTCTCCTATAAAACTCCAAATTTATTGCATAATATTTTTGGGAGAACATAATTATACACTATCTGAATGTTAATTATCTAGTACACATTTTAGCTTTCCAGTAAGAAAATATTAGCTCCAAATCAGCATCTTTTTTCCTTTATAGGATTACATAATTAAATTTTATGTAGGTTATATTACTCAAATTACAAGGAACTATTGGTTTCAATTCCTTTCTTGGAAGTGTTGAAAACAGTGTTGTTATGATAAATTAACTTTAAAGAGAGTCGATTAAAGACACTAGACAACACTTACTTTTAAATTTTTCCGGAACATGTTTCAGAGGCTTTGCCTCTATCATCGGCCGGCTCTCGACTGGTTCTCGTTGGTGTAGCTGATGATATTTTGTCACAGGTCTCCTCTGGTGGCGGTTCAAGGAACTTGCTGAACAAATCTTTCTGGGAGATGTCGAAATTGAATACTTTGTTCCTATTTTTTGAAATGAAGATTTGTTCCCATGTGGATAGTTCTTGTTTTCCTGAGGTATGTTTCAGTAGTTTTGGTTCTGGATTTATGTTGTGGTTTTTTTCCCAAAAATGTGTGACAAATGCTGATTTTTCTAATTGTTTATATTTTATGTTTCTAAAGTGTTCCTTTGCTCTTGTTTTTAAATTTCTTTTTGTTTTTCCAATATAAATTTGACTACAGTCATTGCATTCAATTTGATATATACCAGATTTTTTGTTAGATGGAATGGCATCTTTGATGTTTGAGCAAATTAGGTTTTTTAAGGAGAAATGGTTGACTGGTGCTAGTTGAATATTTTGTTTTTTGAAGACTTTTTTGAATTTATCATAGGCCCATGGATGGTAAGTGAATTTTTTGAAAATCATATTAGTTTCTGTAGCTGAGAGAGTTGTGGTTTCCTTTAGTAGCTTCTTCTTTTTTGCTAAGCTCACTTTTTTGTCCACTAATGATTTGGGAAAGTTATTTTTTTGTGCTATTTCAATTATTTTGTTGTATTCTGTTTTGTATTCTTCTGCTGTGAGAGGGATGTTTACCAGTCTGTGTGCTAAACTATTGAAGATTGCCTGTTTGTGGGATCTTGGGTTGTAGCCATTAGCTTTTATGTAGTTGTCTGTCTGTGTTGGTTTTCTGTAAATGCCAAAGTTTAGTCTGTTTTTATTCCTCATTATTTTTAGATCCAAAAAATGGTAAATGCTCATCTTTTTCTATTTCTACAGTGAATTTGATGCTTTTTTCTTGGATATTTAAAAGTTTTAGTGCATCACTGATGTGTTTTTTTGGTACTATTGCAAAGATGTCATCTACATATCGTTGCCAGAGTTTGAACATCCAAGGGAAACCTTTGTTGATCCTTATTTCTAATGCACTCATGTACAGATCGGCCAGGAAGGGTGATAGGGGGTTGCCCATTGCTAACCCTGAAGTTTGGTGATAATATTTTGTTTGAAACTGGAAGAAATTTTGTTCTATGCATAATTTGAGACTACATTGAACTAACCAAATTATGCATAGAACAAAATTTCTTCCAGTTTCAAACAAAATATTATCACCAAACTTCAGGGTTAGCAATGGGCAACCCCCTATCACCCTTCCTGGCCGATCTGTACATGAGTGCATTAGAAATAAGGATCAACAAAGGTTTCCCTTGGATGTTCAAACTCTGGCAAAGATATGTAGATGACATCTTTGCAATAGTACCAAAAAAACACATCAGTGATGCACTAAAACTTTTAAATATCCAAGAAAAAAGCATCAAATTCACTGTAGAAATAGAAAAAGATGAGCATTTACCATTTTTTGGATCTAAAAATAATGAGGAATAAAAACAGACTAAACTTTGGCATTTACAGAAAACCAACACAGACAGACAACTACATAAAAGCTAATGGCTACAACCCAAGATCCCACAAACAGGCAATCTTCAATAGTTTAGCACACAGACTGGTAAACATCCCTCTCACAGCAGAAGAATACAAAACAGAATACAACAAAATAATTGAAATAGCACAAAAAAATAACTTTCCCAAATCATTAGTGTACAAAAAAGTGAGCTTAGCAAAAAAGAAGAAGCTACTAAAGGAAACCACAACTCTCTCAGCTACAGAAACTAATATGATTTTCAAAAAATTCACTTACCATCCATGGGCCTATGATAAATTCAAAAAAGTCTTCAAAAAACAAAATATTCAACTAGCACCAGTCAACCATTTCTCCTTAAAAAACCTAATTTGCTCAAACATCAAAGATGCCATTCCATCTAACAAAAAATCTGGTATATATCAAATTGAATGCAATGACTGTAGTCAAATTTATATTGGAAAAACAAAAAGAAATTTAGAAACAAGAGCAAAGGAACACTTTAGAAACATAAAATATAAACAATTAGAAAAATCAGCAGTTGCCACACATTTTTGGGAAAAAAACCACAACATAAATCCAGAACCAAAACTACTGAAACATACCTCAGGAAAACAAGAACTATCCACATGGGAACAAATCTTCATTTCAAAAAATAGGAACAAAGTATTCAATTTCGACATCCCCCAGAAAGATTTGTTCAGCAAGTTCCTCGAACCGCCACCAGAGGAGACCTGTGACAAAATATCATCAGCTACACCAACGAGAACCAGTCGACGACCGGCCGATGATAGAGGCAAAGCCTCTGAAACATGTTCCGGAAAAATTTAAAAGTAAGTGTTGTCTAGTGTCTTTAATCGACTCTCTTTAAAGTTAAATAACTATTGGTTTGTTTCATAAATTCGTTCGATTCTTGTTACATGTTTACGACAAAGAACGCCTGCACTGTATGCCCGTATCACAACTAGGCAACGAAGTTGCCTATACCTTGTTTCACGTAAGCTTGCCCAGTATCTCTTAACGGTCACGTGACCTAATCACTTCTCATTGGTTGCTGTTGTGGTAATGACTGTCGTGCGATAAAAATTAGTTCGTTATTTAACATGGTGATATATCATTATATGTTGGAAGAGAATTGTCAAATTTATATTTTTGTAATTGTTTTAATTAAATATATTACGCAACAGAGTTGATTTATCTGAAATGCATGTTAATTCTTAAACGAATTAAAGGTTCCTTTGCTCTCAAGCACATGGCACGATAGCACGTGATTTAGCGGTAGTGGTGACATTTGTTTATATGACTTTTATCACTGACCTTGTTTTGAACTGGATTAGTCATGCATTGCCATTCGAGAGTGCGGGAGCTAAATTATTTTATTGATCGTTTAATGCGCATGTACTTATTATATGTATAATGGCAGAGTCTACCGCCAGTTTTTCGCTGAAGTATCGCAAGCATAATTATTTACAAACAGGCGAAAAAAGAATTGTGTTGCATGTGTTTAATGCACTCACAGAAAAGAACCCGTCTTTGTCAGTGAGAGAAGTCAAACAGCTGTGCTCTGAAGTTACAGGTGTGAGTGTTAGATCTGTAGGAACATCGCGACATGAAATTGAGGAAACAGGAAAACTTACCACTCCAGGCAAAAGCAGGAATAAACAAAAGTGCATGCTCGGAAAAAATACGTGAAAAGTGTTGTGCGTCGTCATGTGTGTAGTTTTTCTTTAGAAACGAACTCCCTAACATAAGTAACATTTCCTCTGCTGTAAATGAGGATGCAGATTTACCAAATTTCAGCAGATTGCTTATACAGCTGGGATTTGTGAATGAAAAAAGAGGCAAGAAAAATGTGCTAAAAGACAGAGGCGATATTGCTGTGTGGCGAAGACGCTATTTAAGGACAACCACACTGCACCGAGATACAAATTGCTAAATATACACGAAGAACACGAAAAGTAAAGTATGGTGTGACAGGACTTTTAAGACTGAAAGACAAGCATTTTTGAAAGGTATGTGTGCTGGTTTAAAAAATCCCAGTGGGAAAGGCCAAAGGCATTTCATTATAAACTCTTTCAGTTTCATTGCTCAGTCATTCTGTTTCAATTTGCTCAGTTCATTATAAACTTGTATTTTTGCATGCCTTCATATCCTTATTTGTATGATTTTTGTTGATTTTATTTATCTTCCCGGCAATTATTACGACATTTACTGCGGGTTTAAATGTGAGGGGAAGGCACCGCCTATGGCCTATGACGCGAAAGCATTAGCCAATTAGGGCAAGGGGGAGGGTTGTTGAACGCGGAGTGATACATTTCAGCTGGGCAAGGTTATATGAAACAGAGATTAATTATCTAGGGGTAATCTGTATACCTACGCAAGGTCATCGAAAGTAAACAAGGCAATGAACTTTTCAAAACAAACTTTATTTTGTGCAGTATGCACCATTACTATCAATAACATATCTCCATTTCTCAGGAAGCTTATCAATTCCATTTTTCCAAAATCTTGCAGTTTTCTGGTTGACGAACTCTTCTACGGCGAGTCTGCAATCCTCCAAGGAAGTAAGGCGTTTGCCATTAAGGAAGTTTTGCAGGGATCGGAATAAATTATAGTCGGATGGGGCAATGTCTGGAGAATAAGGAGGGTGAGGTAACACATCCCAGTCGAAATCCCGTAGTTTCTGACGAGTTACCATAGAAGTTTGTGGTTTGGCATTGTCTTAATGAAAGGCGACTCCACCATTAGATGATAATTCTGGCCTTTTCTCTCCTAGGGCAACCTTCAGACGATCCAACTGAGAACAGTATTTCTCTAAATTGATGGTCTCCCCAGGAGGAAGAAATTCGTAATAAATAATTCCTTTCCAGTGCCACCAAATGCACAGCATAATCTTCTCAGGATGAAGCCCTGGTTTAGGAATTGAGAGAGGTGGTTCCCCTTTCTTATGCCATGACTTTCTGTTTCGGATGTTGTTGTACACAATCCACTTTTCGTCTCCTGTAACCAGCTGTTTCAGAAAAGGGGCAGTTTCATTGCGTCTTATCAATGCGTCACAGATGGAAACGCGCTGAACTAAATTTTGTTCACTCAGTTCATGCAGAACCCATACATCCCGAAGATTTACGTAACCAAGTTTCTTTAGATGCCTGGCTACAGTTGCATGAGATAAGTTTAGCTCCTGACCTACCTCCCGAGTTGTTATTCTGGGGTTGTTCGTAATCATGCCCTTTATCCTTTCCTCATCCGTAACCACAATTCGTCCAGAACGAGGTTCGTCTTTCACAGAGAAGTTCCCAGCTCGAAATCGAGTAAACCATTTTTGACATGCCCGATTCGTCACTGCATCTTCTCTGTAAAGCGCACAACTTTTCCGTTGAGTTTGTTAGGCGGTTTTACCTTTACGGTAATAAAACAGCATTAAATGTTGAAAAATGTTCCTTCTTGCCTTCCATATTAACATTCACAAGTTAAACTCCACACTGTTTCATCCAAAAACTCGTACTGAAATTTGGTTACCAATTCTTACATAAGTTTACCTATTTACCTTGGGCCATGAGGTCGCTGTGGTTTGTGTTCATAGCATTCTTTTCAACTATTGTATTTGTAAACAAACCCCATATTTTTAGGAATCTTCTTTGACGTAAAAGTAATGGGGGCAAGCAGTGTTCTCAGGAGTTCTTAGTCGTAAACACGTAACAAGAATCGAACGAATTTATGAGACAACCCGATATATGTCTGGCTAACATATCATATAATCTCGTAGTTTCCCTTTTTTTTTTAAGCAAAAGCATAATTTTAATCAAGGCATCGTGGGTTATCAGCCATGTTAGGTTTATAAAAGTTGAGCTTTCGGCCATTGTATACCCATGGCCGAAAGCTCAACATTCATGAACCTGAGATGGCTGATTACCTGCGAAGCCTTGAATAATAATGCTCGGCATGAAAGGTTCCAGTGTAATTTATTTAATCTATTTTGTTTTGGATGAGTACTTCCTCCTTGACACTTTCATTCATTTGTTTAAATGTATGTTTAAGGCATTCTGAGGGTCTATAAATGGCTGGTGTGCTGGTTACTGAAGTCAACTGCTGAAAAAGTACAGTATCAACGTAAGCTTGGTAAAGATGCCTTTACTGCCAAGAATGATTCCCAAGTGTTCTTTGCCAAAACGCTCTCTTTGGTATTTATCGAGGTAAATGTTGTTTTGAACTTTAAATTATTTATGTATATTAATTTTATCTTATTTTTATCCTGACTTAAAGGAATACAAACTGTAGAATGCTGCAATAAGTGTCCCAAATGTCTAGTTTAATAGCATTTTACTGTTCTATTTAATATATTTTCAGAACTTCTACCTTAAAGATTCCTTAGAAAGCTGAAAGATTTTCTTGTGTTATCAGTGCTTTACTGTTTCATATTTGAGAAATCATACTTAGAAGTAATTGAATTAATAATATAACTTGTTGTAAAATCCATTGGTTTATGTGGTTAATTTTAATTCTAAAAATAATAGAGATACCAAGCATCTCGAGCAACAATGTCAAATGCTTAGTCATCTATAGAACAGCAAGTAATTAGCTACAATGCCATTACCATGCATGTATAACTTATTTTTTTATTTTAGCATTTTATTCTGGAAAGATTCTGGTTGAAGGCTTCAGCTGAGGAGCTAGAGCCACAAATAAGAAATGTCCTGATGAAACTATGTTCTCTATATGGAGCATGGAGTTTGGAAAAGCATCTTGTAACCCTTTATCAAGGTAAGTACGTAGTTAAAGTTGGAAATATTGTAATTATACTTGGCTTACATATACAAAAATTGTTTAATAATATGTATATGCATAAGAATTAACGGATATGGATTAATTACTTTTAATCTTAATAAGACCTGAAGCTTTCCTGGCGACGAATACGCTCACGTTGTTCTCGGGCAGCCAGCCAGGTGATAAGATGATTAGATATCAATTTTCAGGAGACGATCATCTTGGCAAAATGCAACAGTTACTGGGAGCAGAGAATTAAGGAGGCTTTGGCGATTTCCTCTGAAAGGAGCACGCTTAACCGTGATGCTGGATTTCAGTTCAGCTCCTCTTGGAAACCGGCCTTAAAAATGGAAATCCGTCAAATTAATACAGCTTGATAATCAAGTTAAGTAGTTATGTTTCTTTGACACAATTTTCTATACACACGCCATCTCCTGACCAGGCATTTAATTTACTGAAAACAGTCTTTTGTTCAGTAATGCGAATGTTGATAGTGTTTTGTCTTTGTTTATAGTTGTGTTATATCCAGTATTTCATTTGTGGTTATAACATTTTATAAATATCCTGATGATGGGAGAGGTGTACACTCCCAAAACGTTGGTATCTAATCATCTTTTCACCTGGCTGGCTGCCCAAGAAGAAAGTGAGCGTACTTTTAATCTTATTCTTGTTTATTTTTGTTGCATTGCATATGTCAACTGCTATAAAGAACCTGCCTGATGATCTCAAGAAATTGTTGACATGGTTGTAAACTGTCAATACAGAAAGTGAAAAAGGATTTCTTATTTCAGGAGGTTATGCAGTGGGTCCTGAACCAACAGAGCTGCTTAGGAATGGAATTCTGCAACTACTTTCAGAATTGAAACCTGATGCAATAGCTCTTGTTGACAGCATAGCACCCCCTGATTTTGTTCTGAATTCAATTCTTGGCCAGTCAGATGGACGTGTATATCATAACATGCAGGCTCAGCTCTATCAAGCACCAGGAGCCTTTGAAAGGCCGAAATGGTGGCAAGATGTTGTTCACTGGCGCAGGCATTCCAAACTTTAAAATGCTGAAATACTATGGTAGTGGTGTAGCTTTACATTTTTGTATGTGATATTTTTATAGCCAGATTGAATAATGCCATGGTCCTTGATCAGGAGATGAGTACAGTGAAAATGTTTTATACAGGGTGTTAGGGGTTTAACTGCAGATATATGTTGGTAGTTCAGGACAACATAATGAATAACATAATCTTCTCAAAAGTTAAAGGCATATGGAGGCAGGCCTTACTGCAGCAAATCCTAAGTTTGCCCCTCCTACCAGTGCTGCCGAATGTTGTATACACATCTCGCATACCTGAACTGAGGACATTATCTTCGTTAATTATGCTTGGATAAATATTTGAAAATGAGATGCCAATCTTATAGGAAAGAATTTTTTTTTTTTCTGATAACGACCTTACAAAAATCCTTCTTTAAGATACTTAAAATGCAAGCGTGCACGTTTTATCTTCACATAGTTATGGTTACCCAACATCCATTCATTCAACACACATAAGGCTAAAAAACAGCACCATTCCTTCCTCAACACTTACCTGAAGCATAACTAAATAGTGTACCTAGTATGAAAATAGAAGTCATGCAGTTTGAAACAGAGTTAATGTTCACTTCGTTTTCAGAGTAGTGGTATGTTATTTTGATGAAGTCAACAGCATTGTTAAGTCTTGTGTGGAATTCAAGCTGAAATATTGTTAATATTACATTAAATAATTATATGCATATCTTTTCTCCAGTGTTTGTGATTGGAGTGCGTTAACATGTCCGTCGAAACTCGAACAAGTGATTTTTCAATCAAAAAACATTAAGTGATTCATTCTCAGGGCAGAAAAATTATATCTAATGTGAACAAGTTTTTATGAAAGCTCTTCAATCCAGAATTTAGGGCAAAGTAGATTTTTCAAAAACCCAACAATTAACTGTGGAAGCTTGTAGTGTAGGTAGTGTACACACAGTGTCACGAATTTGTAGTGAAGCGGTTTCATCCTTAGAAAAAGGGAGCATGCCTGTATTTCAATCTCCGGAAAAGACCCACAAAGTTTGAAAGCGAGTTACTGGATTGGAAACCATGCTTGCTCTTCCACTGCTGTGACGTGTGTGTAAGGAAGATTTTAATGTTTTAAGAATATTTAATGTGTTATTTAATTACTGGAAAAATAAGCAGAACCTTTGCTGGCGTGTAAAACATGCACTTATGTACAGAACCTCTAATGGTATATGCACTATGCTTGGCAACAGTGTTCCACTTGAGCATTGGCCAGCATTCACATGCCTTTAATGTTTGTAAGTGGTATACATAAACTTTTACTTCATTTGCAGGCAGACTAGTAATTTTACTTAAAAATAAATGTGTTTTCAGGTTGTTTAGTAGCTCTAAATATGAGTGGTACACACAAGTCATACATGTTTATTTTGTCCAAGAGCATGGAACAAGTTGTTGGAAGGGGGTAGTCCTCACAATAATAATATCAAATCACTCTCACGGAAGTAACAAATGAAAGAATCAGTTCCATTCTTAAATACTCAAATTTTCATTATTTGTGTCATCCTTGCATTTTAAATACATGCATTATTTGTTTTAAAGTGTAACTAAGTTTGAAAGCTTTGTGCAAGGTTAATGGCCTCAGACTTACTTGAGTCAATCTGCAAGAATGAACACATGGAAACAAATTAGATGGACTATGCTGATAATTGGTATTGACAACATGGGTCAGTTAGGACCATACAGAAAACAACAGGTAGTAAGTTATGTGATGTGTTTGTAGGAAACCTGATAGACAAAGAAAAAAAGCAATTAACGTACTGAAGTTAGTACATATTAATGTACCAATTATCAAAATAACTGTACTTATATCCCTAACGCCCTATGTTTTTGGAGAGAATCTTTATTGTAAATCATGAAGTACCATTTTATCTGATTTTTAAAACAAAATGCCTGATAACTGTCATTTGCAGGGGTAAAATGAAAGGAGAAGATTATTGCTGTGAAAATGTATATAAATTTTCCCACTTGGCTTTAAGCATGCAGTTCTTAGTGCTATTACCTCAGTAGTACACAGAAGGACTAGCAATCTCCCTTTCATTGTCCTGTAAACTCACGAGTTTTATATATATTCAATTTAGTGAATTTAATATTTAGGATTTTCACTTAATGGCAGTTTATTATGTATGCATACTTCTGTTAATGTAATTTTGTAAATGTATTTCCACTTACATACAGTAAGTAGATTTAAGTTTTTTATGGATTAGGAATGCTGCTCTCTGTTTTTATATCAATGGTGCTGGAGCTGCCTTTGTGCCACAGAAATGATCTGTGATTTATAAACTTTATATGGGAAGTAAATGAATGTATTTTATGAACTATAAATTGGCACATAATACTGAGTATTAATTTTTTGCTATGAAGAAATGTATATATTATTGAAAATGGTGCTATGTATATTATATATGTATATCTAATAAATGACATAGATCTGTATTTTATTTAAGAAGCACATATTTTATTTGTTTTAATGTCAATGCCTAGATTTTTTAGAGGGGTCATAAAAAAGGTTAATATTTAAATTGATAAAACCTATGGTGCTTGGCAATTAATGTGCCATCTTAACAGTGCCTAACGTGGTGATCCTGGTATTGAATCAGACTTATGTAGTTCTGTAAGTTGGAACAACTGGGGGTATATGCTGTCCACCCAACACAAGAAGGCAAGGCAAAGGAATGTGTAATGTAATCACTTTTGCTGGCCGCATGATGTTTATGCTTGTCAACTGGATATGATAAGGATGCTATGTTCAGCTAAAATATACATGTCACATAACTGGATCCATATATATTACCTATCACAGCAGTTACTGAAACAAGCATTTGATCTGGCTCATGCATGACTCATATGTACTCTCATACACACAGTTCCTAGTAAACGAGATAAACAGAGCAGATAAACAGTTCAAGCCCCCCCCCCTCTCTCTCTCTCTCTCTCTCTTCAGGCCCCTCTTGCCTTCTTGTGGTATGCAGACAGTGTAAGTATACTCTAGCAAATAATTTGAGGGTAAATATTTACACATCTGTTTAATGTATTATAGATTAGAAACATTCATTATATACTTTTGTAAGATATATTTTCTAAAATCCTTCAAAGCTGGACAATCTATTTGAATATTACATAAAATTTTTAGCATCTAGTTCTACATATCATAATATATTTTATTTTTTGAAGTTGGATACAATAAAAGTTTTTGAGTGAAATAAGTTAAACATATTTAGTGCCACTATTTCAAGTATTTGTAAAACTAACAGTATATGATTTCAGGGCTCTGTTGTCTTCATCAGCTGGAGACATCCACTTCCTGGGCATTCTCGGAAACATCTAGCAGTGTAATGAATTGTTTACTTAACATAAAATCCAAAATTAATGATTTTTCCATGATTTTTATAATAAATGTGTTTTCTCTAAATGGAAAGTTAAGCTTTGGTTTGTAAAGATTTCACAAATGTTGCCTTCTTTTCAATCTTATCATTAAATGAGGCTGTTATCCAATAAGACTATTAATGACTATCTCATTTTGACAGAGAAACAAACTAGGGTAGATCTCAGCCCTAGTAACTCCCACATAATTCAGGATATATTCCGCAAGATATGCTGAACTGGGAGATTATGTGTCACATTTAATTTTCCTTGTATATGAATTTTCGATGGGTGACTCATCTTGATTGTGTAACATTTCAACAAAATTCAAATAGATCTTTTTACCCAAATCATATTTTAAAGCATGTTTTTTTTTTTTTTTTTTCCAATGATTATGAATAGTGTGCTGCCGAAAAATGGACCAAACAGTGACCAGCAATACTTTAATAACTTTGTTTCCAATAATAAAAGTGACATGGTAACAAATCCACAAAATATAGAACTACAGTGAAGTACTTAACTACCGAAAGCAGAGGTGACATTCGGTTCAAAAGTGTTCACTTATTTACAAAATGCTGGTATACAGAGGTCTCTAAAAGTTTGAGAATTAATTAATTAACATTTTAAAACTTAAGATCCTATTGTTATCTATTTTCAAAGTGTTCACCATTGTATTCTATATGTCTCAACTTTTAAAACCACTTTTCAAATGCTGAATGACATTATCCTTTGCAGATAGTGAAAATACATTATTTGTATTATCAGCTGCTATACCTTCAGGCAATTCAAATCATTGATTTTGAATTTTTTCATTTAAGGAGATAGAAAAAAGCTGCACTAATCCAGATTTAGAATGTAAGGAGGATAGGATGTCTTAACTTATGCAGAAATTGGGTTATTTCTAGTGCAGTATGTGCAGAAACAATGTCATGGTGCAACAAGATTACATTTCAGAACAGTCTTCAGATGTTATGTCTTCAGTTCCTTGGAGACTTGTGGCAGAAATTTTGTGGTGTGCTATCTGGCATTGACAATCTTTTGTTTTACATTAGGAATTGTCACTGTATAGCCACTAGCTGAGAAGAACGAGCAGATCATCTTCTTACCAACATTTCTTGCTTACCTCATTTTTCTTGCGCAATCTTCTGCTATGAACATCCAGACCAATGACAGTTGCTTGGTTTCTGGTTCATATCAGTATATCCAACTTTTGTCAACTGTTACGATGTTAAACATGCTTTTTGATCTATCGAGATTTAACTGTATTGGAACACCACAGTGAAGCGAAATAATTATTAATTTTCTATGAGTCGTATTTATTACACATCTGCTTCACTTTCGTGCCTATTTTGAGGACATGTTTCGCAAATCATCGTTTGCATCTTCGGCTCTTATGCGACTAAAGCTTGATCCAGTGGTGTGGGTAATTCTGGAGTTGCTGCTGCCATCTGTTGATTTAGTGATCAACTTAAATGTGGGATTCTCTTCTGGCGGGATTTCAAAGTTCATTAGTTGGTTTTTATGTTTTTCTATGTATATTTTCTCCCATATGACAAGTTCACTATATTTTTGTACGTATTTTAGTAATTCGGTGCTATCTTCAATTTCATGATTTTCAGACCAGAAATGAGCTGCTATTGCGGACTTATCAATATTTTTGTATCGTAATTGCCTAAAGTGTTCTTTCTTTCTAGTGCCTATGTTTCTTTTTGTTCTCCCTATGTAAATTTTTTCACAGTTTTTCATGTCCTCAAAATAGGTACGAAAGTGAAGCAGATGTGTAATAAATACGACTCATCTAAAAATTAATAATGCTTTTTGATATTTCTACAAATTTTTTTATAATTTCCTGGCACATTACATACCTGTTTCTGCTCATTTATGGGGTGGTGGGGAATCCATTGACTGCAGAGCTCCCTGATGTTAAGTTTTTCTTTAAGGATTACATTCACTACTTGCAACCCAGTTCTTGAATCTGTTATGTTCAACAATCTATGTGTATCGTATACTCTGCTTTATGACTCCTCATATTTAACTCGGGACATTTCAGGAGCTGATGATTCGTGCAACAGCTCCTGAAACATGTTCTGAGGTAAAACCATAATGTAATTGAACTAAATCTAATATCGTCCTTTTTCATTTTGAGCTGTTTCATTACATCACTGTGCATTTTTGAAGTTAAATTATTTCTTCTATTCTTAGAACTTCTAATATCAGTACAGTATTTTCATGCCTTATCTTTCCTTTGTTTTCTAATAGCCTTTTTTTTAATTTGCTCCTTGTTTCACTTAGTCTCCTGTTTCTTTGGGATTATTCTCTAACTCTAAATTAAGTGCTTTTCCACTTTTGTTTATAAAATGTTCACTAAGCACACATTTTCATTAATAATGCTTTACATTACAATGCTATGCTTCTCGATATATTTCACATGTTTATGTATCAAAACTTTGTTATATTTTTCATTTAGTTGCAGTTTTAGGGCATGAATATACCTGTCTTTCTACCTTACACAGCTTATAACATAATTTATCATGTTTCTTTCATTTTTTATGCCCATAAAATAATTTGACAAATTTTCAGAATTTTGTTTTCAATTCTTCCTTTTTTTTTTTTTTCAGATTTTCCTATGAAAATGTTCCTAAAACTAAAGTAATTTCTTTAACAGAAAACTACATTTATTTGGAACAGTCAGCAATTTCAGCAGGAAGGAAAAAGTAAATAAGTATAATGAAAGAACAGCAAAATAGTAATAGAAACTGAACTTAAAGTTGTTTAAGGCCTATTACCATCCTTTTTTAAATTAGGAAACCAAGAAAAAATAATTTTTGCTATAGATTTTATTTCCTTAGTGTGTTTCGTTTTGTAGTATTTCCCAATAGCATATTTATCAAAGAAAGGACTTTTCTGTACAACAAAATACCAATGTAAAATCTCCGATACCAGAACTGTTATGCTTATGAAGTAACCAATGACAACTGCCACCAGAGCGCCATACAACTTGCGCATATTCATTAGAGCTTTCACATCACCATTGTTATTTCCTTGAGGGCCATTTTCGGCAAGAGCTCTATTTGCAAAACTCGTAGTGTCATGGAGCCACTTCTCCACTAAGCCAGCTTCTACAATCATGCGAATGAAAGGATCCATGCTAGTTTTTAAAGGAGAGTTGTGCTGCAATCCAAGAGAAACAGGCATATGAATTGCACAATCTCCCATTATGTGCAAATTATGATGAGTTATTACTTTGCTTTCTGGACTGGATTTGTTTGCTTTTGGATTCAAGTCTTGCTGTGACTGCTGCCTCTTTACCCGCATATACTGCAGGAAATAAATATTTTCGTAGTAAGCATATTCTCCTGTAAGAAAATAGAAAATATTTTGTTTGTTCTGTAGTATACAGAAAATGATCATGCATTAAATCTTTATATTACATTTGGAGACCCTTAAAATGCTTAACTATGCAGATAGTTGGACATGCTTAAATAATTAAAATAACATGATAAAATTAGCTGACAATGTTTTAAAATGCTTTTTTCCCCCACTTGCATATATTAACCAGAACAAAACATCAAATACTAAATAGGGCTAAATCATCCATAGGAATGCCAGTCAATTGCAAAACTGATGAAGGGTAAGGTGCTTCCAGAAACTAGTCATAATAGAAATGAAAAAAAAAAATTTAAAAACAGTTTACTCATCCCCACATAAGTATACAGTATACAGTATTTCTTGTTTATTTAATAGCTGCTTTTTCACTGGCAATGTGTAGGTAATAAGTTTAAAAGTTGAATCACAATCCACAAATTCAGTGGCCTGGTCTTGAACCACAGATCTGTGGTTTCCCATTTGATTGCTTGTACTTTGGTGATATATATTATATAATATTATCTGGGTAAAATAGCATGTTACAAAAAAAATTTGTAACATTTCCTTTCTTCCTCCAGCTTCATGTATTGAGGGTGATGAATAGAACCGCCTGGTATTATTGGCAAACTGCAATCGAGGATGGGTCCTTGTGCCCCCTTTAAGGGCAGCACTGGAGTAAACGTTCCAGGTAATCTCAAGTGCTCAAGATGGATCTCAACACTGGCTAATAATATTTAAAGCATTTTTAATTTCTGGGTTTAAATGTTAATTAATATTTTGATAATTGTTCATTCACAGCTTTTGTTATGTAGGTAGCAAGCTGGAAAGTTGAATCACACTTGAAAAACACAATACTATGGCTGGAACTAGAACTATGGATCTTAAGGTCCCCATTCTAATGCTCTTAATACTTGAGCTACTAATGGTGAAATGACTAAGTACACAATAAACCTTCTCATCTAATACAAGTGTTCCAGAAATTAAAAGCACTTGCAACATTGCAAGTTACTTTGGAGGCATGAATCTTAAACATTTAAGATCACATTGAAAGTTTATTGGGATGTCTGAGAAAATTCAAGGAACTTGCTGAACAAATCTTTCTGGGGGATGTCCAAATTGAATACTTTGTTCCTATTTTTTGAAATGAAGATTTATTCCCATGTGGATAGTTCTTGTTTTCCTGAGGTATGTTTCAGTAGTTTTGGTTCTGGATTTATGTTGTGGTTTTTTTCCAAAAAATGCGTGGCAACTGCTGATTTTTCTAATTGTTTATATTTTATGTTTCTAAAGTGTTCCTTTGCTCTTGTTTCTAAATTTCTTTTGGTTTTTTCAATATAAATTTAACTACAGTCACTGCATTCAATTTGATATATACCAGATTTTTTTGTTAGATAGAATGGCATCTTTGATGTTTGAGCAAATTAGGTTTTTTAAGGAGAAATGGTTGACTGGTGCTAGTTTAATGTTTTGTTTTTTGAAGACTTTTTTGAATTTATCAAAGGCCCATGGATGGTATGTGAATTTTTCGAAAATCATATAAGTTTCTGTAGCTGAGAGGGTTCTGGTTTCCTTTATTAGCTTCTTCTTTATTGCTAAGTTCACTTTTTTGTTATGGCTACAACCCAAGATCCCAAAAACAGGCAATCTTCAATAGTTTAGCACACAGACTGGTCAACATCCCTCTCACAGCAGAAGAATACAAAACACAATACAACAAAATTATTGAAATAGCACAAAAAAATAACTTTCCCAAATCCTTAGTAGACATAAAAGTGAACTTAGCAAAAAAGAAGAAGCTAATAAAGGAAACCACAACCCTCTCAGCTACAGAAACTATTATGATTTTCAAAAAATTCACTTACCATCCATGGGCCTTTGATAAATTCAAAAAAGTCTTAAAAAAACAAAACATTAAACTAGCACCAGTCAACCATTTCTCCTTAAAAAACCTAATTTGCTCAAACATTAAAGATGCCATTCCATCTAACAAAAAAAATCTGGTATATATCAAATTGAATGCTGTGACTGTAGTCAAATTTATATTGGAAAAACCAAACGAAATTTAGAAACAAGAGCAAAGGAAAACTTTAGAAACATAAAATATAAACAATTAGAAAAATCAGCAATTGCCACACATTTTTTGGAAAAAAAACCACAACATAAATCCAGAACCAAAACTACTAAAACATACATCAGGAAAACAAGAACTATCCACATGGGAACAAATCTTCATTTCAAAAAATAAGAACAAAGTATTCAATTTGGACATCCCCCAGAAAGATTTGTTCAGCAAGTTCCTTGAACCACCACCAGAGGTGACCCATGACAAAATATTGTCAACTACACCAATGAAAACCAGTCGATGGCCGGTTGAGGATGGAGGCAAAGTCTGTGAAACATGTTCCAGAAAAATTTAAAAGTAAGTGTTGTTTAATGTCATTAATAACTACCTTTAAATTTAATGTATTATAACAACACTGTTTTCAACACTTCCAAGAAAGGAATTGGGAATTATTTTTTTATAAATTTGTTGTATCAACAAACAGAAATGCTCATTAAAGATTACTTTTCTACATAGTGTCCTGCCTTCGATACACATTTTTTTTTCCTCAGATGAGCAAGTTTTTAATGTCATCCTTATAGAAAGAAGGATGCATGCAGAGCCAGTTGTGCATGAACTCTTCTACACTTGGGTCATCATCAAACCGCTGGCCTCCTAGGTGTTTGAGTGGTCCAAACAAATGGTAGTCACTAGGAGATAAATCGGGACTGTAAGGTGGGTGTACCAGAGGTATCCTATGGATTTTCTTCAATTTTGCCGACATCACTTGTTGCAATATGCAGCATTTTGCTTCATCCAAAATGTGATAGTAATAGGCTGCTTTAATTGTCCTTTGTTCGTGAAGAAAATCCACCAGCAAAACACACAAGTCCCAGATAACAGTAGCAAGAACCTTTCCAGAAGATGAGCATGTTCTGACCTTGATTGGACCTGCTTCATCTCCTTGCTGCCACTCTATGCCTTCTTGCTTTGATTCTGTTGTGTAATGATGAGCCCATGTTGCATCATAAGTCACAATACGATTCAAGAAATATTTTCCCTCCTCGTAGCAATGCAGGTGTCTCTGACAAACTTCCTGGCACAATATTTTTTGTTCCTGGTTGAGGAGACGAGGAGCCCACCTGACAGACAATTTTCTGTAACAGAGTTAATCTTGGATGATTTTTTGAACACTTCCGTAACTTCTTCCTAGGGAAAAACAAGTTTGAATATTTTTATGTGCTGATCTTCTTCAATAATGTCACAAATGACAACAATGTCTGCAGTCTCCTCCTATGAGGTTCATTTTCCATAGCTTCTCTTCTCGCCACAAAATTTTTAGCCCACTCATACACTCGAGTCTTTGAAAGTGTTTCTTCCCCAAACTGTGCACAGAGTTTTCTGAAGGTTTGGTGTCCTTTTTTTTTTTTTTGCAAGAAATGTGGTGGTGGTGATGATGATGCATTGTGCAATAAACTTGGGCATCTCTTACTCACTCATGGTGTCCTGACGCAGCCCCGTTCTCTGCGGTGCGTGCTTGCACAATGCCCCCTCTCCAGATACCCCCACCAACCTACTGACAGTCTCTCCTCAAAATTATTACTAATAGTAGCATTACATTAAAATTCCCATTTATATTTGATCTGCCCTCGTACATTCATAATAAAAATTAAGTGATGGCTGAAGCATGAATGCATGAGTGCCACAGTTTATATGATGTCCTTTAAAAAAATATATATCTTATTATGAACAAAAGAAATGGTTAAAGTAATGCTCTGCTCTATTAACCAAGTGGGATGGCTCAGGTGGTTTCATCTGTGGCCCGCATTCGGGAGGCCTGGATTCAATTACCATGGCCAACCTACTTGACCCATGGTTTCTTTCAGGGGTTTTCCCAGGTCATCGGCGAATGCTGGGTAGGTTAATTACATTCCCTGAATTTCCTGTCCCTCTGTTTCATCTCCATTATCATTTCACATCACCTCTTATCTGATGTTTCTTTCAGGGTAGAAAGTGTTGGCAGGTGTCTCGGCACTGTAACAACTGCTTGGGTCAGTCTCCCTGTGTCTCCTCACACCTCATCGTTCCTGCTGGAGATGCCGCTCTTGGAGCTTAGGTACAATAAACCACAGGTTTTGGTGACGAATCCCCTCCATAGTAAACCTAATCATAATGCACAATTATATGATCCAATATGTACACCAACAATAATAGCTACTTTTTTCACTGTACATAGACTGTCACTAAGTGTCACAGTGACAGTGCAGAACTAATCACATTCATTGGATTCAAAGTTTAGCTGCCTTTTTCCTCAAGCAAATATTGAGCTACTGTATAATTGACAAAATTCCAAACATGTTAGTTTAAGATACTGTGATAGATATCTTAATGTTTTGAACATTAACATATCTTTGCTTGAACTAAATCCACCATACTTTTTTTTTCTGACTAGTATTATTGCTACCAAACAAAATGCATGGGAAATAGAATAAAGCATTTTGACTTCACAGCCATTTATTTTTTTTCTAAATGCCCATTTAATTCTTATATACATCCATTTTTGTTACATTTCTGTACAGATCAGGAGCAGGTCTTCTCATGTATTTCTGTTTAACTTGTCTGTTAATGATTAATATAGAAAATGAGCTATTTATTAAAAACCTTGCTGTATTATTGTTAAACAAAGAAACTATCACATCGCAATTCTCATACATCAAGAGTTTTTAGAATTCCCAGCAGAAGTAAACTTCCCTTTTAATCACTTCACCGATGGCCATTTAAACCCTTCAGGGGCCGGAAACGGATACCCAATAAACAGAACAAGACATTTAAATTGTTAAATGCTGTAAAAACGCATCGTAAATACAATTCCATATCTTCCGTATTTATTAAGCTATTTAAACGAAACAAAAACTGGTTTAAAATCCATTAAATGCAGTATACATCTACAGTAACAAAAAAGTGGAGACTACAGTAATAAATCGTTCAAATTTCCCTTCTTTGTTTCACCGTAGCAAAACCCATTCTTTGTGCCGAACGCGCCTAATATTTCATTCATTTTGTTTTGTGTATACAAACGAATGTATGTATAGCTACACAAGCGACTTCTCCGGTTCAAGTTTAGTTTATTTATGCTATACCAAGCGATAATCATACGAGTATATGTTGCATTACACTGGAAAGAAAACTCCCTGTCAGCACCTGTTATTACAGTGTTTCTCAACCAAGGTTTCTGGTAGCCCTATGCAGCTGTTTTGGCTCTGTATTTTAGTTATTTATAATCTCTTTGTGTTCAGAGTGATTTCTTATAGCTATCAAGAACTAAATGAATGGCACATTTGAAATTGTTAAATTTCAATGTTAACCATGGCTTATCCCCATAATGTAGCAAATAAATTACCTTGCGTATGATGTGTACAGGCTTCTAATATTACTGTAGAAAATATGAAAGATTTGTTGTGCGATTATGAAGATTTTTAGGATATAGGTAGCAGTGACTTGTACTGGTCTACAGATGACATGTTAGCTACTCCATTGTTTGGGGGAAATGGCAGGTCAGATATGGGTGATGTGGATCAGCTTTTACTAGCTATCCCGCTTTACGAAAAACAATTAAATGTTAAAAAAAGTATTTTTATACCACTGGATGTAACCATGCACAATTGTTTAGTAATTTTCAGAGCTGTAAATTCATGCAAGACATTTACCTGTACTTGTGTGTATAAATAGCTTGTAACCTAATTGAGTATTATAATACTCAGAGGTAAGGGGTAAGAAATTCACCACGACATCACCCCTCACACTTTCCTAAAAGCATACCACCCACAACCAAAAAAGTCAAAACCATTTCGAAAATGTCTAGTGTGTTGAGAAAAAGAAGTTCGCAAGTAAACCAATATTATTTGGTGTGAATCTGCAGATGTGCGCTTGGGTGTTTATCGAAGTTTGGAGGTGTACAATTCAAAAAGAAACCTTTAAGGGTACGTTTACATCCCTTATAAAACTAATTTAAATTTATTGTAAAAAAGGAAGATTAAAATAATTGGCGTTAAATGCTCATTAAATGCATGTATGGGCAGGACATCTATACACGTCCATATCGGTTTGGGGCATTTTAACTTGGTCGTCATATGACGTCCATATCGGTGAAAGGGTTAATTATCTGCCATACAATGCAGGTAACATTATAAAACAAAGATTTAACTTTAAGTATGAACAAGGGGAAATGAGAATGTGAAATAAAAACAGTTGATAAGTGGCTTATTCGTCTGTTCTCAATATAGCATAGTAGTCTTTGTGTGATCACTATTGCCAGTACTGATTGGCATGTGCTGCCAACACTAGGTGTGCCAGCAACTAACCAGGATGGATTTCTGTTATCCCTTTGCCGCACCGCTTCCCGCTAAAGTTGCGAGTCATTGTGGAGGAAGACATAATTTTGAGCCAGATTCCATTTGGCACAAATCCATAGAATAGTAATGCAGTAGTGTTGAAACTGAGAACCTTATAGTGACTTCCTTTAGCTTCTGTGGTTTGCTGTTGATAGACAAGACATTTCACTGTGTCTTGACTAATTGTAAGCATGACTAATTAGGAGTATACAAATAATTTAAAATCATATTGTTGCCCCATTTTAAGTAGTGCCATTGCATGAGCGCACTACCCAGAACCACCCCTGGTGATAATACATTTTCCTTGCTTCATTTTAAGAAAATCTGTCATTGACCTCAGAAGTTTGTTTCCTCTGACCTTATAATGAAGTCCGTATGGCATTTGCCTCCTCTGTAAGGAGTCTCATGTTCAATTCCCAGCTGAAGACGGAAATTTTTTAGTCAAGCTATCCCCTATCCTCTCCAGAGTATGGAAGTATGAATGACTGTGTGAATGTTTGTGGATATAATGTATAAAACCCAAAGAAAAGCACCTATGTATGAGTTAAACACCATTGCCAATATGTAGTTTTATTCCAAAGGTAAAAAGTCGCCAATATGGCTTTGTACTTATAATTAAAAATGGGGATATAAATGGAACAAAAAGGAAAAAGAAAGTTCCTCTGATTTTACATTCACATTAACAGAAGTGCATTGATTCTGTCTGCAGGAAGGGGGGTGGGGGGGAGTGAGTGATGTTAGTGTTACTAGTACCAACTTATCTTAAGTAGATACTCTTAGCACATTGTTTCTAGCTTCTTCCATATATAAAATATCTTTTAATGTTTGTCTTCTCTGCAGTTAGTTGGGAAACTGCTTTGAATACTGTTCTATAACTGCAATACTCACCAGATATTCAAAGATGATGTGAGGAAAGAAATTTTGTTCGAATTGAAGAGATACAACAGGCACTGCATGAATGACTGCATACATTCCAAAAGAACTTTATATATAGAGAGAGAGAGAGAGAGAGAGAGAGAGAGAGAGAGAGGGGGGGGGGAGAGATAGAGGAATCCATGCACTTCCTTTAAGCTGGTGGAAGTGTGTTGAACTACAGGAAACTACGTTGAGTGATACACTTATGTGTTCCAGGGTTGCAGGATCAGGTAATGGTGTTCAGAGAGTTATAGCTCTGTGTTGGTCCATTTTGCAAAGGTTATTCTATGGCTTTGGTCAGACTTGTAAAGAACCCATCTTTTCATCCATATGATCCAAATACATAGGATACGTCAACAGGTTTAACAAATACAATCTGTACATAACAATATTAAAATAACAAAATATGCAGAGGGTACCTTTACTATTTAAGCTTTATTTAACCTTTTATACTCATCTATAGAGTAGACTGGGTTTTCTACAAGGTACTTTTTAATTGCTTTAAGTTTAAATTTTTCTTCTGTTATCTGTTTTATTTGATTCGGTAAATGATTGTACAATTCTTTAGATTTATTTTCTATATTTTTGTTACTTAATGTTCCTCTTAATCTGTTTAAGAAATAATTTTGTTTTGTTCTTGTGTTATGTGTATGTATGTACATGTTTTTATTTTGGTTGCTAGAATTTTTTGTTACGTATTTAATGCACTCATATATATACAATGCTGTAAATGTTAATATATTTAATGTTTTATAGACATTTCTACACGAATCCTTCCTTTTTAATCTACAAATTATTCTGATGGCATATTTCTGGAGTCTTAATATTCTTACCATTGCTTTTTTCTGTACATTTCCCCATAATACCACCCCATAGCATAAATGAGAGTATATGACTGCATAGTAAATTTGCATTAGAGTTTCTCTATCCATTTGTTGTGCTGCCTGTTTTAAAATATATAGTCCCATATTTATTTTCTTTACTACTTTTTCAATGTGTTGTTTCCAATTTAGTTTGTTATCTATTATTAGTCCAAGGAAGTTAGTTTTTGTTACTTCGAGTATTTTTTTATTATCTAATGTTAGTTGCATATGTGATTGTGTTTCTTTGTTTAAGGTGATTTGCATCCATTCTGTTTTGCTTGTATTTATTACCATGCCTAGTTTTCCTAACTCACTACTAATTTTTTTAAGTATAAGATTGGATTTATTTTGTACTTCACTTTCCGTTTTTCCCTTCACTATGATTGTGGTGTCATCGGCATATCCAATGGCCAATTCCCCTGCTTCTACTACTATTTTGAATATACTGTTTATATATATATAAGGAATAAATAGGGCCCAAGTTTCGAGCCTTGGGGTACACCGTAAGTTATTTTCTTAAATGAGGAAGTAAGTGGTTTTCCTTAAAGGGATCCCTGGAGGGCTCAAAGCTTGTAGGCAGGTTTGAATGGCATCAGATATATTCATCTAGAATTTTTAAGTACTTTGTCCATTCTTGCAATTTGTCTATCAGATTTAGGCACCCTTTGGGTCTGTCTTGCATCCCTCCCTACCGTTTAAGCACAAAGGTTCACACTGGCCTATGTGCAGTTCTCTGCCTCAGTTTTGGGGGCTCCTCCCAATATGTACCTTTATCTTTAAGAGATATTTCCAGTGAAGAACAATTAAGCTATCTTCTGGGCTTGTAGACCATGGTCCAGTAGGATTGGAATATCCTGACATTTTGCCAAGGACTGCACTTGGCATCTTCAAGAGGAGTCCTTGGCAAAACGTTGGGATGTTCCAATCCTACTGGACCTCAGCCTACAAGCCCGGAAGATAACTTAACAGTTCATGATGCCGCGTGTGAAAGTCTCAGAAAAAATGGTACTTCCAGTATCTGAAGGAAGTGAGATTTGATAATTATTACCAATATTTAATTTGGACTAGTACTTATTTTGTTTCAAAAAAAGAAAATTGGTTCTATTTTATGTTAAGTTCAATCATAATTATTTACCATGCAACCCAATCTCCATAGTGAATTGGTGAATAATTAGCATATAGCAATCTTGAAGACCAAGTTCAAAGTTCAACAAGTTAATTCCCATATTTTCTTTCTTTTCTCCAATTAACCTGAAAATACTGAACACTTGTCAACATAATTTCATTATTTGTATATCTGAGATATAATAAGGAATGATAAATTGCATACCACAAAAGCATAAAAAAGACCTTTTATATAACATTACTGAGTGAATATATTTAAAAAATCAAAGACAATAAACAGTATCACACTATACATTAATATTTGGCAGCCATAGAACATAATATACTTCAATTTATAATTGTATAACAGCATCTGTAACTAATTTACCTTTTACAATTCTCTCAAGGGCATTCTCTATGTCAGAATTGACCTCAAGTTTATCAGCAATCTTCTGTCCAACATCATCCAAAGAATTTTCAAAGAATTTTTTAGCTTCCTCTCCCCATGCACCGCAGGGAATTTTACTCTGAACTAGTTGTTTCATTGTATCTATGGTGACTCTTCATGGTGTGGTATTGATTTGGAACAAGAATATGATTAGCTCATGTCATTACATCATTATTTCATATACAGGATGAAAAAAGTATAAAAGTCTACAAATATAAAAGTTGTTTGTGTACAATACGTTTATTAAATATCACAATTTTTTTCCCATCTTGCACAAGATTCAGGTAAAAATCAGTTTGTATTGTATGTTTTTCATGTCATGCTATCATGTGCTTAAGTATGAAAGCTGTAATAACCAGATTTTCAAATTCCAAATTTGGGATATCGCTTTACATGATGGATGTTGGAGATATAAAGAACAATCAATTCAGTAATTCAAAGGATATATCATCAATACACTAAATTTTACTTTGTTATATTTTGATTATTATCTCTGTGTTGTACCAACAGATTACTGCCATACAAAATGAATACTGAACATAATAGACAGTCAATTGGTTCATAACTCTTTAGTAGTGGTAGTGAACTTGATTGTTGCCAATAGGTTGATTTACAAATTTTTTTAAAGTAATAATGTTTGTAATTAGCAAGGATGAAATGGGTAACTTAAATAAACATTGTCACAAACATGAAACAAGGACACAAAATAATTACCACAGAAAAACTTTAAATAAGAAGTCAACAGATAAAGATCCCTTAATAATGGGAAAATTATTATTTAATAAACTACCAAATTCACTAAAAATAAAAAAAGGTAAATTATTTAAAAATGAACTAAACAAGTTTCTAATACAAAAATGCTTGTATAGACTGGACGAATTGTAATTAAATGTATATAACTGTTTATTTTGACGTATCCGACAACATGTAAGTGTTATTATGGATGAAAATAAATTATTATTATTATTATTATTATTCTGATATTTTCAAAATTTCAGTTAAAAAATGAGAGAGCAATTCAATACCAAATTAAGACATTCAAAATAATAATATTATTTGCAAGTTATCTAAATTATATAAACATTTATTGTTAAGGAATATTTTTTAATTTTGTTTTACATTTTGTTTTAATGTTTTAAATGTGGTGTGGCAGTTTATTGTACAAAATTAAACCTAAAATATTTACATTATTTTTGTATATTTTCCGACTAAATCCTCTTCCAAAATAACCTGTATTATATTTAGTGTAATGATGGTGGATATTATCATTCATTTCAAATTTTCTATTGCAAGTATAATGGCCTTAAATAGCAAATATAGGGTCTGTGCTGTTATTGATGAATACAGGTTTACCTGTATCAGAAATTTTAGGTTGTACATTATCCTTATTTTGTATTACAAAGAGTTGTCTAATATAAGATCTGTGAGAAATATCCCATATTTCAATTCTTGTATAAAAAATGCCAGGATTAGAGTGAATTTAACATAATGTAACTTAGTGGGATGGGATATAACACAAAAGTGAACATATTGTATTAAATGGAGCTACTTAGAGTTGACTTAATCCTTAACTTAATGTCTCGTAAACTATCAGTTTGGCAATGCCAAGCCTTTCCTTCAAGTTACATCAAATTTAAATGTCACATGACTAATTTGAACCATTGGCCAAAAGCAGTCCTATGAAGTAAGAAATGCTGCTTCTCTACTCAAATTTTTGCATTAAGTCTTTCTCTGTTTCTGTTATTTTGCTCCAAAAGAAGCTATTGGCCATCTCCATAATGTATTCACCATTTAAAAATGTTTCTTACTCTGCATTTTTATATTCTTTCTTTTTATTTTTAGAAACATGTAACCAGTCAACAGAAAAAGAGAACTACTTCAAATGTATGCCGTTTCTGTCAAGTATAGCAATAATCAATAAGAATCATTCCCATTATGTTAAATGCATCTTAATAGACCTTCTAGTTATCGACATTTCTTGCTTCATGTTATGTCCTGTTGGTTGTCATATTAAGCAAAATTGATCATAATCTGATCATCAGATGCGAATAGACCACTCAGTAATAATTAACTCAAGTTATTAGAGCATTAGAAATACTGCAGTAGATAAACTGATTACTAAACTGGAAATTGATCTTTCACATTAGCCGTGTGTAGGACAAAGTTTGGACAGGTAGAGTCAGACTGAAAAAATTCAATGCCATGGCCGGGATTTGAACCATGAATCTTCTGGTCTTCCAGTTGCTCTTAACCATTGAACTTCCATGGCAACGTGCCAGTATGACATTAAATTCTTCAGCTGACTGCTTCCTAATAATGATTGACAAATTATTATTGATCTAATAGTGGTTGCTCTATAAAGTCCGGGACTTAACTTACACGTTGCAAGTCACCATTTAGGTAGTTGTCTCATGTGTAGATACATGACAACTCCTAGTGGTTCACTGGGAAAAATAGGAGTCAAATACCGTCTATGGCATTGAATTTTTCAGTCTGACTCTGATTACTTAACTTGTACACATATGACCCAAATTAAATTACTGTTTACAATTATCCTAAAAATGTTCATAATTTACATTTCAGATTGTTATAGGCTTGTTGTGAGGTTAGAAAGCAATTATACCATTACTGCTCAATAGGTTGCTGCCTAAAGAGTTGAATATAGCAACAGCTAGACCTTGCAATGTAGTACAGGGAATAGGTGCAAGAAGGATTATGCTGCAAACTATTATTATTTAACATTTGCATATGAGAGGACACTGGAAGAGTTCTTACTACACAGAGAACTTCATTTAAACAGGCAATGAACCTGAACCAATAAGTACAGAATAAGCATAGAATAAGCAATGAATAATTATTGAAGAGATGGGAGAGACTATCACCATGATGTCAAGGATGCAGAAAGAATACACCAGGGAAGTGGGAGGTACCAATGATGGCAGACAACTGCTGATGTTTGAAAAGAGATGGCAAACATGCAGCTGTTAGATGCTGGACAGCCAAAATGGAACGTATAGAACTGGACGCATTAAAGGTGACTACAATTTTTTCCTGTAATATCACCTGGTGGTGTCTTTTATATACGAGGGTCATCCAATAAAATAAACTTCCCTATTTTCCCTCTGCAAACCACTTGTTGTAAAATTAAGTTGGTACTGTAGAAACTTTTCAGTGCAGTGTGGTGGCTGTGGTTGACCTTCAACAGCAACCTTGCTCCATGTTTGCTAATATGGTGCCAGCTACCATAGCAATATCACTTTAAAGTGTGTCCACATTTGAACTCCATTCTGTTATTCACTTTTTCATAGTGAAAAGTGAAATGGCTATCAATATTCATCTCCATTTACTGTGTTTTTATAGTGAAGGATGCATGAGCATCCAAATGGTTCACCTTTGGCATTCATGGATCCTGGAAAGATGGCAAAATGTGCATGATGAAAAAAGCAGCGGCAGGTCCATTACCGCCACAGGCAGAACAGCCACTGTTGCAATTCGGAATGTGGTGGAGAAAGGTCAATGCATCAGCATTGATGAGAAAATGAATGATGCCTCCTGCTATGAAATGAACACTTCTGTTGCAGCGATCCTATCGGATGTCTTGTATCGAAAAGTCTGTTCAAGATGGGTCCCATGTTTGGTTACTATGCTCACAAGCAATGGATTGAGGCAGAACTTCAAATGGGACCCTTTTCCCCATCCACCTTATATTCCGGATCTTGCTCCGAATGATTTCTATCTCTTTCCCACAATCAAGGCGCACCTTAAAGGCAAACAGTTTGTGACTGATGAAGAGGTGGAAGCAGAAGTGAACTGCTGACTATGGAGACAGGACCCGACCTGGTATGACTAAGGTATCAAACTGCTGCCAAGATACAGATTACTATCTGGAGAAGTAGTGCATGAGTTGTAGAATGAAAATATTTCACAAGTGTAAATAACCCATTTGTATTTTTTGTAAAATAGGGAAACTTATTTATTGGATGACCCTCATACATTGACTTCTTTGTGAATTTTTTGCTCACACATAGTTGCTAGAGTGCAGAAATCGCAAATGTGTGCTTTTCAGTATTATGGAACCAAGATTTTGATTTGACCCTAAGTATTGGCACTTAAGAAAATGAAATTTGTGTTTATTTGACCCCCCCCCCCCTCTCATAAAAGATAGTGGAAAAATATAAGTTATGAACTGTTTACAAATATCTTTTCTTCTCTATAATGTTTCAAAATTATCTTAATTCGTTCAAAACCTTTTATTATATCCCTTATTTTAGAGTACCTATTGCAAGAAAATATGATATAATACATAGAAACAAATTCAGTTCAGCAATAAAAAATTACTTAAGATTACCTGTTGCATTACTTGATACAAGAAAATGTTTTCAAAATCCTGGGTAGTGTAATCAGCTAAAGACCATATGATACTGGGAAAGATATGAATTATACTAATCCTTATCTAGGGTGTATCTAAATTGTTGTGCCAAAATTTGGGAGGTGATTCCTTCGATCATAACAAAGGAAAGTATTCTCTAAACATATGCCATACAATGTATGCTAACGTAATGCAGAATGTACAGTGACTAAAAGCAGGAGATGGTGAACGTATCCTGTTGTGCAAGGAGTTGGTAGTGAGGTGCCACTCCACACTCAATATTTATAATGCATATACTATACTGTGGTGTACAGGAGGGATGTACAGCAATTAGTCAAAGATAAACATGGTGCATTATTAAACAAAGAACAAGTATAACATATACGGTTATACAAATGGCAACGGGTAGCCTGTGTCGGGAACAATTTCTGTGGACAGCAACCATCATACTAGAATTTTGTCATCGTGTATCATAATGAATATTAAATATTCTCAGTAGTGCTTACTGATGTGGTTCTGCTCCGGAGGAATGTACGGACAATAAGCCATGTATGAGTACATGACAGTGGCTCTTGAAATTCATGTAACTATAGCATATTGTCCATGGCAATGCACTGTACCTATCACCAAAGGTTACAGGAATTAAATGAGACATAATTTTCACCCACAGTGGTTCATTCTCATAGTCGCTACCATGCTGATGTTTGTATTATCTACTTTGTTCACCAACAAGGCCACATGTATTTATTTCATCCTTTGGAACATAATACATATGTTATAGGACACATCAGTTCAAGTATAAACCTGCATATATGGGCACATAGTTTTGCTAGTCATTAATGTGTGGTGTAATGTCACATATTTTGCCAATACATGCAGCTTTAACCCCTCAATAGAACAGTATACTTAATCTTCTTAAGGAGCCCATACTACTTCATTTGCCCCAGCAATTCACTGTGCCATGTGGCTTATGCATCATTGGGCACCAGGGCACTTCAGCTTGCATGTAAAACTGGTTTTTGGACAACACCTTTCCAAATAGTGGACCAGATGTGGAGTTTTAGTGCTTGGCCTACAGTTTCCAAACATTAATCCACTGGATTTAATTCATTTAAAAGAAGTGATATGCATCATAACAATGAATGACCTAGAACAGCTTGTTTGTGCAGCTATACAACAGGATGGAATAACTGAGCAAATTTACCAATGTATGTTGAGGCACTGCTGCTCATGGCAGACATTTTTAGTATCTCCAAGGATACAGTGTTGCCAGTGTATTCCTGACATTGCTTTAGTCTGTAACTCAGTAAGAGTACATTGAATAACATTTCATAGGACATTTTCTTTTGTTGTGATTTTAGGAATCGACTCCCAAGGTGTGTTACAATTTATGTATATGCCGTGTGCTGTATTTCTGTATTTATAGTTAATCTTTGTGATTTAAAATCAGATCAGCAGTTAACTACCAAAAAACGTTCCAATAATTGACAGAATTTATTAATGTGATGCTTTAAAGTATAATGTACATACTAACCTGTGAGCAGGATTTGCTAATAGGCTGTCAAGCTTGCTCTGTAAGCCACTGCAAGAAGAATGCAGTAAATCCACCACCAACCAGTAAGCACTCTTATCGACCAACCAGTAGGAAACTTGGGCAAAGAGACAAGTAACAGCATTCCATAAGTATAAAGAATACTGTTGTTTAAATTGCTGAAAAGGTACAAACCTGTAGCTTTCTCATTCTTTTCATTACTTTCAACTCTCACCATAATATGATGGTGATATAATGCCAAACCATGGAATATGAATCCTATGAAGAAAAGGGCTATCAGTATTGCTGCCCACATTCCAGACCTGAAATGAATATATGCTTATTTAGAGTGATTTACAGATCACTGCATTATTTCACTATCTTATACAATAAACCAAGCAGGATGGCTCAGGCAGTTTTGTCCGTGTCCCACATTTGGGAGATCTGGTTTCACTTTGCATAGCCGACCTACCTGATCCATGGGATTTTTTGGGGGTTTTACCGGGTCACCAGGCAAGTGCTGGGTAGGTTAATTACATCCTGTCCCTCCATTTCATCTCCATCGTCATGTCACATCTTCTCTCATTTGATGGTCCCTTTAGGGCAGAAGTGTCGGCAGGTGTCTCGGTACTGCATGGCAGGATGATATGCTCCTGGTAAACACTTTCTCCTTCAGTAGGATGGTTCGGGTCTCCGGGTTGCCCTGGGGGCCCATTTCCGAACCATAGCAGGTGAAATGCTGTTTGTGCTGGTCTGCTGC